>CM045458.1:13468081-13912802 GCA_024666655.1 Dascyllus trimaculatus
AGTATCAGATCTCATTTCACCCTCCGAGTCTGGTGGGGATTTCAAAACATCAGGGGCTGTGTGTGTGTGTGTGTGTGTGTGTGTGTGTGTGTGTGTGTGTGTGTGTGTGCGCGTGCTGCTATAACAGTAGTGGTAAAAAGGGGAAAATGGCTGTAATAGATATACTCTGAGCTGCTGGTGGAATAAAATAGGTTTCACTTCAGAGCACTTCAGCTGTATATATTTCGGGATGACTCAGTGTTTATTCAAAATGCTCTTGTGTGAAAGGAGGAGTCGTATTTTTGCTGGTCTATAGAAACGTCACAAAACAGCCTGAAGGATGGGGCTGCGTCAGCTGTCTGTAACAGGATCTCAGTAGTAAAGAAACGTGAATGAATATGAATATGAACAAGAGATCCTGAATGGGAACAGAGGATTGTACTACTAAGCAAGATTAGCGGGTAAGTGAGGTATGCTGAGGTTAAAGTCAGAGTTTTCAGTGTTACGATGATGGCTGTCTTTTAACCTGCTTGATCACCATGGCAACTGATGCCGTGGAGCTAACCTGGTCCGGAGGATGTTGTGTTCAGAGTTTCAGGAAAAAGAAGTGTCTCCCTTTAACCAAATCATTTCCTGATGATTCTTTTGTGAGTGATACAGATTCTCAGCTGAGGAAATATGTCACATCTGCAAACCTGTTGAGCTGTATGTTACTAAAAACCACTGAATGAAGCTGTTTAGTTATAGTCTAACACACTGTACAGAACATGGATTAGAAAATGTATTATTCTACTGGTATTTATTACAATAATCAATCACATTAATTCCACTGTGATGTGGCCCAAAATTAAAGTAAGATCCTGCATTATAGGACAATGCCCGACCTACATGCGCTTCAATAGAATACGTTCAAATATATGAAGTTTGAAGTTTAACGTGCAGCTGTCTGTTAGAAATAAGCAGCTGCATTGATCAGTAAAATAAATATATCAACACATGTTTACCAGATTTCTAACAGCATTCCTATCTTCCATCATTTTGTGTGATTGTGCAGAGAGTTTGAAGCAGAAAGTCTGAGTCAACAAAGAAAGTTGATGTCCACCTTCATGATACCTGTTATCTCTGACTGGGTTTTTAGCTTTTGTCAAGCCGACTTACACAATGAAAGTCTGGTTACGTCAAACTTGTTTTATAGTACCGCCTTCAGATCTCTCCAAAGTGATAGTGTGAAATTATGGAAATATTTGGCTTCTTGCAGAGTTGAAGTAAGAAGGGGGGGAGGGGGCTGGAGCCTCTCCCAGCCAACTTGAGCGAAGGTGGGGACACCTCGGACAGGACACCAGTCTGTCACAGGGCTAAACATAGACATAAACAACCAAGCACACTCTCATTCACGCCGACAGACAATTTAGAATCACCAATTAACCTCAGTATGTTTATGGACTGTGGGAAGAATTTGGAACCAGGGATCTTCTAACTGTGAGGCGACGGTGCAAACAACTGAACCCCAATCACACAACAATATTTCAATATTCCAGGCACATGCAAACACAATATACTAATCAGCTAAATATCAACAATCTTCCTCCAGAATCACAAACTCCACCTTTGACTGCACCAACTCCACTGAAATGGATTTAACACATATGACATACTGTGTCTTTAAGTGAGCTGTAGATGCTGGTAGGTGGATTTTGTCATGTGTGGATGGAGCCTGTTTATCCTTGTCTGTATTCTTAATGCTAAACCAGTGAGTTGTTGGGTTTAACTACATGTTCAGCAAGAAGAGAGCAAGTGAGAGAAACTAAAACATGATGTTCATGTTGCAGATTGGTATGATACAGATCAACACATGCACCAACATGGAGTCTGAGACGCAGATTGAGACTGTACATCACTTTCTCCCCTCTGGAAATGAAATGGAAAGATGAAAGTGAAAACATGTTGTGAAGCTGACATGTATCATCATGAACCACGACTCTTGTGCAAAACAAAACCCCGAACAAAAATAGTTTTTCTTTCATCATATGGTCACATCGTACAGCTCTGGCCGTCAAGCTCCTCCACTGACGTCATGTGTCAGAATAATGAGGAGGTCCCCACAGTAAAAGTGTGAAATAATTCAAAGCAAGGGCATCTTTCAAGAGCTGAGAAACTGTGTGTGTGTGTGTGTGGCTGTTAGTCTGCTAAGACCTGAAATAACATGATAGTTTTCTTCACTTTTTCCATCCTGCACATGGCTGCTCCCACATTGCTGGCTGACAGTTGTGGTGCATCATGTGTTGCTCCTGAGGGACGGCTGGCAGTGTGTTGGTGTGTTCACATCCCTGTAGTGTAGTTTGACTGTGTGTGTGCCAACAGTACAATAACACATGACATAAGGGATGATGTATTATCCTCTTGGGTCTAATGTCACAGAACCCTATTTAGAGAACTGGGAATGAGATCGGATGTGATTAGACTAACATTTGTGTTATTCATGTCCATGTTGTTCTGTTTTAGAAGCAGATCTTACATGTATCTCAGCTCTGACTCTCTCCGTACGAGGATGTCTCGTATCCGCTCGATTCTGAACAGCTCTCCTTCGATGTCCTCGATTGTAATTGTGGAGTCGGCCATCGAGACGACATCTTCTGCTGAAAGACAGATGAGACCAAAACATGTTATTTGGGGCTGATGATGTGATAAGGAGATTTTACAGACAGAGTTCTTTCAGACTTTACAGCATCTTTTGTAAACTAAATTACTCTTATCCTCAGGAATGGCTGATGGCATGTGAGAAAGGAAGCTACCAGACTAGTCATGGGCTGTGTGTATGATCCATATATGAAGTGTGTTACAGACGTTTCAGTGTTGAACTGCAGAAAAAGGCAAAGATGTAACTAATAACCTTTTTAAGTGCATTTTCTTTCAGTGATCCAGGTCCAGGGCTGTGATATTATGTAAGCTGGTTCACTAATATGACTTACTGTGACATTTAAAGCAACTGAGCCAACATTAAAGACATTAGTTACACCTGCTTTTATTGTAATGGCAAGTTAAAATGACTAGAGTCTATTGCTTCTCAGCGTCACCTGCACTGCAGCTGCAGCTTCCACAGGGACTCTGAGTACTTACAGCTCAAAAAGCACATTTTCCTGACACTGTATAAAGTATACGTGTACTGTAACAGAATTATTGAGGGATTTTTTTCACTCAAGTTTTTTCTTTCTTGCTGAGATTTAAAGACAAGCCACTTTAAATGTCTGTATTTAGCTATTTTGGAAACAAAGCTAAAGCTAATGCTAAAGACTGCTTGTTTTTCCATTGTTTTAATTTAGCATTGTCTCTGCAAACTTTTTGTTTCATATTCTGTCCACTGGAATGTTTTCATGCTGTTATTCTTTCCTTTCAAACATTTTGATGCAGCACCACTTTAAATGATCTTGGTAGTCGAAATGTGCTATAAAACAACCTTGCCCAGCCGGTCTGCTAAATATAAAGTTACCACCTGCTTTGATTAGCTTAGCACACAGACCATAAAATGGGGCTACAAAGTATCCTGGGTCTGTGATTTTTTTTTTTTTAAAAAGCGCCCACCAGAAGCTAAATGTTTTGCTAGTTATCATGTAAATTCTTATTTGTTTATTACCTTTGCATGGAGCCAAGCTAACTGTTTCCACCTGTATCCAGGGTTTATGCTAAGCTAAGTTAGCATAATCAGTCACTGAGGCACAGACTTGAGTGAACTTAACTGAAGTTAATGTATCACATATAATCTTGAATTGCAATTTTAAATAAATAATTTAAAAAAAGTTACATTATTATAATGATGCCATAACAATTATCTACATTGTCCATTAATCTGTTGATCATTTCCATTAATATTTTAATGGTTTGGGCAAGAAAATGTCGCCTAATGTTAAAAAAAATGTTGATCAGTGTTCCTCAAAGCCAAAGATGAGAATTTTTTTGTCCACAACCCAAATATATTCAGTTTACTGTCATAGAGGAGGAAATAACACAAAAATATTCACATTTAAGACGCTTTAATTAGAAAATTTTGCCTTTTTTATTTCTTAAGTAAATGCTTAATCTGATGAACTGATTATTAAAGTAGGTGGTTAATCAATTAATTAAAGCAACTCTGCAATATTATGTCTTTGTTAACATAAAAATTTGCAGTTCACACTAATTGCAAGACAAGTCAAAGGTGAAACTCAATTTAATTGACTAATTGTATTCGGAAGTGCATCTCCAGTGCTACTACTAATAAGAGAATAAATACCAAAAGATTACATGAGCAATTAAAAATTCTAAATATTCAAATTCTGTGGTGTCAATCTTTTTTAATGAGATCAAATGCAGTTTGCTTAATTGAAGCAATTTATTTCCCTCATTTCACCCAATAAGCCACCTGCCTGGTTTATCAAGGCTCTCAAGATTCATGATCCACGAAGGAAAACATAACGTGACCGTCTAAATACTAGGAGGAAAATGCAAATAATGAATGAGACAGCCAAACACTCTTTGTTCAGCTGTAAAGACAAATCAGATTCTGCATTCTGATAAGATCTGATCAGAGCTCTGTGGATGCTTTCCATCCTGAGCATCCCTGAATAACCGCCCTCCCCCCTCCTGCAGCCTCCTACTCCTCACCAGGAGCGATGAGTCACCCAGCAGAGCTCCGATTGGCTTTTAATTACCTGACCTTGTGTGTAAAGACGCTACAATCACGCTGGATCACTGGGGAGAGCAAGAATACACAAACACACCCCCCCCCCACCTCCCAAACTTCACACATGCATCTGGTGATTACTCCACTGAGGTCATGTGCAGATGTGTGGTCACATACACGCTCATATTAATCATCAGCAGGTGGTTTGGTGTTTTACTGTCAAAACAACCTGCAGGTCTTCTTTCTGTTTTCATTCTCTTGTTCCAATCCCTTCGACAGCTCCCAGGTACTCTGTCAAAGTCGCTGTTGGTTTTTAATTTCACCCTGTCACTTGTAATTGTTATAATATGTTACAGAGAAGGTTTATGTGAATTTACAATCTGCACAAATTCTATATTCTTTTAAGTTCTTATACACCTCCAGTACCTCCACCTCCTACAGTAATATTCAAGGTGATCTTAAAGTAAACTATGATGGATTTACAGGTAATAGAAAGTGGCATGCTGGTGCTGGTATAAACCATAAAGGACATTTCAACCACTTGTTTCTTTTGAACTGACAGATTCAGTGAGTCTGAATGGTCGGTGAAATCTCAGTTAACAGCGTCACATTTTAGGATCAAATATTTACTGTGAGCCACAGGTGAGAAAAGGTCGTGGGTAACATTTTCTTCTGATGAGGTCAGTTTTTTATGATACTAAAGTTATGTCCTGACACAGTTACTTGTCAAGGAATTTGTAGTTGGTAGTAATTATGAGGAAAACAGCAATATATTTGTAATCTGAGTTTAAAATCAAGTGAATATAATATATTGTATGCTCACTTGTACCGACCAATATGTTTGTTTTTTTCAGGGGCAATACTGATGTCTAATTCTTTCTTATTAAATAGACCAATGACTGATAGAACCGATACACATTTGCAGTAACAATCTAAATCTTGGTGTCAAAGTTAAGAAGAACTTCAACATAAAACTTTATTTAAATGTCTTTGGTTAATTGTGTTTTACTCATTTTTAAAAGGAATAGAACCTCTCACCATTTTTCTACAGCACTGATAGGCTGTTTAATGTGTAATCAGTGATAGTTTCCAGTCCACAGAGTGACTACAAAGAGAGGTGGCTGCATCAAAGCCAAAGTAACACATATTAAAATGAATGTACCTTATCGGGAACTGGTAAAAACAAAACAAAACAACAACTGTACTAATAATGTTAAAAATGCTGAATATCAGATCCAATAGCCCCAACTGTACACTTGACTAATTTTAATTTTACATACATGAATGTTCTGCTGATCTGCTGTGCACAGACTGAGACACTACAAAAAACTGGACTGAACAGATAATTTATTAATTGTTTAAGTAATTCTTTTTAAGAATGGTGCCAGATACTATGCAGTTTCAGCCACAGCTTGCACTGCTTTTCTTTGTCCTACACAGCAGAATCGTGACTGCAGGGTTTCAACAGCTGGATGAGCAAAACAAGCAATGTGTAGAACGTATACTTTTTATACCACCTTGTAGACCAAATGATTACTTGGTACAATAATTGTCAGAGTGACAGATAACAACAATTATTATTATAGATTATTAGATTAAACCCTTTAAACTAAAGACGATTGAAGTGAAATCAAGGTTTTTACCTTGTTAACGTGTCCATATGATGGTTTTTTTCATGCTGGAAGACATATCATGAGCACAATAAGCAGCCAATGCAATGGCTGAGTATCTCCACCTTGAAACTGCAGTTTGCTGATGACAGTCTCAAAAACACACATTCAGATTTCCAGAGTTTCATGCGTAACAAACCGAAACAACACGTCCTGTCGCTTTGCATGCCCGGCTTTCTGTATCATTGTTCTTCTTCAGCACTGGTTTCCATTTTGAACATGAGTGGTTTATTCCAATTTCACACCTTCCCATTGTGTAGCGTTGTGTAGTTTTACAGTGTTTAAGCAGAGTTGTATGTGAGCTGGTGTGCTCAAGCTGCAGTAAGGGGGGGCACAGAGGTGTGGAGTTAGATTAAAGCCTTTTTTATTGTGGGAAAATATATTTGATGAAAAAACTAATTTAAAATGTAACTTTAACACACTGAGAGTATTTTTATGAGTTCAACCAATGATCAATGATTGGAAAGGGAATAAATGGACCAACTGAGCGCAACATATTCCCTACAGTTTGCACCAAATTACATAGTTATTTTTGGGGGAAAATGCTAGAAATATTGCAATATCGTGGACCCAGTTACTTACTCTTATTATTATTCCACTATGTTGAGGCAATAAATAATAAATAAAAATAAGAATTAGACTATCAATATGCTGCATATAGAAATAACGGTTTTTAAACGTGATAAATCTGACTTTTTTACTACCTTATCCTTTTAAATACAACAGTGTTACAGAATATACCAGTGGTTTCCAACCTTTTTGGCCTCATACAAAAATAAATAAATAATAAATAGCTAGACTTACCTAAATACATTGCTTCAGCTGGTTACACACAAATAAATTAAGTTTATCCATTTTTAAAAGAGACCAGTACTATTAATGCTGCCATTTATTGATTTATTGATGTCTTTGGCTGTGTAGTAGATGGCTATCTAAACAAAACAGAAATAGATCATCTAAAGGCTGCATGTAGAAATGACAGTTAAAATACCGTTTTTTAAAATCTGTTTGATCAATTAAAAATATTCTCCTGCAAAAAGAGCCTTCTTTAAAAAGTGTTTAAAGCACCAAGCCCCCCCAGTGGGTGCCCCTAAAATCTCATCAACGTCCCTGCTGAAAGACAACTTTACATGATGCTCTCAGTGGAGATCTGCAGAACCCTGAGGCTCCAGTTCTCTCCAGTTCCTGCCTTTTCTCTCCTCACTTCATCCAGTTAAACCTTTCATTCATGCATCCACTTCAGTTCAAACACTAAGCATCACAATGACAGTTGAACTCACTGCTTTTCTCCGTGGCTCCCCGCACAGCCTGCCTCTCCTCCAGAGAGCCGTACTGTTGAGAGGATTTTCTCTCTTTATCCATGTTCTTCAGAAAAATGCTGCTTTTTTTTTCTCTGCAGGAGGAAAATCACAGTCTATGAGAGATCTTGGTGCAGCCTGGACATGAAAAAGAAAAGGTTTCGTTTGAGTCCAAGCAGCATTTCAGGAGGCATCAGAGGAGGAGAGCTGAAGCTGAATCCATCCAGACCTCCAGTGATCACTTCTGCCAGCAGATCACAGTTTATATCTGCTCTGAGGCGCCCCCTACCGGCAGAAACACAGCCAGACACCCAGCGACAAGGAGAGGACAGTAGGAAACGTGGAAAACCATATTGTAATGCATAAGGAGAAATGTGTGGAGTCAAAACAAGGTATGTTAAACAAGTAGAGTGATGTTTTTAAGCAACTTTAAATGCTGTAGTTGTAAATCACTCAGTGTAAAGAGTCTACAGCAGGGTGGGTCTGTTTGGTGCTTCAGCATTTAGGGACAACCTTTACCAAATATGCTCAAGGTGGGTTGTTTATCCTCTTCGTTAGTTGAATTTATAACCCCCAAAATAGACAGTAGTGGAAAGTAACTAAGTACATTTGCTCAAGTTATTTACTAAAGTACAATTTTAAGGTACTTTACTTAGGTATTTCCATTTTATACTTTCTGCTTCTACTCCACCACATGTCAGAGGGAATTATTGCACTTTCTCATTTACATTCATCCAACAGCTTTAGTTGCTTTGAAGATGAAGATTTCACACTGGATAATATAAGCAGCTTTAAAAATATGACACGGTGTTACAGATTAAACCAGAGGTTACCAACCTTTTTGACCTCTCACAAAATGCTATGATTTGACTCACACACTGAAAAAAGGGAACTGCTGAACCAACTGAAATAAATAGCTTCAGTTAATTGGTACCTTAATTAAGTTTAGCCAAATTAAACAGACAAGTAATATTAATGCCACTGGTTTCAGTTAGTTGTGCTGAGTAAATTTGATTAATCTCAAATAATCAGTTTGTATTGCCGTAACTTCATTTTAAGGAAAGTAAACTTAAAACTTATTAAACTTAAGAATTCACTCTCTGCAAACTTAAAATATAAAACATGACTTTGTCATCATTACCTCCTGCACTAACAGTGGTTGTGTTGCAGCAGAAATATTTGAAGAAACGTGGACTTCAGACGCACAACATTTAAGGAGAAGCCGACCTAATCTTAGCACTTTCATCCAAATTAGAATACCAGTTAAAAAATGAAACGGTGCAATTTCAAGTTGATAGAATCCAGAAAAGCAAATTGCCATCACCAGATCAGAAATATAAACTGAGATATACTTCAATTACAGCTGAAATGCCCGTTTCACAGTGCAATTTAGATCTCTGTGAGTCATTAACACACATAATAACCCACAGAACAGGGAAACAACTGACTGAAGACAGATTTATGTATCAGAACTTTGTTGTATTCCTTCCTTTCTCATTAATCTTGTGCGGAGCCCTCGCATTTACCTGCTGTCTCTGTAAATAAAACTGAATATAAAGCAATTAAAGTAGCTCCACCTGCAGTAACATGCTGCTGACACACTGATGATTCACTGCTATGTAGGATTTTTCATGCAGTATTTGCAATGGAGTTTTTTTTACACTGCTGTATTGGTACTTTTACTTAAGGATCTGAATACTTCTTACACCAGTTTGTAAATGTAAAGTCACGGGATGACCAAAGTTATTAAAATACTTTCTAAAGGGGACATGAATGTCTGAACCAAGTTTCACAGAAATCCATTTAATAATTGTTGAGACAATTTAGTCAGACCCACCCAAAGGAAATGCCAGGATACATTCAAGTCAGTGCGACTGTCATGTCTTTAGTGTCGTACTTAAGCATTATTTTGAGTTACTTGTATTTTACTGAAGTATTTTCATTTTCTGCCGCTTCATTTTCTTATGTGTGGTACTTTTCACTCACTACATTTGATAACTTTGGTTACATTGCAGATATAGTTTAATAAAATGAAATATTACATCAACAAACTAATTGTTGATGTAATATTATAGAAAATAATAATAATTCAATAATATCCATTATTCTGAAACTGGTCATTCTGGCTAATAAACCTTTTTTTCTTGCTGTATGGAATTTTTAATCCTAATACATTTGTACTTTTACTCAAGTATAAATTCAAATGAGTTAATTTTACTTGTAACAGAGTATGTCAGCACAGTGGTATTTTTACTTTTACTTGAATAAAATAACAAATACTTGGCTATATGGCTATTATCTACATGTCTGTCTCTGCCTGAACCAGCCTTGGAGTCACACTGCTGGCATGGATGAAAAGTCTGAACAACAATCAAGTTTGTAAATGTATAGAAAAATCTAAAAAAAACAAAACAATAAAGCATTTAGTTTGTTGTAATGTGCCCTTCTGAGCATGTTTCTCAAAGCTCTGCTGCTCCTCCTACATGTTACTGTAAACCAACATAAGAGACATAAAGGACTCAACCAGCAAACACCTGACATTTTCCTGCTCTGCTGCTCTGTAACTGCTGCTGTGGAATCCTCCACTGGAGAATCGAGCCGTCGTTCATCATGAATTTTTCATTGTGGCTGACTGAGTTCAGCTGTTAACAATGTGCTGGAGATGACTCGTTGTCATGCAGCCAGATCCTTCAGGGGACGGACAGATGTGTGGGCAGCAAACATCTGCCTGTCTGCAGGAGCTGCTCCAGGTCGCAGAGAGCCAGTCAGATAATCCCCCTGCTGCCCAGAAGCATGTGTATAAAAAGAGAACTGTCACTCAGATGATGCGACAGAAGAAGATTTTTAAGACAGCAGAGTGAATGCTGTCCCTAAAACCAGCAAGAAAAGTGTTCTTGCCTTTTCCCTGAAAATACATTGGATGGAGCAAATATTTATTTATTCATTCATGTATAGCTTCTCCCCTTTCTGCAGGAATGACGGCTAAACATCCTATCAGCATCATTTGACACGCTACTTTTCTCAGTGGTTTGTGCAATATCAGTGTCCATACTGTGTAGCATTTTATTTCATGTGCAATATTTCAGTTTCATGTACAACGTTGTCAGTGTAATGGACAGTATTTCATTTTCATCTTGTTTTTTAGGTGTCATATTTCATTATCATGTGTGATATTACTTATAACCTCAGTATAACTGCCAGCATTGTTTGTCTCTCGGCTGGCCGGGAACACCTAGGAGTCCCACTGGAAGAGCTGGAGGAGGAGTCTGGGGCGAGGGAAGTCTGGGTCTCTTTGCTTAGACTGCTGCCTCTGCGACCCGGCCCTGGACAGGCGGTAGAAGATGGATGGATGGATGGATGGATAGTCTAGCCTTATTTTAGCTTACTTGAGCTTATTTCAGTATTGTATTGTAGTAATATCTTTTGCTTTTCTACTTTTTAGGGACTGCCTCTCTTTTATTATGCTATTTTCTTTTTTTCCGAGCAATATCTGGCACAAGAATTTCCTTCGGGATTAAAAAAGCATCATCTCATCTCATCTTATTTTGGCAGCTGACTGCATTTCATACAAGTTAAATGGCAGCATTAATATTTAGCTAATGATGAAACCCAAACCAGACATTGTGCAGTGAGTTCATTTGATAAAACATTTTTAGATATTTGCATATTTTAGCGCGACCAGTGGCATCTTCAGTAAGCCAGAACTGAATTCCAGGAATTCTATTATGCAGTTCTGTCCATGTGTGAAGATAATTTACTAACTACAGCAGCTTATGGTTCAATAAAATGTGTTTTCATTGTTACTCGGCCACCTGTTGTCATGTTTTGGTAGTTACTTTTTTAATTAGAGGTCACATTCTGCAATGCTGCAAGTGTCCTTCTGTGAAACAGAAAAATCTTGCCAATAAAAAAACCCTAAAATGACAGAAAAATATTTTGACTTTAGGATCAGACGTTTACAGTAATAGACAGTAATATTAGGCTGGGATGAAGCGCAGTGTTCCAGACTGATTTAACTGTAGGTTTTAAGCTGTGACTGTTTGACAGTTCACATGTCTGAGGTGAAGAAAAGTACACAGTGTGACCTGCTGTTAGATCCTGAGTGATCCCGTCTTCAAGCAGGAGATCATTTATAATTATGAGTAATAACTGAAGTTAGTAATTGTTGTGTTGTTTTGTGTTGTGTTCATAAATACACGCAACTCTCTCTCTGGAGATGCTTATACGTTGAAAAGTAATTCAAGGCAACTATACCCACCACTTAATTAAATGCATAATTGCGAGATAAAAATTCTAATTTACTGATTTAGATAAACCTTTAAAGGTGCAAATATTATTTTGATGAGTTGGGGTGACACACTATGGTTGGTAATCACATCAACTTAATATTGTGTGTAATTTAAACTGAAATTTTTGCATTAGTTGATTTAAAACTAAATTCAAGTTGTAGAAATGTATTGAATTTGGCTTGATAACTACATTTTTGTTCAGTTTGAGTTCATGATTTTTAGTCCCCCTCTCTGAAAAATAATGTTTAAATTTGATTTTAAAAGTCTTTGCACCAGGCTTTATGGGTTAAGACAACTTTGAATGAAGTTATGTTGAACCAATCAGTCCTCTGCAATCAAGGGTACTTTTAATTACTTAATGACTGGTAGCACAAATACAAGTCTTTAAGTTGATCACTCAGAAAAATTAAGTTGTTCCAATTATTTTTACACATGATTTAAAAGGATTTTTTGGGTGTTACATATTTAATTAATATAATTACCAATGTTGACAAACATTTTAAAGTTTAAAGTAAACTATGCATTTCATCAGGAGGTGGAACAGGGATCTTGAATTGCTTTTTAGTGTTTATATTTAACATGTATGTGAGTATACATCACACAAAGTAAATATAATGAAGGTGAATAATCAGAGGGTGATATTCTTACTTTGGGGAGGCCTGTGACGCATGCTGAGCAGCGTAATAAATCACATTTAAGTTCATGAATTCTGTGGCATTGTTTAGTTGCTCTTGAGACCCGCTCTGTTTGTTTGTAGTATCTGCATTCTGTACAATCCACCTACAAATGATTAAAGATCACAGACTCTGCTTGTTTTTCTCCTCTCTAGTGTGTTTTAATTATTTAGAAAGATGAACATAAATATGATAAATGTGGTAGTGAGAAAAATCCTCCAGCACACTACAGCAGAGAGATGACTTCTGCTCTTGGTCAAAATCTGTATTTATAACTATTTGCACTGATCACAGCAAAACATGGCTCCACAGGTTCTGCATTTAAACACGAACCACTGCCCAAATCTTTATTTTAATTGTCGCTAAAGCAATTTCACTTCAGCTACTACTCAGGCCTTAGTAATCAGACTGACCTCATGTCTGTAGGTCTGTAGAGTATCCTTCATTTTTGACACAAAACAGCAGCAAGGAGTGCCGTTATTAAACCTGCATCAATGCAAACTCAGTGTTGGAGTCAGTTTGCAGTGTTGCAATTAAAGAACTGGTTTAGTCCCTCTGACTATTTTAGATTATGAATAGTGAAGTGTCTTTGCGGCATGTTGCTGCTGCAGGTGGAGCTAGTTTGAACTATTTTATATCAGGTTTTGTACACGGGGAGAGTAGGTGTTCTTCAAGGATAGTTCTGGGAGTCAGTAAAGATGGAAATACATCGACTGCCCCACTTCTTGCTAATGGAAGTTCCTGGTATTGATCGACAGTCCAAAAAAAAAAAGAAAGTCACAGCCACTCTGATTTAAAATATAAAAACCCTTTATAAATACGTGGATAAATCCATCTACTTATATGTAACTCTATGTATTAAAAAATACTTTTATTTTGTAAATCAAAGCACCTGTGATCTTTTTTGGACTCTCAGCTAATTCTAAGGACTTCCATAAGTGAAAAGTAGAGTAGTTGTCTTTTTTGTTCATCTTTAAGGCTTTATACAACTTATTTCACTGTAAACAGACTTGAGTGTGTAACATCAGTGGAGTTCTGCAAGGAGGGTTACATGGACCCTCTCACATAACGTATGTTTAGCATGAACTGATTCTGAAATATGCATTAGACAGACATTTTCTCACACAGATGCTCTCTAAATGTTCCACACACACCTGTGTAACACAAAGGACTGCACAATTAATTTTTTCAAAAACAATTTGGCGCTTTTCAGCTTCTTTAATCAGCTTTTCAGAGCCCAGAAACGGCTACAAACATGACACCTGACAGCAGATTTCCACACAAGACAAACCACATGATCAGGTGCGGTTAAACAGGATGCCAGTGCAGTCTGGCCTCACCCTTTGCACACGTCTTGTGTTGACACTCCTTGTAAGAAGCTTCAGTGTTTCTTTAGTCGTGTTGTCTAAGCTGTTGAACTTAAAGTGTGGTGCTGATCTGACCATCCATAACCCTGCTGCCTTGTTTGCTTTATAGCACAAGGGCTGCTTATGCAAATGTACATTAGTGAAGGCTCAGGAGGCCCAGGGATGGATCCTCCAATCCATCAGTAGAGCCACATGGAAGGACAGATGGGATTCCATAACATTTAATTCTGATGAAAAAGTAATGAGAGTTAAAAGACTGTGATTAAACCTGTCAGGGTGGAAATCAATTATCCCACTCTGAGCTACTTTACATTAAGAGTGACGTGTCTTTGAGTGAAGCTGCAATCCATGTTGATAGAAAAAAAATTAAGATTTTTTGTGAAAGTAAGTCTGCACAATTCTGTGTGTCCTTTTCTCACACTATAGAGTTCAGCGGTTTATTCTCCTTCCATAGCTGTTGTTGCCTCCGTCAGCGTCCATGGCTTTATCCAGCCAGTCTCTCTCCTGCTCAGACTCAGAGTCACTGGCTTCACTCGCATCGGCTGCCAAAAGGCGGGAGTAGTTAATCCTGCGCTGGCGAGGGGCTTTCCACTGGAGCAGAGGCAGACACACACACCACAGCATCAGCCCCACTGCTACGCCTCTGAACAGCCATGTCAGCCCAAACCTCTGCACCACAAACCCTCCTGCAAAGCTGCCCAGTCCCCCTCCCAGGTGTAGAGACAGAGAACTGTAGACCCTCCTCACATTCCTCTCAGCCCCCGCCGTGGCGATGTCCTCACACTGGACCTTCACGGCCCACCAGAGGGCTCCAGTGCTGAGGCAGCTCAGCACCTGAGCAGGCAGCGCAGCCCAGGCTGACCAGAGGAAGGAGTAGTAGAAGCACTGCACCCCGAGACTAGCAGCCCCGACTACGAGAATCCTTCCTGGGCTGAGAAGTTTGGAGACTCGTCCGGCCAGCAGAGGGAAGGTGGCCTGTGAGAGCAGAGCGATGGCCAGAGACAGCCCCATGTGGAGCTCGCTGCTGCCGTGATCCTGCATCTGCCACAGGAGGAAGTTATCCACGGTCGACCCTGCTACTCCAACAAGCAGGGTAGTGAAGGTGCAGAGGAGGGCGTGGGGGGAACCCCGGATCAGCTGCATGGCCTTCAGCAGTCCTTTGGCCCGGTCCCGCTTCTTGTTCAGGTGGAGAGGGAGGGACATGGCCACGGGGAGAATCAGAGCTGCCAGGCCGGCATAGAAGTAGAAATGCGCAGCGATCCTGGGCATCTTAGCAGCTATGACACAGTTCAACTTGCTGACCAGTAACCCAGTTCCACCGACTCCACACGCTGCCCCCAGTAACCCCGACACCCTGTTACTGCTGCTGTAGCGGTCTGATGCATCTGCAAAGTCTAAATATTCATACAACCCGTCGTCTACTGTCCACTCCAGAGGACATGACACATACTCCCACAGCGACACGATGAGGAGGATCATGAAGAAGAGCTGGTGATGTTCGTCCATCGCCTTCAGGCTGCCAAGAAAATCAAACCTGCTCTCCCCCTGAGGCTGGGTCGACTTAACCTCAGACCTCTTCTTCCTCACTGCTGTCTCCAAGGGGCTGCTGGTGGAAATCACAACAGAGCTCATCTTCGATTCTGTTGTGGAGCTGTTGTTTACCATTGCTGATACATTCTCATGGGTGTGAGATTTTGCTGTATCATTCTGATGAAGCAAAGATTTGTTCGTCATAACAAGAGATTTTGCATCGTCGGCCGTTTTGGCAGGAGAAGTGACAACAGACGGGGAAACAGGAGCTTCTGGGTGTGTCTTAGTTGATGCTGCTCCAGGTGCAGTGCTACTCATGAGCACTTTGGTGTCCAGACTTTGTGTTGGACCGAGTCTCGGGTCTGACATGTTACAGCTACTGACCTGTGTGTGCACATTTACAGGTGGGAGGAGCAGCAGCAGCAGAGCGACTGCAGCTGAAGACACAACAGACGCATTAATCACCAATCGCCTCTTGTTGTACTGTTTGGACAGCAGACCTGCCACAGGGCTCCACACCAGAGATACAAAGTGCTTGGTCCCCATGACAATGCCGGTCATGGCAGGAGTCAGGCCCAGCTGTCTGAAGTAGAGGGTGAGGAAGGGCAGCAGGCAGGCTTGAGCACAGTAGTACAGGAAGTTAAAGGCGCCTGCCAGAGCAAGAGCATGCTTAATATCGATCTGCTTGTTCCGCTTCATAGTTGTGTCTTAGGGTCTCTCCTGATGGGTGTCACATGTAGTTACTGGTGGAATTCAAACTGACAGAGAGAAGAGAAACAATTATATAAATGGTTTTGACCTCAAATGTTACTAGGCCCATTTGTCCCCACAGGGAAGAGCCACTGCAAATCAGTACAGGGTTGTTCTAAGTGATCACCTCTATCCTATGATGGAACATTTCTATCCCGATGGTGTTTCATAGGGCACACGGGGTCACTGAATGGTTTGATGAAAATGATGTGAATAATATTGCTGTGGCCTTCACAGTCACCACCCACGGGAGAGAATAAATGCCAAAGAGCACTAAAGATGTTCTGTTATCACATCGTGGTGCAATGTATTACTGAGACAATCAATACTGATTTTTTCATTAATTTGTCACCCGTCTGTATTTAAAAGGTACCAGTGTTTTTTTATTTGCAATATGAAGATTCCCACTAAGTCTGCAGCTACCTGCACTATCAGTTCATCTTTTGAAAGATTAATTTCCATTATTTTTTCAGATTTGAATCTAACAATTAATCATTGTCAAAAAAGTGAAGAAAATGCCCCCCTCTCTCTCTATTATCACAAACGATGCAGCAAAACCACACATCTTAAAGAGCAGAGTCCATCCATGATATCTTTATGTTTTTAGCACATGAAAGACAAATAAATTAAATACATACATTAATTCCAATGTGTGTTTCTCTCTGCTATCCTTTTCTTTCTCAAAAGAAAAGGATTTCTCATGTTGCCAAAATGCTTGCTCATGAGAAATATTTGGATATAACATAAAATACTGTAGGGTCTTAACCTTAATATTTATATTAGTCTGGTAAATTTATATAATAAATAGCACTGTAGGGTTTAAACCAGGTAAATTGTATTATGTACAATATTGTCTGAACCTTTATATTATGATGTTAATCTTGTTTCTCTATTGGTTATTCCATCTCTAATCATGGGGGGGTCTTCTGCTTCACCATCTCTGATTGGCTTGAAACGTATTTATCATAATCTATTGATATTTAAAATTTGGATGTGTCAAATTGTAGAGATGCCATTTTCTGTTTTTAAATGAGCGCTGATCAACTGTAAACACTTTTAAAATACATTGTAATGTCAGGCTAGGTTTGAACAACAATATCTCAGTACCTACTAAAGACAAAAGTCTGAACTTTTCACTTACTTCTCATCATGTCATTGATTCAAAATCTGAGAACAAGAATTTCTCCCGAGAAAAATCCCACTATCCCAACAGATCTATTTATTTGGTCGTAGGTATGTTATGCTGATGCCATCCTAAAGAACAAAAGCAGTGATATTTCAGAAAGAAAACTACATGAAAAGTCTCTTTCAAACCAAAATTTATGTCGACAGAATGGGGCCCGAAATGTAAAAATATTTCTATATCACAAAATAACAGCATAATATAACTATGACCAAATACGCAGATCTGTTGGGATGAATGTCTTGACATATATTTAATTACAATGTGTTGTACTTATGTGAGCAAGACTTTAGTGGTGAATTCTCATCCAATACTTAAATGAATTTAGCAAGTATAATAAGTAAGTTTTCTCCAGCCTACAAAGTGGGGTCTGAAAATAATAAAAACGATGCGCAGAAATTTCCCAGATATTTTTATAAACATCAATATTTAATGCTACAAAATCTTCAGACAAGTGAGCAGAAATTGTTCTTAAAATCCTAAATTTTGAGATAATAATAACAATAATAGCAATAATAATAGTAATAATAACAACAACAATAATAACAAAAAGCACTTTGGCTCAGTGAAAATGAAAAGAAAAACTCAGACTTGACTATTTGGCTCTTATTTCCGTAGGATTTGTGTTTCAGATCGAGTATGCATAAAAATAGTCATTGAGATAGTGAAATTAAAAACATATATTAATGATAAAGTGTTGCAGGCTCTCCCAAGTCTTTGAATTCTTACTTAATTGTTAAAAGAATTCTTTTGAGCTCACTCCCTTAGAAAACTATTTAGTTATTTCTCTGTATCTCCAATAATTATAAAGCATTCGGTTGTAAATGAGCTGATCTGCTCTGATCAGTGATCAGCTGAGAGGTTCAGCACTGATGACACAAACATGTAAAGTTCTGAACTGTTTTAATATTAACTGTACTTCCTGATCAGAGAGCCAGGACTAGTTTCCTCTGCAGGTTTAATAAAGAAGGATCACTGAGTCACCTGTCGGCTGGATGCACCTGAACTGCTGATCATGTCCACGTCACGACAAGTTCTCAAGATAAGAAAAAAAACAAAGACGAAGTTCTGCATTTACCTTTTAACTTCTGCCCCAACAAACTTCCTCACTGTCCTCTACGGATCATTTTCCAGCTGAGGCTGCGACATCAGATCCAGCAGTTTGTCTCTGGGATGTTTCCTCGGAGGACACCTGTAGCTGACTGACCCGTCCGCACTGAGCTGGGACTTTACACCTGCAGGAAAACTTCATGCCTGCAGCGCCTCCTGCTGGTGAGGAGGACTGAGTGTGTCACAGGTCACTACAGGCCACTCACTCCAGCACAGATGCAGCCTAGACTGGAGCAGTAGAACCTGCACTGCTCTGATTGGAACAGATGAACTGAGCTAAGCTAGTTAAATGATAGATGTAGAGGAAGTGTGAAAGGGCTGCAGGGCTGTATATTTAACAAACGTACTAATCTGAGCAGTCAGTGTGCATCATTAATCCACGTGACATGGTGTCAGATTTCCTCAACCCAAATACTGTAGCCTAAAATTATGATATTTAAAAACAAATGAAATAAATATGCAACAAGTTAAATTCAGTAGTCCGCTCAACTGTATTGTCTGTTATTGTCTACGCTGGAGTCTAAACTAGAGAGTTACTGTTGAATTGTTGACAGTATAATCAGATAACCAGTCAATAGTCGACCTGGCCAATTTTAACTATTTTTCTGAATATTTTTGTTGTTGCTTTTGTAACCAAATGACAATAAAGTAAATTATTTTAAAGGTACTACAGAGGCTCTGATTCCTCTCTCTGTCTGTAGTCACTTTGTGGTTTTAAGGCAATGTCCCACCCACAGCATTGTCTGACTGGTTATAACAGCCTATTAACACTGAGGGACACATGGTGAAAAGTTCTCTTTTAACTCAGCATATATCAACAAACAAAAGCATTCCAATTATGTTTTGTGCTGGAGTTCATGTTATTTTAAATTCTGACTTGGTGCCTTACATTTATCTCCTCAGTGAGAACAGAATGTGCAGTAAATTCATACCACTGAACAACACAGGAAAGAGAACCATTATGCAAAGCATGGCTATTACAGGTTGTGTAAGAGTTTACTCATTTGTTATTTGGGGCCCCAAACTAAGTTCTCTACAATGTTTTGGCAGGATTTTGAGAACTTCATATGTTTTCAGACCTGTTTATTTTGTAATTTACCTTTATTAATAAAAAAGGAGTACAATACGTCAGAAATTCAGTGAGGACAGACAAAACTTAAAAAATATTGAAGCAATGGCTCTTGAAAATTGAGGAAAGTGCAAAATCTTTGAATGAGGGTTTGTAAATATTAATACAAGAATGAAAGGTCAACCTGACGTTGAAGCTGCTGGCTCTGATGTCTTCACCACAGACATGCCAGAGGTGCCTCTCCCTTCTGATGCCAACTCTAAGTAGTCTAAATCACAACATTAATTACTATTAATAATGAGGACTACACTCTATGCAAAGAGATACACAAACATACTTAAGAACTTTTTTGAGGGTGTTTTGAATGTTGGTATCCAGATGCAACACAAACACATCCTCCACCACAGAGCTCCCATCGCAACTGGACGTCATTGCATTTAATTAAACTCTGAGGCAGGAATAAATCATCGACAGCATTTACCAGACTCCACACTGAATCATGTGTTCTGTTTCAACCAGGAAGAAACTGTGTTAAAATTCTTTGCTTAAAGTTGCTTCATTGTATTTCGCTCCAGGGCAGAAAACAAGCTGACAGAACACAGAGGTGATTTGTGTGTTAGAAAAATCTAAACTATTAACTAAAGGGTGAGTGGTAAAACTTCAGTCAAATATTTTTCCTCTGTGTGTTCCTCAGAGACGCATTTCACTTTACACACAGTCAGGAAATCCACTGTTAATATAAGTTTGTTACTATTAACACCCCTCAGTCACACATTCCTGCTCTGAAGTTTGCACTTGACCAACTAATTCTGTTTATAATTGTCTTTCTTACCAACAGGCCCCAGAGTGTGCTGGTCTATCGCACCTTTTCTCACCTACACAGTGCAACTGGTTCTCCACAGGGCAGCGTCCTTTTGCTCTTCCTCCTTATCCTGTACACTGATGACTGCAGGTCCATCCAGCCAAACTCTCTCTCTTACTGCTTTCAGGCCCAACACAGCACCACGGCCACGCTCCTTATGGATTTGCGGAGGAAATTTCACATGAACAAGACCAAGGAGATGGTAGTGACCATATCCAACAAGGACAGGTGAATGTCAGTCATAAACACCATCCACAGGAAGCCTGAAGAGATCATTGAGGAGCATCAGTACATGAGCACAATCTTTAACATAGTCTTCTGGGGGGGCTCAGCTCTTTGCAATGTCACGCGCAAGAAGCACACACACACACAGTGGCTGGAGCGTGGCCTTGATTCTTGACTGCAACTTTCATCCATCTCCTTTGCAGCAGGCTGTCATTGACCCTTAACTACAACTACTGAATAACCATGTTTTCATACATTATGTATGCTGTATACAATATACAGTATGTATACTGTCTATACTAGATTATATTCACTGCACCATTGTTGTTATTATATTAGAATGTAAAGAATTTTATATTTTGATGTATTTAAATCTCTTATACTATGTAACTGTACTGCCAAATAATGTTTTCTAATTGAATATAAATTAGTGGATCTTATAGCCACAGTATACTATTATAACACGTCACTATTCTATTCTACATCTCCTCTGATAATGGGATGTTTCTGCTGTTACTGCCGACACATGAAAATCCACTCCTAATCATTGTCTGCTACATTTGCAAGCATGTACATGTCAGTATCTGTACACATGATATGACGATGAGGTTGACTGGCTGCGTCCCTCAGCAAAGGTGGTAACACAGGGTGTCCAGTGGGAAGAGGTTTATGGCGGAAGAGCTGCACAGAGGGAAGACAGTATCAGATGAACAACCTGCACAATGTTAAAAAGATGTCATTTCTGTAACTGGCTATCATTATTTTAAATATTTTGAGAATTGCAGCTTCCAGACAGTTGATGCTGCTGCTGCATCATTGATCAAACCCCAAATAGGAGGCCAGAGACAGGCTACTCTCATCCTGACATGGGCTGACCTATGAGGAATAAAGGGCCTTATAGAGTCTTCTGTCTTCTTGGAGGAACTCACAGGTGAACTGATTGAAGACTTCACCTGGAAACGTATGGAAAACATTACAGGAAAGTTCGTGGACCTCATTTAAAAGTGCACATAATACCAATTGGTTTTAAGGAGACGCTGTTCATGGACGTATTTGGAAGAGGATGAAAAAAAACCCATCTTCTCACCAAATTAAGTAATAAGCCCTATAGTTAGACTTCCCAGTACACAATCATCCTCCATTACCACTGCTTTACTGGGTCACTTCACTCCTCTTTAACTATAGCAGAGCTTACAGGAACCCCTTCAATCTTCTGTCCTGCTACACTCAGTTTATCTACAGACTTTCTGCTCTTTTAGGCATTTCTCCATCTGAGTGCTGACAGAGGATTTCTGGCAGGAAGCTGCTCTGTGTCATCACACTGCGATCTGTCTCCATCCTACTGTCTCTGCTGCCCTTTTCTTCCTCATCATGTACCGTGGGTTTTGCTGACAGATTCCCCTCAGATAAGATAATGTCAAATCAAACAGCAGCATCTGTGACATTTATTTACTTGTCTCTTGATCTGGCGTGAGCAGAAACACAAAGCAGCGGCAGTTTTTTTCTGTCTCGTTTACTCTCATAGATCCTCTTTCCACATGAGGAAGTGAATCTGTGGAAAATGAGTGACAATCACCCTGTGTTATTTCTGTTAGTTCTGGAAATATTTCCTCACCATATGGTCATCTAAAGCCTAAAATACAAAATGACTACAAAATCTCTGACATATTCCAAATAGTCTTATATATTACTTCTAAGTCAAATTACATTTAGAAAGACTTAAAGTTACATGTGTGCTGACAATGCTTTGAGATTGTATTCTACACTTGTTCAAAAGCGTTCATCATATCTTCTTACTAATGCAGGTGTTTTAGGTTCTTTCTTCAGACATATGGTGCAAGTAAAGATGTTGATTTTTTTACCTGACATTTTCGGCGACGAGCTCTCGCCTTCTTCAGAGCAAGAGTGAGACGCTCTGAAGAAGGCGAGAGCTCGTCCCAAAACTGTCAGGTAAAAAAATCAACATCTTTACTTGCACCATATGTCTGAAGAAAGAACCTAAAACACCTGTATTCGACACTGTAGTGCTTTAAGCCATCGGAGTAGCTTTAAAGTAGGACATGTGGTATACATCCCCCACAATCAAAACATGAAAAAAGTAAAAGTCTTCTTTGTTTTTTGAAAAATCACAAGGTGCCACATGCACATGTAAAGACATTACTTCCCTAAACAGAAGACGCAAAAAAGATCAGAAAAGGAAATCAGGCTCACATGTGTGTTGACTCAACAGGGATAACACCAAGTTGATCTATTCATATTTAAAAGCAGTACAGAATACCTGGTGGCCTGACTGCTTTATATTCCATTACATTTTGAATTATCACCTAATGCCTAAATGTTTTGTTTTCCTTTACAAACACAGACAGTACCCTCATAAATAGATGCAGAAAAGGACCAAACTGGTGCCCCACAATTCACCAGAATGCAGGAAATTAAGTGTTGGATGCTCAAAATTTCTTGGGGAAGAACACCCAGACCCCAACTAAATAACCCCTGACTTGAATAAATGAAGGCAGGGACACCCTGGACAGGTCGCCAGCCTATCACAGGGCTAAACATAGAGACAGACAACCAAGCACACTCTCATTCATACCTACAGACAATTTTAGAATCATCAATAACTTCAGCATGTTTTTGGACTGTGGGAGGAAGCCGGAGTACCCGATAAAAACCCACGCTGCACAGGGAGAACATGCAAACTCCACACAGAAAGATCCCAGGCGTCCTAACCAGGACGCAAACCGGAGATCTTCTAGCTGTGAGGCGACGGTGCTAACCACTGAGCCACCGTGTCGCCTTAACACAGGCCCATAAAGGTCAATTCAAGATCAATTCAATCCAGGTTCAAGTAGTCAAGATAACTGTGTGTGCTTACTATTCCTGTGCAGCCCAAAAGGTAAAAAAAAAATGGATCAAAAATTGATTTAGCATGACAAACAGTAGTAGTAGTCCTGAGTTACTGAACAAAAATTTTAGAATAGCCACACTGACTGCTTAAATAACTAACTAACTAACTAACTAAATACATTAAAGTCTTAATCCACTGGGGAAGTTTCATAGTAATACGTGTTTCCTCTTTAGTCCCTTATTTCCCTCCAGCTGTAGCAACCTTTCTGGGAATCACTTATTCTGTTTATCTCTTTAAACAGAATAAAAAAGAGCCTCGACATTATTGTACAGGCTGCAGTCAACAGTGAAGGAGAGAGCTGCATAGTCAAAAAAAGCAAAACAGATTTCATCACTGCTACATTCTCTGGACTCCGAGACGCCAAACATTAACCAGCAAAACAAGTTGTTTTATCAGTAACATCAAACCGTCCAAGAGGAAGTGAAAGCCTGCACGTGTTACATTAGCCACCTGTTGTGCTCTTTTCAGTTGACACTATCTAGGACAGTCCGTGTGATCAGGTTTAAAACAGATAATAGAAACGTTATCTGGTGCACAAATAGGGGACTGTATAATTCCTGGCCGTAATGGGATCTGAGGACCTCACTGTATTATAAATACATTATGCAAAATTATTTTACTTTGAACAACCAGTCAAATAAGACAAGTAAATGTCTCGTGTAGATGTGTAAATTAAGCTGAGTTACAATGTGTACAGTAATCTGGAACTTACCAGTAAAGCTCTGACTCTTTACAAATGTGTAACAATACATTTGAAAAGAGCTTCTTCCTGGTGTTTCCCTACTGCAGCCCCCTGTGAGGGAAATAATGTGATCACAACAGGTATTATTTGTAGAGGGCGTGAGAGAGGATGGATTTCATTTATAAGCGGTGGTTCAAAAGAAGCACTTGCTGTCTGCAGAGTCAGAACTAAGAATAAACAGACTAGGCTGAGTGGTGAGACACATAAAAACAAAATGACATGCAGATGTTCTTCAATTCACAAAAACTGCTTTCATTGCTGTCACATTAAAATAAATAGCTTATTTTATTACTTGTTTCTTTCTACTCTTTCATAGATCAAAAATAGTGCTCAGGATGTCAGATTCATGTGACTGACAGCAAATAATTTATATTAATGACAAGTTAATGACACTCTTCACACTTCCTTGATAACTATGGGATGCCTTGATGTCAACCAGAGGATAAACCAGAAATATACGAGTCAATAAGTTTCTATTTTTATATTGGTATTTTGATTTTCATTAACCACGTGGTTTGGATTTCCTGCATCTTGACTGTTTTGGTTTTAAACATCCCTGTTTTAGGTGGATGGAGTATCAGGTGTATCATAGGGCTATGAACTGCTTCAAGGTTTTCATCATAGAGACATGACACACCTGCAAACAACACAGGGCTTCACCGCCTGAGTGTGTTGATCACTGACTCCATGTAAAGATGGATTCACTCCATAATGTCACCTACATTTTTCCTGCTCAGTTTGGGGGCTCCAGCTGTCACCATCTGGGCAGCACCTGACTCCTCCTAGCCCACCCAATCCAAAAATGAGCGATAAGGTGGAGGTGAGGTAGACCTGTCTAAAGAGCCATGCCATTAATCATGTATTAGTGTTGCATTAAAGCAGTTTAACTAGTTGAATTATATAAAAATTCACTGCTTACAGTTGTCATGAAGGAGGAAATTAGTTATAGAGACCAAAAGTGTTTTCTGTACCAGAGTGTAAATATGTTTATATCTGCTGTAACGTAGAACTTTTTAACATGGGGGTCTATGGAGATTGACTCACTTTTGCAACAGCCTCAAGTGGACATTTGTGGAACTGCAGTTTTTGGCACTTAGGCTTCATATTTCAGCCCTGGAGTTTGCTGTTTTCTTTAAAAGAGCCTGGGCATCATTCTACAGACTGGACTCCACAGTGGAGGAGAGATTCACATCAGCTAAGGAACAAAACAAAAGAGAAGATCACATGTTGCTGTCATGACAAAGATAATCAAGTTTACATTCTCTAGACTCTGAGACGCTGAGATGCAACAAGCAGAACTGGTCGTTTTATCAGTAAAATCTAAATGTCGAAGGTGAAATGACAGCACTCACGTGTAAATACTTGTGATTCCAGCAACATAAATTCCAACCAGAGCAGTTTTCAGTCTGTCACTCCAGGTGCTCTTATCTCCTCTGAGCTGCAGCACTGACATGGCTGAACTGTCTCTGAAAACTCAGCACTGAAAAGAAAAACTGGACCTGATCACATTTTAATTCAGTGTTCATTTCAGGCAGACAGCAGAAACCTCTTATACACTACCAGGCATTACAGACAGTAATCCATACATACTGTTGTATAAAAATAAATATAAAAAGGCTTTCCTTCTGGAGATTCCCCACTGCAGCTCTCTGCAAGAGGAATAATGTCATGATAACAAGTATTACTTATTGTATGAGTGAGACAGGGTGTGATTAATTCATGGGAGGAGGTTCAAAAGAAGCATTTAATGTCTGCAGAGAGAGCGAAGAATAAGCAGACTAGACTGAAATATGATTTTATTTTAGCTGTAAGAAAAATACAAACAAAATGACATGCATATTTTCTAAAATGAATTAAAACATGCTTTCACTGGCATCACATCAAAATAAATAGCTTATTGTATTACTCATTCCTCTTTAGTCTGTCATGGATCAAAAATAGTCCTCAGGTTGTCAGTTTCATGTGACTGACAGCAGATAATTGACATATTTGCATTGTGACATCTCTCAAAACCCTGCTGAGACCTCGAGCTTCTGTGAAATCCTCCAAGAAAATCACTTAATATACAAAGATCCTTGTTTCCTTTAGCAAATCAGTCATCTAAACCTTGACATTAAACACAAGACAAAGTTGAAATGTCTCTTTTTATATTGTTTTCATTTCTATGCTCTATATCATCTCTATGTCCAGCATCCTGATTGATTTGTTTGTTCAGTGCAGTATCAAGTGTGTCATGGATATGAGGCAGAGAAGGAGGTGATGGGGAGGCAGAGCAGAGAGCAGTAGGACGGGTGCAGAGGCTGGACTTGGCCTGGTAACGGTTTGTAGGACCTCCAGTCTGAACCGTTTCCTGGTTTACAGCACAGAGACACGTCACACCTGCAAACAAGGCAGAGCTTCACTGTTAGTGTGTATCGATACAAGAGTCACTTTTGGACAAAATACACAATTTAAAAGCACTTGTGAAATACACCTTTCACTAAAGTTTCTTGTTAAGGTAAACTCTAAAATACTGGCAGGTGTGGTTGAAAGTATTTTTACAGTTGTTGTTTTCACAGCGTTACATAAATAGTTATTTACTGTAGGAAATTAAGTTTAATACTGTAACTACATTTTCCACTGACAGACTGTATTTATATAGTGTTCCCACTGAACTACAACTTTAACCATAGCTGCCTGTAACATACAACAATTCTGTTTAACATTTAAGAATGTATATACCACCCCAACAACTAAGAAACATAAGGATATAGAATAAGCCAGGTTCCATTTTTATGGGATCTATGACAAATTGTAGCACTAGTGCTATACTGTTGTACAAAAATGACACTGTCAGTTTTTACAGTAGCCTCCAGTAATGTCCATTCTTGTTTTTAGCTCCAAAAGCCTCAGACTTTACAGTATTTAACCACATTTTGGAAAAAACAACAACACTGTACATTACTGTTAGAAGTTGGTTGTATTGTTACAATTCAATTATTTTACTACAGTGAAATTAAAATGGAGTATACTGTGTGCTTTTTCTTAAAGTTCCCTATCCAGTCTTGATTAGAGCTCTAAAAACTAATATTTTGTCATCAAGATTACTTATTTAGAAGTTATCTCCCTGAAAATAATCTCTTCATTAAAATGGCTCAACTCTACATTGTTCCTTCCTTTAGAATGTGCCGATCCTTGAAGTCCCTGCTTCTCTCTCCACCTGCCCCTTTGCAGCTCACTGCAGCTTGAGCAAGTTGCATTACTGGAAATATCAGCTGTACACGTTCAAATCAGTAAATGATTCTGAGAAACAATGACACAGACAGTCCCACCCTGTGAGTTCACATGATTGGCTCATTAGATTTGTTACATATAAAACCCCAGAAGTCTGAATCTGTGTTTTTGACTGTCATCAGTACACAATTAGCCATGGTGATGAAGCTTATTTTGCTCATGATGTGTGTCCAGCATATAAAAACCATATGGACAGGTTAACTAGGTTTAAAAATTGATCTCTACCAGACGGAGTCTTTAAGTTAAGAACCTTTAAGTTAAGAAAGTTTTTGTTCTACTGTTGGGTAAATTCAGCAGTAACTTTATCTGCTCCACAGGCTTAATTTCATAGCAGTCAGATGCTGCTCTCTTGTACCTGGTGACACTTTGGATGAACTTCTTTTCATCCTGATCCAGACACACAGCAAAAGTTGTCCCGTCATCTCCGCCGTTCACCTGCACCTTGTCCACCTTCACTTCGGATACTGAGATGTGCTGCCAGAGAAGACAAGAAGTGTGAGCAGCAGCGGGCATGAGATTGTGTTTAATTTTCACCGTGTGAAACCATCCTTCACCTGGTTGTAGCTCTTTTTAGATTTGGAGCACTGCCTCTTCAGGACTTCTGTCATTGTCAGCTGCAGACTCTCTGTTGAATCTGGACAGACAACATATAGTTTGCTCAGACACCAAAATGCAAACACAAATATATGTAGCAAAAAGACATCAAAACAGCAAATAGAGTTGGACTGTGGGAATGATTTTACACACCTAGCTGCTCAGGTTTCCTGCAGGTTTTGTAAAGATTAATGGATGTGCAGACTGTTTCTGTCTGGATCCACTGACTCCTCCCACTAACAGCCACCTGTAAATGTAAACATGACAGATTTAAGAATAGATCCAGCTGTGAAGCTACATATCCTGTATTTCTTATTGTTTGTGTAGCAGGAAAGCTATGTGCTGGAATAATACCTTGTTGTAGGCAACATTTAGTGTTAAAGGAACAGCCTCTCGCTCTTCATCAATTCCAAACCTTTTGCTGGCAGCACCTTTATAAAGAAAACACAACACATTAGACTACGTATGCAAGAGTGTTTGTCTGTGTGTTGTTCACTGCTGTCTGGATACATCGTTCAGTGTGACTCACCCATGGCCTTTACCGCTCTGGTTCCAGCAGAGTGTCCGAGCTCCAGAGAATGAATAAACACTTCCCTTCTCCTCTCTCCCCCAGCCAGGGTCAGCTGTGTGGAGGAAGGAACCAAAACATTTAACTCTGGGATCGAATGAGCATTGATTGAAGGCCATTGTGTCCTGTGTGTGTGTGTGTGTGTGTGTGTGTGTGTGTGTGTGTGTGTGTGTGTGTGTGTGTGTGTGTGTGTGTGTGTGTGTGTCGAGCTCCTCTGACCTCAGCCTGGTAGAGCTGCACCAGAACAGGCTGGTCTGCATGTCTGCAGTAATAAAGCACCAGGTCAGCCAGCAGGGGAAGACGCTCCGTGCTGCTGCTGTTCGCTGAGACATCATCATCCTTAGAGGCAGCCTGGGTCATGTGCAGTTCACATAATATGTATTGTGGTAAGGTGTTATATACATACAGTTACACAACAATCACTGATCATAAGTATGTTTGACCAGAACAGCAGCCCCAAAAGATCAAATGTGGGTCTGAGATGCTGAAATACTGACATGAACCTCAAGCTAAAATGTAAAAGCGTCTTCTCTCGCCAAACTGAGACAACTGGCAGTGGATTTTTTTTTCACAATCAAAAAGACATTAAGATGTTTACTGGAAAAAAAATCCACCTCACATGCAGAAAGGGACAGATTTAAAGTGGGATTAATGTCATTAATCACTACCAGCCATTAAAAGAATACCCCAGCCATTTAGTAGCCCCTTTTATAAATTTAGTAGACTTACAAAAGACTCATTAAAACAGAAAGAGATAAAAAAAAAGAGCAGCTGAAGTTAAATAATCTTATTTTTAGCTTGGGTCTTTTAGCTGTAAAAACACTGGATCCCTCATTCTCTAAAATGCAACATACCAGCCTTTTTTCATTGGATTCATTCATTCCCTGAGCTGCAAACAAACACATCTTTTTTCAGTTTTTCATATCCAAACATGTCGTCTTCTCAGCTGCTCTCTTGACTTAGACTGTGTACTGCATGGACCGCAGTGAGGTGATGACTCCACTATGAAACATACCTGGCAGAGGACATCAGAGGACAGGCTGAGCAGACTGAGGACGTTCCGCTCGTACCAGGGATCCATCAGGCCCAACATCCGAGCTATATCTGTTGTACTGTCCTCCATTACGATGCCATTTGACTCCTGGAACAATCAAGAAATAAACCTCATTAATACTTCAGGTAATTCAACACATTCATTCAGTTGCATGACACTAACAATATATTGCTAGATCTTAACCTTAATATTCATATTATTCGGGTAACTTATAAAACTAGTATTACTATATGATTTTAATCTTAATATTTAATTTTCTTCTGTACTGGAAAGCACTTTTGCTGAATGTCTGTTGTCTAAAATGTCCTATAGGAACAGTGATTTGACTTTACAGGTTGCTTTGGTAGGTGGATTTTGTTACTTTGGACAACTTTGGACTACAGTTGGCTGCTGACTGTAGCCTTAAATTTAATGCACAGACATGAGAGTGGCTTCAGTTTTCTCATTTAACTCTATGCAAGAAAAGAAATGAGTGCATGAGTGACACACCAAAGGTTGCTCTAAGTAATGGTTTGTACGGGATCCATAATGCATTCATAAATATTGCCTTACTATCTATGAATATATGCATCTACGTTCATATGGAGATAAAATACTGAATGAAATGGGATGTGATGGTTTCAGAGGTTCTAACCACAGAGGCTGTGGTTTTGGTTAAACCTCCATTCAGCCCTTCAGTCGGTGTGTGTCCTCCTCCTGGACTTCCAGTTCTCCTTCTGGTGGGAACAAAGTAAAACTGCAGCTTGCACTTCTTGGTGAGTCGGGGACATTTGCTCTCTTTCTGCTGCAGGTCGCTGTATGCTCTGGCCAGCCTGCCGGCCTCTCTGTCACCTCCAAACACAACCACTTTGACCAGGGTGGGAGTTTCTGCCACATTTCCTTCATCACAGCTCAGGATCGGCCTCCTGCGCATGCACACATGCTTCTGGGGGGAAAGAGGGTCTAGGAGAGCAGTGGACACATGCAAAGGATGAGCCTGTCTGGAGAGAGTCCTGCTGTGTTTGAGCTGTGAGCCGGCTCTTTGAAAGTCTTTGCTTGTGTCTCCATGGTAGCCCATGCTCTGGGCACGGCGGCAAATGTTCGGACTGCGGGGGTTCTTAAAGAGCAAGGAGAAGCGCTCTATGCCGAGGAGGGATCTGGACTTCTTTTTGGGCTTCTTTCTAGGTTTTGGTTGGCTGTCTTGTCCTTCCTCTGTGTCCTCGTGTGCGGTGTCCTCACTGAAGTCACTTTCCACGCCTGATGAGCCGGATGGAACAGACCAGCTGGAGGAGAGAGAGTAGCTGGAGAACATGGAGTCCCGAGATGATGAAGATGCAGTGGAGATGCGATGGTTTTGAAAGTCATGATCCACTTTGTCTCTGTCTAACTCGTCCTCCTCATCCACGCTGATGTCATTATTATCATCCTCATCGATATCTGTGCTGAGGAAACAGTCTGGAGAGGAATCCAAGTCGGAGTCAGTTGCGAGAATGTCCTTCAGGATATCTGCATGAATGTAAAGAGCAGAATTAGAGCTGGATTAAACATGTAGTATGTACAGCAGCTGCGTATAAGGTAAAAGTAGATTTTAAAGTTGGTCATAGATCTTTGGTTTGTTGAAATTGAAATAATTACCGAAATTATCGTTTTCCCAAGAGCATGTGTGACACTTGGGGAAGGGCAGCATGAAAGTCTCAACAGCCCCTAATGAGAGCAGATGAGATTAGAATTATTCTCATTACACTTTAAATATTGAACTTTCAAAACAACACTTCCCACATTAGTTTGTGTCTGTATTACCAGTGTTTGGACACCCATTGGTAGGAACAGCAAGACTTTCTCTGAGCCTCGTCATGTTGTTTAGCAGACCCTGTCTAGCTGTCCTGAGATCTGCTGTGGAGGTGGCCGTTTCCATGCTGTCAGTCACTGCCTCCAGGAGCTGCTCCAGCTCCTCAGGCTGCTTCCCCTGCAGGAATATTAGGATGGTTACTTGAAAAAAACATAGTGGAGAATAAGAAGGAATTGTATCTGCAAAAGAAAGTGTTGCTGAGTCACCTGCAGGGCAGTGTGGAGGGCCTGCAGGTCATGTTCGGTGCCCAGAGCAGCCTGAAAGCTGTGCAGGATCAGAGAGACTGTGATGTCTTTGCTGGACTGCTGGGTGGAACTGAGCTGCTCCGAGACGGACTGGACCTCAGGAGGAACGTCGTCATCTGGGCTCACCAACAGCACCATTCTAATTCAGATGTATAGAAATAATAACCCTGTTTAGCTTGTTTCAATAGTTTAAATGTGAATGACTGTCATTAAAATGTGCATGGACTCACGTGGTTTTAGAGCAGTGGATCTCAGGGGAAACACTCTGCTCTGTCCTGACCATTCGTTGAAATGAAATACCTTCAGGGACAAAGCAGACAGTACCAGACTGTAAGTATTAGCAGGTCTACACTGCCCTCATATGGCCATAGAGACACACGATGAGCTAAATTAGTGGTAAAAGCCACAGGTCTGTCATCATCAACACCAGTCACTTCAAATGTGGTCAAATCAACTGATTTTAAAGAATACATTATTAAAACTTCTTAACTATTTGAAAGTGGACGTTGGCTGGTTTAGTTTCATTTACCACTAGTAGCAAGAAATGTACATGTCAGTCCTCCATTACTCAATACTCAATCATTTATCCCCATTTATCAGCCTTTAGCTAACTATTTTAACCTTTTATCTCTATTTATCTTTTACTTTTAGTTAACTTTTTCAACCCTTTATCGCGATTTATATTTTGCTTTTAGCTAAACACTGAAACCATTTATCAACACTTTTTGACCTTTAGTTAACCATTTCAACCGTTCATCCTCGCTGTTTCAATCATTTATCCACATGCACTGATATTGTATTTTGGTTAACTATCTCAACCATTTATTGAACTTTAGCTAACTATTTTAACTACTTATCCCCACATGCTGACCTCTGAGCCATTTACCCATGTCTGTCTTTTACTTTTCGCCAACTATTTCAGCCATTTGTCCATATTTACTGACCGAGTGTTTCAACCATTTATACGTTACTTTGAGTAGTTTTGGCTGTTTCAGTAGTTTTGGCACTCTATTTCAACCATTTATTTTTTAATTAAGCAATGTAAAAAAAAATATCCTTTATTCTTTCTTTTACATTGTATTTCAAACATTATTCATGACTTTTAGCTACTCCTTAAACCGTTTTGGTTAATTTAAGATAATTTGTCAGCTTATTTTTTTCTTTTAATGATAAGGGGAGAGAGACAGTGTGAAAGGGAGTACAGAGAGGAGGACAGACATGCAGCAAAGGGTCATGAGCCGGACTCAAACTCACGACCGCTGCTGGCAACCTGCGCCCACGTGGTAACGCCCTAACTCAGTGAGCTATATGGCAGCCCTATTAGCTTATCTTCAACCACTCATCCCTAATGTTTATGGTTAGATATACATTTTATCATTTTCATTAGCTGAACTACTCTACAGTCCACCCGCTGTGGTACAAGTCACCCTGATGGGATTATTAGGTTCATTTATAACTTTTCAGACTTAAAGGAAAACACTGAAGTGACATTTGTGCCTTTTTCATTGCAGTGCATATTAGCTTGAGTGCAACCTGGTGCTCGGAGTTCCTGCTGGATGATGTTTAACAGACGTTTACAGGCTGAACTGCACGGCTCCGGCCAGGCCAGGAAACTGTGGAACAGCAGGTAGGCCTCCTGCAGCACATGACAGTCTGCAGGCACATGAGGAGCCTGTAAGAGGCAGAGAAGAAGCCTGGTTACATAAGAAACAAGATACTAAAAAAAAATTATTGTGCAATGACTACTTAAAACTGAAAATGAACATGTCTTTGCTTGTTCCTCTACTGACCACAGACTACATCTACTCACTTTAAGGAGGGTTGAAGAGAACAACAGCGTGAGTGGCACCACCAATTCATAGTGACACTGCTTTAACACCTGAAAAAGAAAGGACAGACAGTTCTGAACTGAAACAATCTGCCCCACAACATATTACAATGAGCAGTTCATTAAATGATGATTTCATTTCATCACCTCCTCTGTTTTCCTCAGTATTTTTTGTAGAAGGATGAGGAAGTTGTGGGCATCTCTCTTCACAAGTTCCTCTAAACACCAGCGGTTTATGCACAGCCCAGCTAATCAGACAGACGAAAACACAACCTGAACTCATGCGTTATTTCTCCTTTTGGGTTTCTTTCTGATGACGATCAGTAAACATGCTATTTACGCAGCTTATATTCAGAAAAGTCCCGAATAACAACAAAATGACAACATAATTCTTTCTTACAGTCACAGTTTTCAGTGAAACTCTCGTTAGAGATTTCAAGATTGATCCTACATACGTAAACAAGATACTTTCTTTCTTTCATATATGTGTCACCACTTTCAATTCCTATTTTTCTCTTCAAGATGAACAATATGTTCTCAGTGCGTTAGCTAAGTGAAAGAGGCAACAAATCTACTAAAATCCATATTTCAGTGAAGTTCAACAGCAGTTTATACAGTCAAGCCCAAAATTATTCATACCCCTGGCAATTTTTGACTTAATGTTACTTTTATTCAAGCAGCAAGTTTTTTCCTGATTGGAAATTGCACAGGCATCTCCCAGAAGATAATAAGATGATATACAAGAGACATAATTGTGGCAAAAAAAATTCTCAGCTTTTATTTACTTTTGAACAAAAAGTGGGATGTCTAAATTTGACAGGGGTATGAATAATTTCGGGCTTGACTGTACATCACATTTTGCCAACGTTAGTTTTAATATATCATCTGTACATTTTCCATACTGGTTTGTAATCAGAATTTATATATAAATACACATCTGAATATACGCTAACAGTATATACTATATTGTATCGTGTTATCATTCAAAGCAAGTGTGTTATTTTTGTCGTACCATTCCAGAGTTGTTTGTCAGGAGTGTTGAGACCCAGGTCACAGAGGCACCGCTCGAGGACATGCTGGATTCGATCCTCAGTGCACGAACTCTGCTCCATTGTATGGATCATCTTCTGCAGAGGCATCGCAACCATCAACAGACGAATAACAGAAGCTAAACCAACAGGAAGGCCCGAAATAAAAACAAGAATTACACCCTTCTATTGTGTTCTGGCAAACCAGTAGTCCAACCTTCCTGTTACTGATGTTGCCAGCGCTTTATAATCATTGTGGTTCCTTTCCGGAAACAATCAAACACAATCCAGAATGAAAGATTCACCCGCACAAACACAGATGCAAACACAAGTGTCCACAGCAGAGATGTCAGGACGGACGGACAGACAGCGCAGTTCTGTTCTTCTTACCCAAGTCAGTGAGTCACAGACTGCGTGAGCACAGCGGAGATGAGCTGGCTGAAAACAGCCACCACAACTTCTACTTTTTCATTCTTAAAATCAGCTGCTGGCACCAGATTTCATATGACTCAGAGCTGGGGTGGAAATGAATCTTACAAAAGGACAGCTTCCCACTTAATCCTCACTAGTCCTAGAGCAAACTAAATGTCAAAGTAAAAAAAACAAAGAGTATTATTCTTTCTGGAACTTGCTAACTCCAGATCCCATGTGACACCTGTGGTTAAAGTGCACGCTCTTGCAGTGACCACACAGAGAAACAGACAACAATCGAAACAAAGTAAGCAGATCTTCCCATGTCAGGGATTGCTGCAGCGCTTACTAAAACTCAAATGTGACCATTCTGAGATTAATGAGGAGGAGTATTTCCCCTGGTACGACTCTCCAGGATGTCGATGTGCTTCAGGAAGCTGTGACTGAAAAACTGGGGTCACCTGTGCCCATCAGAACAGGAAAAGGCCTTCAGAGACACGCAGTGGCAACGGAAGTTGTTTAGCATTTCAACTAATTTCTTTAGACAAGGCGTGGTGAGAATCCACATCTGAATTAGTTGAAATATTCATTTAGTAAAGAGGGTGTGCACAGTACTGCAAAAGAGTACTTTCTAGATGTACACAGCCCTGTCAGACAGACTCAGGTAACCCTTCATTAACAGTTGCAGTCTAAGTAAACATTTCAGCCTTTTATTCTCTTCTTTTAGTGAACTTTTGCTTCTTCCTCTCTTCTTTACTTATTTAATTCACTCATTTGACTGCAAGTCCATCTGCAGATGCTGAATTAAACTTACATAAGGACAAGTTTTTTGATTTCTTGCCTCATTCAACAGAAATTTCCAGCACATTGTCTTGTATTTACTTACATACTTATCTATTTTAAGCATCCAACTATATACCAATATAACTCTGAACTGATGCACTTGAATAGGTTTACGTACAATTTTGTTACATGCACAATGACAGATACAAATATTCTCTTCTATTCTATTTGTGGTCAAACACAAACACGCAAACTCTTTCCTAAAAATCGCTGTACTAGAGGATACAAACAACAAGAATTAATGGAAGAAATACAATAAGTAGTGATATTTAACTATTGTTGTGGTATTGCAACAGTAAAATAAGCTTAAAATCCTAAACTACAAGGCAGCGACTTTCAGCTGTTTTTATCGTTCTATTCTATCCGTCAGTTACTTTCTCAATTATTCAAGTTTTTATTGTTTAGAAAATGTCAAAAAATGGGGAAGAATGTTGATCAGTGTCTCCTAAGGTCCAAGACGACATCCTCCAAAGTCTTATTCTGCACAATAACCCAAAGAGATTCAGTTTACTGCCATAGAAAACACCAGAAAATGTTCACATTTAAGAAGCTGGAATATTTGGATTTACACTATTTTCATGGTTCAAACTGTGTAATCAATTTTCAAAATAGTTGGAATTAATTTAATAGTTGACAAATAATCGATTATTAGTTGCAGCTCTGCTCCAAAACACGACATCACTACATGTGCACACCACAGATTAGCACAAAGATAAGCAGGATGTGTTTTGTTTGCAGCCTGCAACCAGGCAGCCAGTCAGTGCTCAGCTGTACCTGCACATCCCGCCTCAGTAAGCAGCCCCATCAATTGTCCTCTGAGGAAGCAGGTGTTAATCCATTGTATGCTGTCAGGCTATTTTGTCCGGCACTGCCATGCGAGCATGACGGCTCGAGGGCTGCTTGAAACATTGTGATTACTGTTTTAATTGTGTATATTAAAGCAGAGGGTACGACATGCAGCTGCCCACTCGACCATAGAGACAATTTGTTTGTACGTGTTAGCACAAGTCTCAATAAAACAAAAAGCTTATTGAGACTCTCCTTAGCTGCTCTGTAATCAGTTACACAGATATTTTGTGGTATGAATGCCTGATTATGTTGCTATCAGCTTTGAGGTCGTTTTAAAAGAAAGGGAACAGGAAATCTGCAGAGCTTGAATAACACTTTTCAGTTGGATGTGATGTAATTTGTGTGACAGAGGCTGGTTCCTACTAAAGAGAGAATATATAAAGCCATAAAATATGTGAAATGATGCTCACAGCTGACCTGGTGCATGCAGAGGACATAGGCACATACAATTGTAGTGTAAATAGAGATTTAAAAATTAGAATTAATTCACAGAGAGAGATCATTCTTACCTAAAACTGCAGTAATCAGATTCGTAGATCATCCCAGATCAGCCACAACGGGGACACAGCAGTGCAGGGACACAATACAGACACCACATCCTCCTGTGTTGGTGCTTTTCAAAAATAGACCCTCCAACTGTAGAGGCGAAAGAGCGTGTGCTGCAAAACAGGAACTCAGTGAGTCTCTATACTGAAGTAGTTTACATAAGACATTGTGCTGATGCTGTAGGAGGAGTCGTTTGTCACAACTTATTCAGAGCAACATGCCTTGATAGGGGAGACTAATAGTTCATGGTGATGGTATTGTAGAGTTACACTGCTACAAATTTGGTTTAATATTTTTTAATAATTGCTAACTAGTGTTTATCTATAGATTTCTAAACCTCAACACAGGAACACACCTACATCACTCTGTTAAATAATTAATTTTTTGCTTTAAAAAACATTTTTTAAATAGTTTTTTCTCATTTGCTTGAACACATTTGTCCATTCAGAAGTTAGACTTTCAAAACAGGCCAAAGGGACTCTGCAAAATACTCACCCAAAACAACAAATATTCAAACAGCACAATTTGTGATCAAATAATAGATTTTTTCATCAATCATCATACAACGGGCAAAAATACAATTAGTGAGACCTGGTGGAGCCTTAGTTTGTGCTATATACCTGTGCCGTTTGTTGATACCTTAGTTATATGTTCCAAAAAAGGAAGCAAGCTTAACACAGCATGAATTGTATTCTTTTGTCTGAAGATGATTTTACCAAAGATAACAAACCCTGTTGCACTTTGCACCTGCACTTTTTCACACTTTTTCAATGCCATGATTGTTTTTTGAATAAAATTTTCTTCATTCTTTTGATTCTTGTGTGCAGCTCTTTTCATTCACACGAGCTGTTGTTGAAGTGTAAGACACACAGTAATAAGAACCTTTATTTTAAAATTAAAATTAAATAACTGCGCATACAAACTCCTCTTCCTCAGACCTAATACAAATAATTTCTACTGGCTTTAAATAGATGTTGCTCTGCTATGTTCTGTTCTGTTACGTTAGATTATGTTACGTTCTGTTATTCTATGCTATGCTCTGTTCTGTTATGGTAAGTTAGATTTCGTCACATAGTTATTTAATGCTAAGCTATGCTATGCTATGCTATATTATACTTTGTGCTATTAAGTTAAACTATATTGCAATCTGTTATTTCATGCTATGCTATGCTCTGTTCTGTTATGGCAAGTTAGAATATGTCACATACTGTTATTTTATGCTATGCTATGCTAAGCTATGCTATTAAATTAGATTACGCTACATTCTGTTGCTATGCTATGCTAAGCTATGCTGCACTTTCTGCTCTGTTTTTACTGTTATATCAAGTTATGGTAAGTTACACTCTGATTTCTTATGCTGTGCTATGTTTTGTGTTGCAGTTGTAAAACATTTGTCAGTTTCCCCTTTTAAAACACAACCCAAGTTTTTTTTATACGGTAATTAGAGGTGAGTTTTATAGAGAACTAATCAGAATTAAAGGACATTTGACTAAAAATAAAGAAGTATATGAGTGTATGTGTGAGATTAACACATACATGTTTTCTCTTCAGGTAGATCTGTTTCTATTAATGTAAATGTGTGCTGGAGCTCTATTAGATGCACTGTTCATATACACACACAGACATATAGTTAAAGTAAGCTGTTCAAAGCTTTTAACTGATGATTGTATAAATGTTTAAGACCACTTTTTCCTTTAAAAACATATTTAAAGGTTGTTGCATGCTATTTAATACAAATAACTTTTTCAAAATAAGACTAAACAAGTAATTTTAAACAACACTAAGTTAAGTTACTTGGAAAATAATGTCGTCACTTGATTGGTTATTTCTACAATATTTCAGTTTAATCGTTTACATTTATGACTTTTGATGCACAGGACAGAGTTTGTCTGTCACTACAAATGTTTTGCGCCACAAATCTACTTCCCCTTGCGAGTGCTGCAAAAATAAAGTAATTATATAAAAGGGAAGATACAGCCTGTAGTTACTTGCAGCGTTATGAGGTTACAAGAGAGCAGCTGGTTTCCTTTAAACACATCAGCTGATGATAAAGATTTCAGAAGTCAAACCACTGTGGTCACTGATAAGGGTTGTAAATGTATCCTGTTGTTTTGAGCTATAAATAAATTATAATAAAGTAAATATATAGCTATAAATAAATGTGTACCCTCAAACCACAAACTGAATGCTGCACATTTCTGAGCATCTTCTGGGGGGAAAAACAGTCCTGTTTTCTGTCCATGTGGTTCAAACAACCCACCAGAAGATGTCGCTGCTCTCTCTCCATCACGAGGCACCCAGAAGGCTCCGACTCCTCTCCTCTGAATGAGTGGACCCCCTTTTTTCTATTATAACAGAGAGGGAATGGGACAGAAAGAGATAGAGGTGGGCAGAGGTGTGACTGAGTGGACAGGCAGAGGCAGAGGGAGACTCAGAGCCAGCTGGGCTTTTGCCATATCTTGTTTTTATTTTTTAATGTTTCAAAGAGGGGGGAAAAGTTAAACTCTAGTATTTTTTTTTTCGTGCGTAAACGGGATAGGCTGTTTCTCCAAATTCTTTGGAGTTGTGCTTCACTTTCAGACTGAGCAGTGGGCTAAATTTGGAGGTCTGGGTGGAGTTTTCTTTTCCTCGTAAGAATATTTCTCTTACATGTTCACGTCCTTGTGTTTCTTCCTTTTCTTATGTCTGTCTGAGCATCATTTACATGTATTGTGGCTGTGCTGGTTCTCTCTTCATACTTGTCTCTGGTGCTGGTAACTGATTATTTTGTCCTCATTATATTTCAGCGCAACAGTCCCTGCGGCGCACGGATTACAATGCAAAGGATTTTGGAGATTTGGGTCACCTTGGTGACAGTTTCTGCGCTGACCAAGGGCGCCTTTGGAGGATACGGGCTGAGCATGTTTGCAGCGCAGTCTTCCCCTCCAGACCCGTGCTACGATGAGAACGGGAACCCTCGGAGATGCATCCCCGACTTCGTCAACTCCGCGTTTGGGAAGGACGTGCGCGTATCCAGCACCTGCGGCAGCCCGGCGGCCCGGTACTGCGTGGTGACCGAGAAGGGAGAGGAGAGGACCAGGGACTGTCACACGTGCGACGCCGGGGATCCCAAGAAGTCCCATCCACCTGCCTACCTGACAGACCTCAACAACCCGCACAACCTCACCTGCTGGCAGTCGGAGAACTACGTGCAGTATCCGCAGAACGTCACCCTCACCTTGTCTTTGGGGAAAAAGTTTGAGGTCACCTATGTGAGCCTGCAGTTCTGCTCACCCAGACCGGAGTCCATGGCGATCTACAAGTCCATGGACTATGGCAAGTCGTGGGTGCCGTTTCAGTTTTACTCCACGCAGTGCAAAAAGATGTACAACCGGCAGAATAAGGCGACAATAACCAAACAGAACGAGCAGGAGGCGATCTGCACGGACTCCCACACGGACATGCACCCTCTGACAGGTGGCCTCATCGCCTTCAGCACCCTGGACGGCAGACCGTCGGCGCACGACTTCGACAACTCTCCGGTGCTGCAGGACTGGGTGACGGCCACCGACATCAAGGTGATCTTCAGCCGGCTGCACACTTTCGGAGACGAGAACGAGGACGACTCGGAGCTGGCCAGAGACTCCTACTTCTACGCAGTGTCCGACCTGCAGGTCGGAGGAAGGTGCAAGTGCAACGGCCACGCTTCAAAATGCGTCAAGGACAGAGAGGGGAATCTGGTTTGTGAGTGCAAACACAACACGGCGGGACCGGAGTGCGACAGGTGCAAACCTTTCCACTATGACCGACCCTGGCAGCGCGCCACGGCCAGAGAGGCCAACGAGTGTGTCGGTAAGACATCCAATCTTTTTGTCCTTCAGTGTGGAAATATTTAAAAATCCCTTTGAGTAAGTTGTAGTTTCATGTCATGCAGGTGTAACAATTGAGTATTTTGGTGATCACTGTTTTCTGACACTACGCACAAAAATTCAGCTCCATCAGCTTATTATTCGTTCACAAAAAATTCATGGGAATGAATCACAAATGCAGTTCTGCTCAGATGTTCATTTCCTCAATTTTAAAATATATCCAGGTTTCTAAACTAAAAAAGTGTGCATTTTACGCGCAGGCCGAGATGAATAAATGGTGATGTGACCTTAAATTATTGTATAATTAATTCGAATCGAGGCAAAGAGAAAGAAAGGCCCCACGTCAGGAGCAAGTTGAAATTTCAGGACCTAAAACTACACTCGAAACTGAGGGAACAGTTTAGTCAAACTAAAAAAAAAGTCTTTGATGAAATTACTTATTCGAAAATTAAGCTATAATCTTGCTGTGTATTTTTTTGACACAATTTACTTTTCCAAAGAAAAATAAATGATTGTTGAAACTAGCACAGAGATAAGTGAGGAGCACTTGCATAGAAACACTACAGGAATAAATTACCTGCAAAAATTTACTAATTCGATTTGTAAGAAAAAAAAATGTCATTTATCCGATTTAGGGAAGGTTAAATGCGCACGGTTCAGCAGACTAATAAATAACAAACATGAATAAATTCCAGGAGACAGAGCTGCATGCTTCCTGTGCGCAAAGATAAAATGAAAAGAAAAAACATCTTAAGTGTTGTTTTCCAGACTCTGTATTTTTCTGCAGTAAAAACACTGCGTGAACTTTGTTAACCCCTGATTTTTATCAACAATCAGAAGAAATTCATGAATAGCAAAGAAAAGGCAGGAAGTCATTTCGATAAACAAAGTGCGCCTGTCCAAATGCGTAATTGCGTTCTGACCCGTGCTTCCGACTGTAGTAGCAGGTTTAATAGGAAGGAAACATTGCAGCTGCAGAGATAGACTGCAGGGGCGTGTTGTGTTTCCATAAGCAGGTGCTATTACAGATTGGATGGGCGATTAGGGCGGTTTTATTGACATTTTTGGCACGTAGAGTATAAACTGCCACTTTAGAGGCGGTAAACTATTCAGAGAGGAGGACAAAGAGAGAGGTAATTTGAAGCCAGATCTGAGTTTTTTTTTTTCATTGTAGAGCGAGTGTATTTGCTGTGATGCTTATTTTTAACAGAGCAGGAGAGCTTATATCAACAGTTCAAGCCCCCCTGAGCTTCCAGAACCTGGAAAAGTAACAAGTCCTGACTCTGCCATGGTTTGCTCAACCAAACGGAACAAGTGAACAAGTTGTTCCCTTTGGCCTCCGCCTTTCGCCTCTGCAAAGCCAGCATGTGAGTGTATTTTACTAAAACAAAAGGCTGTCACTTGTGGCATCCATCTAGCTGTCAGTGGGAGGCCCTCCTCCCCTCCTTTCACCATCTCACTTTTTTGTGTGAGTGGTGTCATCAGATAAAACCGCAGAACAGCCAGACCGAGCAAGAGGAAATAATAAGGGTGGCCTGACACCTTAGCATGAAAGAAGACGACCCGGGGGAGGGGTTGTTTCCATTCAGCACATGGTCCATATGGTCTGGCAGTGGGGATGCAGAGCGGCCGGTGCTAATGATCTGTCTGGATTTCTCCTCCCTGCTGTAGGACATTAGGATATTGAGGGGAGAGTGAGAAAGAGAGGTGCGGTTATGGGAGAGTTGGTTTCACTTATTGGCGACAGGCATCAAGTTATTTCCCATGACTTTGCATGCAGGGTTGCCATCATTTTGTCAAGAGGCATTTATGTTGGCAAGAGCAGCCGTCACATTCCTATCAGCTGGAGGTGCATGACTGACAAATTTGTCCATAAAACAAGGGGCAGCAGGGTCCCCACCAAGGAATGTGACTGGCCACCTCTGGTGCCCCTCAAAGAGTCAGAAGGTCACTGAATTGCAAACCAGGTCCAGATCAACAGAGATAGAGATACGAAACATCTGCAGAGGCAGTAATGACCATAAAGAGACAGGAAAGGAGATGCAAACAATGCAGCAAGTAGAATTCCTAAAAAGAGAAGCAAAACAACCACATTATACCTACACAGACAGGGGCGGAGCCAATGGGTGGTCCAGGGTGGCCACACCCACCCAGCAAACAATAGACAACCCCCTTACAGGGTTACACACACTGGAGCTACATCCTAATTTAATTTAACCTGTAATGTTAACAGTTAAAAAGACTAACTAATTACATTTGTATTAATTAACTGAGGGTTACACAGAAAAACTTATTATATATGAGTCCTTGTGGTGTACCTCTACATAGCAGTCATGCCTGCGTAAGTTAATGACAAAAGTAAGTGACCGGAAAAAAAGGCAGTTTGGTCTATAGTGATCTACTACGCAGAAAAAACAAGTTTTTGTACCACCCCAATGTGAGTAATGACATGGCCTCCCCTGACAACAAACGTGCTGGCTTAGTCATGGTACATAAAGATGCAAAATGTACATAAACAAATGCAAAATGTGCACAAACAGACGCCGAATGAATATAAGTCGTTTTTTTAGTTACAGTTAGAAGCTTTTTTGATATTATTTTATTGTAATAGGAGAAAGCCCTTTTTCTGCATTGTACGTATTTCTGATGTAATGCTTGCTATACATTCCTACATTACTTACATCACTATTATTTCTTAGTATTATTATTGTGGAGCATTGGCTTAAAATGTTTTTTTTTTGTTCGCTGTGCAAATCATTCTTCAAATCTGTGCACCACTGTGCCCCACACCACCACCGTTCAAAAGTTTCTAACTCCACCTCTGTATCAAACATCCAAACTAAACGCTTGTTTCATTCATTAATGCATGATAATGTTTGACCACGACCCATAATCATTTATACAAAGGAATGAATAAGGTTGGGAAACACACACACACACACACACATATGGTGACACGTCAGGCCCTCCTGTCCCAGGCAGCTGCTTCATATTCTCTCCATGTTCGGCGTAGCACTGACCCCTGACAGTCAGGCCCCCGCTCCTCTCCGGCCTGACTGATGGGCTGTGAAGGGAACTGTGGGAAACTCGGCTTGCCAAGTGGGTTTTGAGGCAAGATGAAAATGGTAGCCTCAGTCACTCATACGTGTAATTTTGCACTTGTTCAATTTCGACTTTGTTTTTTCTGTCACCCTGCCATGCGATGTTCTGTTTTATAATGCTCATAAGTCAGCTGGACGTTCAGTCTGTCGTGTTTCCTCTCACTTTTGATGTGCTTTCAGAGCACACTTTCACGCTCCTCCACAGGTCTGTACTTACGCTTGGCAGACTTTTATGTGGCTTCAGGTGTATTTCATGGGAAATAGATTTTCCTAGAGAAAAGCCTCTAATTTCATTTAGCCAACCTCTTTTATAGGATACGGATCTGTGCACCTTTGATCACAATCTCACTTATGATCCGATTGGACTCTGGCATTTATTAAGCTGAATTAGGATAAGATTGTAATATCTGCCTGCTGCTGCACCAAGTCTGTGCAGCACATTGGAATACGCTATATAATACAGAATCTAAATGTGTGTTCACATATCTTTAAAGAAACACAGGGTTTGATAGTAAATATGGCAGTGAAGTGTGGTAAAGTCAAAGCTACAGCTGCCATTAAGGCATTCAGGTCTAGATGGACCCCAACAAACAGATGAACTTGTATCACTGAAAATCATTGATCTACACTAGAACTGCCAAAATTATCCAATTAATCGATTAGTTGTCAACAATTAAATTAATTGCCCACAACTTTGCTAACTGATTAATCAGTTTGAATACCTTTTTGAGAAAATAATATCAAAATTCTGATTCCAGCTTCCTCAGTTTAAATATATTCTGGTTTCTTTTCTCTTATGAAAGTAAACTAAATATCTAGCAGTTGTGAACAAAACAAGACATGTAAAGATGTCATCAAACAAGTAATTGATTAATTCAGAATACAATCAACAGATTAACTGTGAAACATACTCTAGCTCATTTTTGCCTTGAGCAAACAGTTTATTTTCTGTTTGCACTACAACCCACTTGCATGGCAGCAGCTCATAGAGAGGAAACACTGGCAGAGGCAGGCGGAAACCAGAGCCTTTCAATACAAGGATGCCACATTTACCACAGTCGTTTTTACACGACCACTCCACATCTAAGATCTGCTGTTTGGTTTCCAACAGCGCCACAGGGATTTCAAGTATGGACGCGTCTTTGTCTGTGCAGCTGAATGGGACCACTGACACTGTTTCTCCTGATGGTGCCTGTGCCACCCGCCTCCCCCTGGGTTGCCAGGTTAGGCCGGGCCAGGCCTGCTCACCATCTGGGTCTCATTTCAGCTCCACGGCAGCGGCCCATGTGACGGGAGAGAAGAATTTTTGTGAAGCATGATGTCATAGACTTTCTTGTAATGGAAGCTGGTTCCTTCTGCTCTCTCCTCCTCTTCTTCTCTGCTCCCTCTCTCTCCCCCTGTCATTCTCTGTGTGCCAGCGGCAGGGCGACAGACTCAGCCATTTTCGGTTTGGTTTGTAAGCTCAGGCATATTTGTGGGTTTTGATTTTTTTTTTCATTTTGAATTTAGGCAACAATGGCCAGAGGATCTGGCTATTTCTGGGGTTGTTTTTGTTTTGTTGACTTCTGTTTTGATGGGTTTCATGTTTAAATACATTACCTTAACATACTGAATAATGAAAGCAGGCTGTGTTTGGAAATGATGAGACAGATTTTGTTTAACAATGGAACCTCAATGCAATTCCCCAGATAGTGAGTGAAGTACCCACAAAGCAGGGCATTGAGAAATGTCTCCTTTGGTGATGAATAAAGCGTAACATACCAACATGCAGTAGCAAATATTTAAAGAAGATGTCGGAGAAAAATGAGAACAAATAAATGTTCCAGTGAGCGTATTGTTCCTGTTGTGGGTTGTTTGTTTGGATCCCCATTAATGATTACAGGAGTAACAGTCATTCTCCTTGCGGGTTCAGAACAACCTTCAGATGTGCTGTGTAAATAGTCTAAATAAGACCAAGACCTGAAGAAAACCCAACAAACTGCATATCATAAAAGAAGAAGTAATAAGAAAAAACACAAGTATGTGAGAAAAAAGAGGAGTTAATAGGAAACAGGTGTGCTTAGGTTAGCAAACATTCAGGAACATTTGTGGCCTTACAGCACCATGGAAAGTCAGACACCCGGGACAGAATCCCATCAGGAGCCGACTGCCAGTTAGATGGACTGACGAGTCTCAGTCATCTAGAACATGTCAGCGCTGGAGTACAGCTCAGAGGAAAATTCAAATGCTTTGGAGTGTAGAAACAATTCCCTGCAGGCAGTAGTAGTGACCCTGAAACAGAATTTTATAGAAACCAATCGCTTTCAATCACCAAGATCAAATATGAAGCAGACGTGCATGTACTTCTCTTATGAGCATGAAAAGAGTATCTAAGTTTATCGGAACAACTCACATGACAGTCGCCTCTGGAGACCAGAGCAGCAGCAGCAAACTGGAGACTCTGTGGAAACAGTAACAGAATCCATCATCAGTCTGTTTTGTTTTTACATCCAGTTTGATACACTTTGAAAGGCCAAAGTCTTAGATGTTTTTGCATTTTTATTTCATTTTATGTGTAAATTGTCATCTCGCCTTCCATGTATGTAATATTTTCCACAGTGCCTATTAATAGTTTGTTCCGTCTCATACGTCATCATGTGTGAGATAGGATTTTTCATTTCCAATAACGTTGCTTGAGATTATATTAAAATTATGGGACTGGAGAGGAGGAGTAAGGTTGTGTTAGGGCAGAATATTATATTTGGACCCTCCCCTTATCAGAAAAAAACCTCACCTAACTTATCCTAAAATGTCAAAATAACACACAATATTGAAATAGTTGAACTCATATTATAATTAATATCTACAGGAGTCAAGCATAAGCATTTGAAGATAGTGTACCCCCATTTAAAAATAATACCCTAATGGAGCAGCAACTTTTACAGAACCACCTGTTGTACGGTAAAAATTAAATTAGCAAAGATCACATTTATGGCCATTAAATGGTGCATAAAAGTTGGCAAGCAAACACAACAATGCACATGGGCCCAGTGTGTGGTGCTATTATGTTGTGGAGTAAGTAATTATGACATATTTAACTTTCTGTGAAGGTGGGGATGACTGCAAAGACGGAAAATTCTGTGTATTTTATGTTTTTGAACGACAGCATATTGACTCTATTAGCTACCATTTATTAGGAGTGATGTGTGCACCTTCATTCTCATTTAATGCAGGCTCTTGATTATAATACTGAAATATATTCTGAAGTATATTTGTACATTTTTGCCTTTATCGCATAGTTGCAGGTGAAATATTGGGTGGCAAATGGAGGTATGACATGCAGCACAGGTCACTGGCCTGAACTGAAGCAGAGATGTTGCAGTTATGTGCTCAGTAGGACTAAATCCTACACTTCTGTGATTTAGACTCCATGTTAGGCGACGCTCAGTGCGGTTCACATGCTAAGAGCAGTTCCAGAAAACATGCTTCAACTCGGTCATGATTTCAAACGGGAGGACAATACTTCTGAAAATGGCCCTCACTCCATCGCCTCCAGTCTTTCTTGCAACATAAGCCTATGTGACTTTGGTAAGAGTTTCTCTGTATACAACCAGACCATAAAACAAAGAGATGTATTTGGGGGGATCTCAAAAAATCCACGCTCTGCTACAATCCAGTGTCCTCTGGGTAAAGGCTGCATGTTTTGAGGATTTTGTTTTGTTGAGCTCATAATTCAAGACAGACATAATGTTTCAAGCCAGAAAGGTTTCACTCAGGCTTTTAAGAGCATACTGAAAAATCTTGTTCTGCTAAGCTGCGGATGGTGGTTTGGAAAGGTGACTCAGTGTTTGAGAGGAGTGTGCTCATTTTGATTTAATGCTCGTATCCTTCACGCATGAGCTGCTAGACATCATGACATGAATGTTGACCAGCGTGGAACATATGCAGGATATTGGGGGCTTACTGGAAACATACACATCATTGTATTTTACATTTGACTGATTGGTGGTAGCTCTATCAGCTGGACTGAGACACAGATACACTGTGACACATTTTAGTGGTTGAGGCTTTGTGGGGAAGATGCCCACACAAACAGTTACATTGACGCATTGAGTGTCATTAGGATGAAACTGACACAGTATAGTCTTTGGTTCAAAATATATATTGGTTCAGACAGTGCAGTTAAGCAGTTCTTTGTTGCATTGGTGTTAACTTTACATCATAATTCGATAGGCTATTGGAGTTTTTTTTCTTTGCTCAGGGAAAGTCATACAAGTACATTTAAAAAAGACAAAAGTTATCCATATTTTTGTAATTACCACACTAAAAACCATCTTTAAAGGTGCAATATGCAAGATTTTGTACATTTAAAATAGTCGCATGTGCATGTTAGTGCATGTGAGTCCCTCCCCTTGAAGCTGTTTTAGCTCCCCATGCTTATAAGCAGCGAGTGACCTCTCAAATTGCACTGTAAAAGCAAAAGTGCAGTCCAACATCAGCCAGTGCCCCAAAAACCAAACCAAATAAACAAAATATCTTTTTTATGGTATTTACCTAATTTATGCTGTTTCCACTTATCGATGGACTGGAGCAAACCCAAACTGTGAAAACAGACACATATGAAGTAGAACAGATGTGAGCGAAGCAAAGCAGAGACAGGAGAAGTAAAGATGATGTTACTCGAGTTGACAACAACTCACTACAGCCAAGATTGTTTAAAGAGTCTTTCTGGTTAAATTAAAGTTAAGGTCTGAGATCCAGGTTCTCTTGTGACATCCAGTGCCTATGGATGTCGAATACAGCACTGTGTTTTTGTTTGCTTATGTAGAGTGTTACTGTTTGCTACTCATAAAAACTTCTCACAAAGTTAATATTCGGTTGGTCCTTCTTTCATTGAATCCAAATATACAAATTCAGTGGAATTCTGACTTGGGTTTTGGTGGGTTGAGATATAGAAAGGAAATATTTGTAGGTGTATGTGATGCTCTTGTTTAGACTCAGACTAGTCTCAATTTTTTTTTTTGTTCTGACGGTTCAAATTAAAATATGTTTGGAATAATGATTTTAGATGTATTCTACCAGATAACATTCTTGTGGAGCAGTAAGAAGATCCTGAATGGTTGGGACAGCTCAAATTGTTCAAACTGTTTGTTTTCTTGGCTGTTTATTTTTGTTTGTTCATGGCGGCGGTATTGTTCGCTGAGCCAAGATGAAATGGATGCGCATGTTTGTGTGAATGTGTGGATGATCAGCTCTTTGTGTCCACCGTCTGTCTACATGGAGCTGACTGGGGCCTCCAGGGTGGCATCAGGACCACCTAGTGTGTGCACATCGAGCCCTTTTGAGGCGCTGAAGCAGGGCAGGCTGGGAATGATTAATGGGCCAGCGGAGTGACACGCTTCGCAGCTCAGCTTCAGACCCCCAGCCAGCTCCCCTGCTGCGCTGCCACCCGACACAGCCAGCTCAGTGACAACGCTGCTTGTACGCCACACACACACAACACACTTCTTCAGTGTCACTTACCCGACTTACCCCCAGTGCCACATCCCCCCTCTCCCCCCCAAAAAAGCATTAAGGAACTCTGCAGTGGAGGCGAAGCTAAGCTCCTTTGGCTGGTACCATCCTTCCTGCTGTGCTGTCAACACAGGGGTCTTTTTACTGGAAGACAAAGGCAACAACTGACAACTGGATCAGTTATACTTGAATAAAGTCTTGATCTTTATTAGATCAGCTCTTATAGAAAGCCTGCAGGGGTTTTACTACAATTCTATGGAAATTTAAAATAGTATGGCTATTTATGCGTGCCTTTTATCATGCGTATTATCTCAATGATATTGTGTAAATTAAATGCAACTGCTGTTTAATCATCCACCAAGCATCAGGAATGTCAACTGCTAATTGCCCCGCTTCTCTTTTCATTAACAATCACTTCTCCTGAACACTTTAAAACAAAGTGTAGACATAATAAGCTTGCCATGAGGAGGAAATGGAGTTGTTGGTTCCCGTTTCACATTTATTTTTCCATATCACGTTAGCGGGGGCGTCTCCGAGTGGTTCTGTTGCTCTGTAATGGATTTCTCCATCCTCCTGCTCTCTGCCTCCATCTCTCATACACCCAAGTGACCAATTCTTCTCTGAGAAGAGAATGAGGAACCACTTATTGGATTTGAGGGGATATCCAGCAGGATTCATACAGGAGAGGAGAACTGACTGGCTACCAGACATAACTCCCTAAATGACCATAAATATCCCAGGGTTTCACATCTGCTCAAAGGCGGGAAAACCTGGAGATTCATCAAGTGCAAGCCTCCCTCTGCTCACTGTGTGTTTGTGACTGAGCAGATCTCTTGGTCAGACTGGGAGTAGGGAATCATCCACAGACAGAGGATTAAGCCACCTTCCAGCGTGCAGTAACTCTTCCAGTCTGAGTGGGCATGTAGACTGTTCCCATCCTCCTCTCCTCTCTTGTCCAGGTCACCACAGCTACTGTGGGGCAGATGGTTCATCATTCCTTCACACGCTTGCCACAAACAGTAGAAAGTGACTTCCTTCCTCTCGTGATTGGCTGAGATCTGAAACGTACAACAGACGGTTTCCTCCCTTCTTCTGCTCACAGGAAAACCTTGGGCGCCGAGTATGTGATGTAAACTCCGGCAACGTGAACCAGCCCACAGCATGCTCACATCTGTGTGTGTGTGTGTATGTGTGTGCGCCCTGTGGTTTATTTACACAGACAGCGAGGCTCAATTTCTCATGATGGTGAGTCAGAGATAACACGTTGTATCTGGTTCCCACTTAGAGGGGCAGCTGGGAAAAAGAATGACCTCAGAACAGTGAACCCATAGACCATGCTAGATTACACCGTGATGTATAACAACCCGTGAAGTACCTGGGCTCTGTTACAGCAGCTTTTTCTGCTCTGTAGTGGCACTACAGAGGAAAACATAAGGAGTAAAGATTGGATAAGATCGCAATTTATGTATGCAAATATGCATATCAATAAGGTATGAGGTACACACTGCCTCGCATATTGGGCCAACAGCAAAACAAACAATTGGTGCCAGTACATTCCCACTTAACAGCATAGAAGCTGACTACTAGCTAAGAAGTTGTGACTTGCACCTGCAGTACTTTATCTAACAGCTCATTGTAACTGCTCCCTCCTGGGTCTGAAGAATATAAGAATGAAAATGAAAAAAATCTAGAGCAGTTAGGTAAAAGTGAGTAGACCAAAACTCCAGTAGTCTGCTGATTGTACTGATTCCAGTCTTGGCCACTTTGTCAAAACATCTTGATGTAACATTTGAATGCACTGGGAACCTTTTAGAGTCACTTTGTAATACTCAGGGTAGTCTGACAGACCTACAAAAATGTTACATATAGATGCAATGAGTCTGTGACCAAATATTCCTGGCAGGTGTTGTCACTGTCGCTTCATTTCAGGTTAAAAGAAGTTTGCCCGCTGCCACATTGTGAAAGAGTGTATTTGAACCAAAACCACGATCTGTTCCTAAACTTAACCAAGTAGTTTTGTCTAAACCTAACTAAGCAATGCGTGAAAAAGCACAACATATAATGATTCAACCTGGGACACAAATTTAATTCTCCTGGATGAAAATCAACCTATAATGTCCCTCTTTATTGTCCTTATGAGAGTTTTTTAAGCTGGAAGACTCTTATACATCCACCAGCAACAAATATGGATGCATGTGACACCACTAAAGAATACTTTGCATATATTTGTCAAAATCCAGCTGCTTTGGTAAAAAGGCGGTATTTAACGCCCTGGGAATGAGAACGGGTTGGCACTTCTGCTTGAGCTTAGCAGATCAAGGCTAATGTTGCATTGTGGGTAATGCGTTCACACAGTGATGCTAAAGTCAGTGGGATATGATTAAAAACAGTAACTCTATATTACACAGAGCACTGTTTTTCATAAATCCTATGTGAGTTTGATGTGTTAAATAGGGGAACTTCTCTTTAAATGACACATAGAGGAGGGCTTATGCTATGTCATTGTAAATAAATATGAAACAATAGTTCAAACAGTTAAATCATGAGGGTTTGATTTACTGCCGAGATCCCTGATGTCTTCATTAATCTGAGGCTCATTGCAGTATTTGTTTTACTCATTTTAATAGTAGCTCAAGTTTCACCAAGATTGCCTGTGGTTGGTGTGATTCAGGAAGAAACTAAGCAGTTTCCTCTTCAACTCAATACAATGTCCTGGAATCCACCTAGCAACCAGAACAAACTTTGGGATAAAAATGAGCACAGTAGTAACAAAACATTCAAACTGGCCTTTCAGTGTTTCCATGAAAACAATCATTAACTATTAATTCCCACACTTTTTCCTTTAAATGAGCAGAAAATGAGACGGTGGTGTTATAATCTGTATCATTTTTTCCTGAGGTGACATAGTAGACAGATTTGTTCACATTACAAACTAAAAACCTAATCAGGAGCGGAAAGTAACTAAATACATTGACTGAAGTACTGTACTTGAATAGATAGATAAAGTCATAAGCTGCCCGGCAGATGAACTATTCACAAATTTACAAGCATGACTTTTACTGGCAACTAGGTGCATTCACACTGTGGTATTGGTACTTTTATTTAAGTGCAAGATCTGAGAACTTCTTCCACCAAGTGTGCAAGGACTCAGTTTATTTCTCCATAAACTGAATACAAATTGTAAAACAATTGCACTTAAACTTTCAAGGCTGAAACAAAGGGTTAAATGTGTCGATGCAATCTGAAAACACACAGGAGAGATATTTTGAGATGGGAATGTGGCCAGTTATAAATAGGCCTTTGGAGAAAAGTGGAGAAAAGCACAATAAACATGCCACAAGAACGATGGATTGTCACCTCAGCGTCATGATTTACAGCCTAGTGGCTTCCTGCCTCTTACTCCCTTATTCCCTCTGCAGGGGAGAGCACAGTGGAGCTGCCGCGTGCCGGAGTGTTAAAATAACCTCCCTGCTCTGTGGGGAAGATCTGGGCCTCAGCCTAACACTGGGGTCCCGCAGCAACCAAGCCCTGTTCAGATGTTTCGGACAGGTTTAATCTGGAAAATGTCCCCTCTGACCACAAGCTCAATTAGGCTGCATTCATGCGTTGTCAGGTTTACTGTAAATACAAGCTGCTAACTAGAGAACCCTCTTCAGGTTAGCCTCAGTTTGGTGCACTCCCTTGGGCGCTTCTACAGATGACAAATACATATCCACATGTTGAGCTGTAACACCTGCTTAGCTTTAAAGGCGAATTCTGTGACTATGGAAAAAGATCTTTTTTTTTTTTAGCAAGTTACCATTTTTAAATAGTTAGCATGTGCCAGATTTACCACCCATCTTGCTCTCACTGCCCTCTCTTCCCCCATCTCAGCTCCCCTTTCTTTTTTCCTGTACACAACAGCTAATATGCACAAGCACAAACACACACAGGACACACCAGAATAGTGTTACAGATTGGTCCAAAACACTTCGTTTCTCTTTTTCAGAGCCGGTGCTTTGTAGGAACACAGGTTTTTGTCAAAATATATGCACTGAATTAGGCTCATATACTCCTCCTGTAAGACAATGTGAAAACTGGCTTGCAAGCAAGAAGCCCTAACAGTTACAATTTGCTAAAAGTAATGTATAAACAGTGGAAAAGGTTAGCCTAATGCAATGAACAGTTTAAGTACTAGATGGAAGACTGAAATGAAATACTGACAATAATGGTTAAACAACAGAAATTGCTAAATACCGAATAAATAGTCACAATTAGTTATAAAATATGGTAAATAGACTTAAATAATTTGCTTAAAATTTCTGATAATTGTCAAAATACTTAACTGGAAGTAATATGTAAAGAGTTCAAACAGTTAACATATAGTTGCAAAATCTGAGATTCAAAACAATTATTTGCTTTGTAAAGATATAGAGCAGTAATGGTGCTCTTAATAGAGAATTAAGTTACACTTCCTCCATGTGTGTTTTGGTAGCTGGTTCAGCTGCATGAACATGTTAGTGCATTTGAGTCCCTCCACTTGAAACTCCACATTTATAAATGGACTGATAGTGACCTCCCACACCGCACTGGAAAATAAAACTGCAGTCCAATATCCAGTTAGTGGCCTAAAACCCAAGGAATTTAAAAACAAACTATTAAATTTATGTTATTTACCTAATTAAAAATCTAATTAAAAAATCTACTGCTGTTTTGCCGCTCTCCTCTGCTTCTCCTTCTCTGTTGCCTGCATCAGTCTTTGTATGGCTGTTTCCATGGACGTATTACAGACACATGGACTGGAGCAGAACAGACACAAGCAGAATGAAACAGGAAAAGATCAAGTGAAGATAATGTTAAGAAAGATAATAGCTACATTATTTTTTGTTGGCTCTACACAACCGTTCGGGTTGTTGGAAGGCGCATGGTGTGGATTTTATTTTTTTCATTGAATATTGCACATAAAACCTTCAAAGTTCTGGATCATTTGCCAAAATAGCCAATTTAATTTTAAGTAGTAATTATGGATGAATAGTTAAAAAGGGCAAAAACATGGGGGGGTTGTACATCTGAAAAAGAAGGATCGAACCCCTACTTTAAAATCTGTTTGGATCCTCATACTGTAAAAGTTTCCTTTGGAAACAAAAACGAGGTACCAGAATTTGCTTATCGAGCTTAATGACCGTGGACCTTTTCATCACCTCTCCCATAAACTCGAGGAAATAAACTGGAGGAAGGAAAGGAGCAGCAGCACTCCTGTCAGCCTGTTTCCACACCTACAAGAGCTGCAGTTCATATATAAAAATATACAGTTCATCAAATAAAAACACACAGATAAATCAGAAACTAATAAGCTCTTATGAGATTATTACTCAAGAGAATATTACAGCCACAGCAGGCGTGCTAAAATGCTGACGCTGTTGCATGTGTTTTTAAACACACAAACACACACATGCACACACTTCACATAACGTCCTATACTCATGAAAATCAGCGGTGGCAGGATGTTCCTCTTAATTGGCCTGTTTAAGTCCAGTTTTGTTTTCTTCAGCAGTCAGTCAGGAAGCAAAACTCAAACATTTAAACACATGCTCTCTGACGGAGCTAAGATCAGGTGACAAAGAGGCAGGCGTGCGCTGGAAAAGAAATCCGGTGCTGGATAACCCTGCACATGTACAAGAGACTATGGTAGTACGCTTTTGTGGATGCCAGGAAAAACTTTTTGGGATGTTTTTTAAAAGTCTACCAGCCAACAATGTGGTGGCTCATTGAGATTAGTCCTTGTAAGCTCTATGGCCAAAAAAACAGTCCAAAGACGCCTCAGGAACAGGCCTGGAAACAACAGCTGACACCAAAACACATGCTCTCATTTTCCCTTCTTCTTCTCCCATTTATTGCCATTTCCTCCCATTTTTTTCACGATCTTGCAGCTTTAATTAGCAAGTTTACACTATCAAAAGACACGACAAAAGTGTGACAGAAAAACAGACGACACGCAACAAAGATCCCAGGCGAGATTGTTGCAATTACATGGTTTACGTTCCAGCAAACTGAACCAGCAGCACGCCCACTCCCGCCTCCCCTGGACCGCTCCCAACCCTGCAACAAGAGGATAAATGGGCTGAGATATGCTGGCCATTATGCATTATTATTCATAAGAGAGGGTGTGTTATCATTGGCACCACCTCGCAGCGGCTGTTTAGAAAGGGGAGTGAATAACTCTGGTCATTACTGATTGCACAATTACAAAATGAGGCTGCTACAAAATGTCAGGTCTTTTTTCTTGGGAGGGAAGGGGGTCATGGTTCAATCAGACTGGGCTCACATACTACACAGAGGATGCTTTGCTGTACTTTTTACACATGCAGAAGATTAAATGTGAAGGCATCTACTACATATACAATATAATATAATTCTCATTTATTCAGCCTGTACAGCCAGTTTAATGATGGCACTATTAAAGCCTGTTAGAGAGAACTACTGTTTTTGTCAGAGTCACCCCTAACAGGTCATTACTTGACCCACACAAATTATTACCAGCTAATCTTAAATTACACTGGCTAATGGTACAGTGCATGAGCTGATGTCACTTTGCATTACCTAATGACATACACTGTGCTGAGAAGGAGCCAGGAGTGCTACTTTGGCCGTGCTGACTTGGGTGGCTGTTTATGTTGAGGCAGTGCATTCCCTGTTCGCCAGGCAACCGAACGGTTTACGAGCTGTTACTCACACAAAAGCACGGGGCGGGCTGATTGCTCAACTAATTGATCTCCACCAGAGATCACAGAGCTGCGCTCGTAAAGAAAGGGAACGCCTCCCATGACATCAGTGCATGCTGCATGGCGAGACAGAGCCTGCAAGTCAGGGGAGAGACTTATTCCCACACAGAGAGATGCAGTGTACAGCGAGAGGGGAGAAAGTGTCAGGTGGAAAGAACACATACACACATTTTGGAATGATTAAGTAACAGGAGTGTACTCTGTTATTAGGCTAGAGTGGCCAGTGGTTTAAAGATGAGCTGCATGTGAGATCTTTAGAAGCCAAACTTCCTACAGGGTAGTGGAGGCAGTGCATTCTTAAAGGCCAACCAAAACTTTGATTAATCTTAGTACCCAGGGGCAAACTCCTGGTAAGTCTGAGCTGATAAGTAGTCAGTGTCTCTCTCAAAGACACAGAGGTGATGTGACCCAACATGACAGCTTGAGCTCAGCTTGTCCAGTTAAAGAGGTTTAGGAAATACTAGCACCTTCGTGAATCACATACAGTTGTTACGGCCCTCTGTGCCGCAGTTTTGTACATGTAACACTTTATGTTCTTTGAGTAGATCACCATCATTTTCATATCATGAAGCCTTCATTATGCTTCCTTGCAGACACCACAGGCACATAGTTGGTGTTATTATACTACTTTTCACTTGGAGGACTACAATACATGTGCATTAGATTGTATCTATGTATTTTGTGCAGGCACATTACTGTCAAGCATGCGTACATCGACTACACGTACATACTGTTGTCATGGACACAATGTATGTCCATGGAGGAGTTCGCATGGACTGTATTCTTCTCATATTTCCAGGGATACAAAAGAACATTCATAGGTTTTAGGTGAATTCATGCACACAAATTAGTACTATTTCCGTTGACTTAAGGGATTAACAACCCCACCCTTTATGTAAGGCATTCAGATAAGGGTAATAGTGTCAAGTATTGAAACAAAATATTTACCCTGATGTCTGACAGGCTTAAAAGAGATTTGTGAAAAGCTACTGAAAGCTGCAGAAACAAGACCTTTATTCCATTTAATCCCTGTTTAATGCTGCAATAAGAGTTTTTCGAATCCCTTTTATGTTTCTACTAGGCCTCGCTTCTAGCATCACATATGGCTGAAGCAATCATAAAATTACTTTATGTCTACACTGAGGTTAAAAACATGGTGATGCAGCAGAATTTTACACAATCATAGGGACATGCTCAGGCCTGGGTAAAGTGGACGACTGAGATGACTTTAGCGAGTCTTTCATCATGAGGATAATTCAGTTCATTAGCTCAGCTTATATCTTTTCATCTCTTATCTGGTCTCGAGACACAAAGTGCACTCTTGTGTGGTCTGACAGCTCCTCAGAGGTGAAAGGTGAGCTGAGTGATGGGTCATTATGTTTCTGTGTGTGCTGTTATGGCAGCAGGGCAGACACAACTCTCCACAGGGAACAGAGGTGTTAATGCCAAATAGGCCATGGTGGCATCATTAGACTGATAGCATCTGTCCTCAGACAAACAGGCAGATGCAGCTGAACTGCTCTGTTAGCCGCTGAGCCTCATGTCAGTACTGAAGACAGAGGTAATGGTTTTAATCAGGTTTGCTTTGATGAAGTAATGGCACCGATAGGTTTATGTAAAGATGCTTTGAAGCCTGAAAGCTTGATATTATTACTTGTCACATCTGGTTAGTTGATTGCAGCCAAAACAGGCAAATAGTTTTTAAGTTGAGAAAAATAGTTGCCTTATTTGCAATGAGCAGTGTACATGACTGTGGATGTAAAGACGCTGGCCCTAAACTAGCCTCGGGCTGATAACTCAAAAAGATTCTCAGCCCAAGTCTGGACTTCTACTACTTATCCCAATCTGGCAACCCCACTTGGTGGTTTTCACATTTGGTCCCTCAGTGATAGCAGACAGCTGATAGGTCTGACACCCAATCAACCTGAGAGGACTCACCACCTGGGTGGGCAATGTGCTGGAGCCTTGAGACAAATGTGACAGCCTGAGAGAAGAGCCAAGGAAGTAATGTAATATGATTGTTTTCCCCTATGAAACCAACATATATGATCTGTACTTATCAGATCAAAATTGTAACTACCAAGAAAGTTTTTTTTGTCTTGCTTAGTGTTCCCTACATTAGTGTTCTCCAGACAAAATGGATTTAACAGAAATGGTGCAATATTTGTGGGGGTCCAATCCAAAGGCTACACAGGCAATTAACCAGTTGGAAGCCGGTGCACAGCTGGTTCACCCTATACGATTTGCCCTATAACTGAAGTCATGTGACGACTAGCACTGCCATGATCACCTCCTTTGTATAATGTCAGACAAAGACAACAGCATGTGTAGCAAACTAAGGTAACTAGCTTCCATTTTTAAGCAGATTACGAACCTAAAGCTAGATTTTGGGACTTTTACACATAAATTAACATCTGCTACATTCAAGTCAAACAGGTTCACACAAAGCTGATTAGGCTTATCAGTTCCAGATGAATCCAGCTGTATTTTTTTTAGTATACTGGAGTTGTAAATTTGGTGGTTCTGGTGACGCACCTGCAGCGATGCTTTTCACGTCAACACACAGTGATTGGTTTCCCAGAGCCGCAGAGGAGAGCAACTAGAGTAGGCTGTAGTAATTAGGTGAGTGGAAGAGTCTGGGGTGGAAAAACCAAGGAAACGTCTAAAATGTTGGTTGCAACATAATATTTTTTTAAAAAAACTCATGAGAGGAACAACATCTTTAGGCAACCCCAACTTGTTCTTCACTAGCAGCTCGTTTTTTGCATGACACACCTTACAATTCATCCCTTTCACTGTTGTTAAGTGCATTTTACAACAACTAACAGCCTTAAATATCAACTGGCAGTTATGTTACTCATGTGCTGCTGATGGCTACAATTTAGATTTTGGTTTCTCTTTTATTTTTGGCCGGCATATTCTAGAGAAACAACTGTAAAGTAGATAAAGTAAGATGATACAAATGTCACAAAGCTCTGGCATCAGCTTGGTTCGCACAGAAAAGTGAACCCAGAATTCTCATTTTTTAACATCCTCCTACCTTCTAATATGTACCTCATTACTCCATGTCACATGCACTAACTCCTCATGTTCCAATTCAGTTATTTGTAATATTCATGCCATCTCTTCTCAGACCTGATCAAAGAAAAAAAAATCTGTAAGTCATATTTGTCTTGGCACACTGTTTTGATGCAGTATTTGTTGTATGTGACACCAAGAGGAGAAGGGCAGAGGTCATAACATAAACCTGATCTGTTCTGTGCGAGATAAAGATCACCCTGTCACGGCTCCAGTTGTTCTTACATGTTTACATTTTTTCTAAAATCATCAAAAGCAGTCCGGAAACTTTTAAAAGGATTCATCATCTGGAGCGCTTGTTGCGGAGACCCTTTGTTGTTGTCTTCGCCCTCATCAAAATCACAGCTGCTGCAGTGATGTGTGATTGAAATATTTATTGTGGGAGACGTGCGTCTGGTGGAAGTACGCCTGGAGGCGGCCGAGGGTGACGGATCATGGTGTTCCTTTTTATGCTTTCGCATTACCGAGTCAAATGTGCTTTATCAAAGAAAATCCACGAATACTGTGTGACAGAAACGCTTGTTTGTTAGAGTATTGGCTTCAGTAAAGATTAGTCTCAGTGCACCATTTTAGAGCCTCAGCAGCAACAAAACTGTATTCATGAAAACGACTTATTATTAACCTACACAGCAGAAATCATTTAGGATTTATTTCAAGCCTTCCAGGATAACAACAATATATATTTCCACTGTTCTTTTTTATGCAAGTTGATGTGATCAGCGACCTTTAGTGGTGTTTTTAAATTCCTAAAGAGTAACTACTTCCAGCCTCATTAGTGAGACAGCATCCCAGTTTCAAAGGAAAGAGTCTGCCATGACCTCATCCATCAAAGCTTCACTGCATGACTTTTTTTGATAAAACTTTAAATAACAACCACAAATTAGTCTGATTTTTCAGTATGCAATGCATGCTAGTGCTGTAGTAAAGACCACCTAAACTGAGACCAAGTTATACAGCTGAGTGTTTTCTTTTGGACGCTGTTTTGCAGGTGAACTCTTCGTGGTTTTGGCCACAAATCTGACATCTCTTCCCAGACTACAAAAGCTTCTCCTCCTGCCTTCATGTTGATGGAGTGCATGTGAATAAGGCTGGGGAGGTATAAGGGGCCATTAGCATTAACAAAAATGTTTAATCCATGGGCATTTTAGTGATATGACTACAGCTGTGATCTTAACCAGTCATGAAATTAAATCCCAAGCCCTGTTTTTGTCTCAGACAAAAACAAGTAAAAATGCAGTTTTTACTTTAGGCCAAGGCTGATTTTCAGTACGTCAACACTTGGTCATGCCATCCACTGGGACATTATCAGCCTGTTAAATGGCCCATTATCAGCACATATCACTTCTATACCGATCAGCTAGTAGGGACCTTCTAGTAGGTTCATTATAATCTATTCTGAATATTGAGGAACAGAAACAACATCAGCAACCTCTCTGAGGTTGTGTGAAATCTATGATTGAGATTTTACATTTTTACATTTTCTAAAACTACTTAAGTAGTTTCGGTGCCTAAACATAACCAAACACTTCCAGAAAACAGATAGTTTAAGTGAAAATAGGGGTCAAAGTGAAAATTCAAAAAAATAAAACCGGAATTATGGCCTGAGACAGGATTCAGGCCTCCTGGGTGAAAGCAGGCTGACTTACGCCTCTGCTGCCCTCTCCATCCTCCAAATGGTGAGTTTTGTTTCTCTTTGTACGTCCTCAGTGGTGGCTTTACTGGCCTTAAATGAGGTGCTAATGGCCTACTGACTCAACTAGAAGGTGGAGGTAGTCCCTACTGACCACATGTTGTGCATTGGTAACGCCTATAAATGATACGATAACATCGAAATCAGGTGGGCATGCAATAGTGGGTAACTGTATGGGGACAAATATATGTAATTATATATAAAAGGATGACTATGATATATTCACAAACCATATACCTTGGACAATTACATCAAGCTACACCTCTAAGAAAGAGTGTAACTGTAGCTGTAACTGCAATACAGTTAAGCACAAGTTTTAAAATAACAATAAAATGATGGGCCTGTATTTCTGGGATCTACTGTAGGATTTCATTTAACAATCAAAACTGATGCTAGAGAACTGGCTCACAGCTTTTATGTTTTGCCAAATAAATACTAGCTAGTTTGAAATCATAGTACACCAATACAGGGATAGAACACTGAAAACTAAGGAGAAAGGTCACTTATTGTAATGCAGGTTTGAGGTATGGTAATAGAGCAAGTACAGTGCAGTTTCCAGGGTGTATTTTGTTTTATCTGTAACATAACATACTGTAACTTTACACAGTGTTATCTAGAGTGTTAACTGTTCTTTATAATGCAGGAAAACAAAAAGTACAAAGGCACTTCATGGACATAATGAACTCTTATGACACTTCTGAAACATCACCCACATATACAGCACAGGTGTTATGCAAGCATTGTATAAGCTCCATATACTGGAATCAAGTGCACATGACACTTACACATTCACAGCGAACACAGTTAGTGTCTCTGTGTCTGTCTCTGTGAGCCTAAATCAATAAAGCGACTGTTGTCATGAAAATATGGCTCTGTAATCTCTGAGTGCTGTCTTTTGCTCAGATCACAGGCTGTGCTGAGACATGAACCCTGTTTTATTTGGCACACGTCATCAGCTCATGATATGAGTGACTGTACAGGATTATACACATTGAGAGAGTAATTGGTCCTGGATAAACAACAATTGTGCTGGAATTCCTTCCTACTCCGTCTCTGAAGAAGCGGTGCATTCTTTTCAATCCACATCACACACAAATCCTGCTTCGAGTCTCCCTCAAACACTCGAACATGCTGTACGGTTAAACATCTGACACCTGTTGACAGGGCTGGTAAATTCCTGCTGCTGCGGCTGTGGAGTTCTTCCAACCATCCATAACCAAATTTCATCAGCGATCATCATGTACAGACGTTTGATTGTTCCTGAAGTGTGCTCTCCGCTGTAGACGGAGCGAAAAAACGCCTCCGCCGAGCTGTGGGATGCGTAATTTTCATGCAATATGCACACCCACCGAGAGCGCTTCCTTCACTAAGCCTGATAGATGGCACTTGAACATAAATAGATTGGAATAGCATAGCTCTAAGTAGGCCCTTGAAATCAAATGAGTGCAGACCCAGAAAAGACATCTTGTTTCTCTGGATGTCCAATCACAGTAAGCAGCAGCTTCTGTGCAGCAACAATTCCCTTTTACACTGATGAGAGTCGGAGCTCAGTGCTGCTATGTGTCGCTCCCATACTGGTAATATATATTAGACTTAATAAAGCATCTCATTTATCTTAGCGTGGACCAAAGCAGCTAAATGTTCTGTTACCCTACAGTTACCCTCTTGATAACTTTTTACACCATGGCTGAGATTCACCTGTGAATGGACTTTTCTGTGTTAAATTAGTTATTTAGCAAGCATGTGACAGATTGTTGTGAAAGGCATTTGGAGCCTGCTGCTGTACACACAGCTTATCAGCACTCGAGCTATTGTCACTGCAGGACAACTACAGCGGTGACCGTGTGAGCAGAGTGGGGATGTGTGGATGAGATAGCACAGCGCTCATTAGAAGGGCCTGGGGACAGTCGTGGAGATAGCACTTATTAATCTCATGACGCTCACACACACACAATAATTTGAAGTCTGCAGAGAGAAATTGATGCCACTGACTTCATTTATTTGAAGTAATGATGTTTAGCTTGCGTTTTTGTCTTTGGCTGTTATTTGAAAGTAATTGTGCACTTTGAAGTGACGGTTGCAGTGTTACAGTAAACACATCTGTCTCTGAATATTTAGGAAGATGAAAGTACAACACCAGCATTGGCTTTCTCCAGCACGGAAAACTAAGAGCATTCCCTTTCCTATTCATGTAAAAAAAAAAAAAAAGCCCCGTTGCATTTTCCCTCACACTTCCCTTAAGTGGAGATAACATCTGGGATAGGAAAGCAGCAAAGAGTAAGAGGGAAAGGGAGCACATGTGTGTGAGAGAGAGTTCTTCAAAGCTTGCTGTAGTGTGTGTTGGATCGGGCTTGGGGAGGGAAGTGTGGGAGATAAGCCCGTGACAGCTGCCAAACACCTCTGTGTTGTACTCTGAGTGTGTGTGTGTGTGTGTGTGTGTGTGTGTGTGTCTGGGCCCCCCATTCAGAAGGAGTGTTTCTGAATCCCAACCACCTGCCAGCTCCGGTCCCTTATGGCAGGTGTGAGTCAGTTTGTACGTGATTCAGACCGCTGATGAATACGGAGCATATGTGACAGTCTTATCACCTGCATCTCCCTGTAATAACATTAAGACGGGCGCACTGATGGAGAGATTACCGAAATGTGAGGAACTGTGGGGGCAGCTCAGATGAATCATACGCGCCTCATTCACCCGAATAAAGGAGGAAAGTGACCTAACAGGAAAAACTTTATAACACAAGTCACAGGTGAGAACAACAAACCCAAAGTTTATCACATAAGTATGATATAAACAAATCACCTTTTCAGATTGCAAAATGTATTTAAGAAACTATATAACTTTATTAGGGCCAAAGTGAAAAATGGATTAAAGCTCTCTGTTATTTCTCAGAACACTTTTTAATTAAACTCTCAGAAATCTGAATTTTTCCTCCCTCAAAATTCTGACTTTTTCCTTAAAAATGTGACGTTTTTCCCTCAGACTTTTGACCCTGAACTAATAATGCTGACCTTTTGGTTAAATGTAAGAGTTTTGAATTACAAGTATGAATTCAGACTTTTTCTCAGAAATTTCACTTTTTTTTACATTTTAAGTTTAAACTAAGAATTCTGACTTTAAACGAAGAATTCTAATATTTCTCTTAATTTTTTTCCACAGAATTTTGACATTTGAATTAAAATTTTAAACTACAAATTCTGACTTTTTCCTCAGAAGTATGATTTTTTCTTTTTTTTTTGAATTTTGACAGAAAAAAGTCACAGTTCTAAGGAAAAAAAACACAACTCAAATCTTCTTCAATTCAAACCAACAGCACACGGACACAAAAACAACCCTCTGCATTTAATTACTTTTCCTTCAAGGACTGCAGATGCTACCTAGCTAAAAGGAGCTAACAGAAGCTAACTGGCTAAATTTAATGGCATTTGCTTAGCTTTCTAACCTAAAAGAGTAGTGCAGTGTAAAAGAAGATGGGAATGGTGACTTTCTGAAAAAAATGTCTGCAATTAAATAAAAAAAAATGATGCAATTTTGAAAATGGTTGAACTACATCATTCATATGGCAGTTTACTTTACAGTTTAAACTACTGTTAATATATCTATGAATGAGGAATATGAACTTCAGGGGTCAGCCTTAATAACTCAAAATAAAACTTCAGATGTGTGTCTGGATGGAAGAAAGTTTTCCTGCCTGACATCACCGGGGTTCAGAGGTTAAATTCACAAACAGGTGGTCGAGTTAAAGAGAGCCTGAACCTGGACGTTTCTTTTAGAGGCTTCATTATTCTCAGGCCAGACCAAAGCAGGCGAAGACATGCCATCTGTTTCACCCGTTGTCTTAATTTGACAAACTCATACCAGGAGATTCAGGCTTTGTCTTTCAAGTAAACACATTTTCTCAGGATCTCGGCTGACTTCGTTTGGCTCTGCACCGCAACTGCAAATTGGAAGGTCTGTAAACGTTGTGTGTTGTGTTCCTCGCTGTCAGATAAGGGGCTCATGTTTCCAAAAATGTCAGCTTTTCAGGAGCTAAGAAAAACTGTGCTGTTTTCTAGCTTGATGGCACTGAATTTGGTTTCATGAGGGTTTGGAGTTTCTCAACTGACAGGAGACTACGTAATCATGGAACTGAAGTGAAAACATGGCAATCAGAACAACTGCACAGTTTTCACATGGCAGCACCACATTTAAAATCCACTTAGCTGAATATTGAACTAATTATGCTTTGCAGAGCTGCAAAATGTCAATGCCGGAGGTCTTGTATGAGGTATGAATGTCTCTCTCTCTTCCTCTGCCCAGCCTGCCACTGTAACCTGCATGCCCGTCGCTGTCGTTTCAACATGGAGCTGTACAAGCTGTCGGGCCGGAGGAGTGGTGGGGTCTGTCTCAACTGTCGCCACAACACAGCAGGACGCCACTGTCACTACTGCAAGGAGGGTTACTACAGGGACATGACCAAGTCCATCTCTCACCGCAGAGCTTGCAAAGGTAACAGGACACAACAAAGGCTGGATGCTGTAACTTTAACTGAGCGCAGTCGCCAGTAGTCTTGAGTCTTTCGGAACTATAAACTGTAATGATACTGCCGCTTTTTCTTCACAAATCTGGGTGGTGTTTCCCATGGCAGCAGTTAAAGAAAAAAGAAAAGCTAATTTTATTTTTATAGTTCATTTCATTCCAGGGGAGATTCAGTGTGTTTCACATAAACACATGTATATAGTATAAATACTGTACGGCAATTTTAAACATACTGTGCATTCACAGTCTTCACTAAGTAATGACTAACAATCCATAGCTGGTAAACTTGCCTGTGTGGGGCTGTTAAAAATAGAACATGGACATTTGGTACCAAAAAATCCTACCCTTTAAAGAGCTAAAAGTAAGGGGTGCTACAACAGCAGAAAAATAAATAAAACTTAGAGGGAGACTTTAGTTTCTTTGAAGTTGGGTTGTATGAAGTACTTGCTCAGAGTCCGTGTATTAAATCAGGATTGGCACATCACCAGTTTGAAGTAAAAAGCAAAAGAATACTTGAAGATTTCACTACTTTACTTTATCATTATCTTCAGATCCGAAATAACATGTTAAAACACCAAAGTTACACAATGACACAAGAAATCCAAGTGTACGAGGCAGCAGTGGACCAACAACCCCATTTTCTGCAAAGTAAAATTACCGGTTTTATCAGTGGAGTCTGGTGGCTGGGAAGACAATATAAAGTGACAATGAAGTTCTTCTCTGGCCATTGATTTGACCTCCTAAAATCTAAGATGCGTGTATCAAAACTACTCTGCGCTACACAAGTAGTGCAAGCTGTGGTATAGAAGTAATTCTGCCACACATGTTTAAACCAGAAACTGACTCAGAGTAATGATACAGAAAGCCGGACCCTGCAAGTAACCAGGATTAGTTCCTTAGCTTTGTTACGTATAAAACTCTGGAAGTGTGAATTATTGTTATTTCTGCATATAAAAAACACCATATGGACACGTTAATAAGGTAAAAAAGCTTATTTTCACTAGAGGAGGTCTTTAACTCCTTTTTTGTATTGACAATTTCCAAAAAGTCCACAAAAGGACGAAAGATATGTGTGCAAATTGACAATACATATCATATTTAACTTCTAAAATCAGGCTTGGAGAAATGCTATATACCCAGTCCATTCATCGTTCTCAGGTATTAAAAGAATTCTTTAAAAAGTTTAGAGAAGTTAGCGCCCACCTGTCTAGGTGTCGGTGAACTGACCCGTGCAGCTCCCCAGCTATTTGAGGTCCTCTGTGAATCCCTGACAAGACAAACATAACAAACAGAACAGAGGTGTGAGCTGATCCACTGAACAGAGCAGTGGAAACAACTCGCTAATCGTCCCACTCTTCTATTCATACTTCCACATACACATGTGCACGGGCAGAAAAAACAACACACACACAGGTGTGAGCACATACGTCAGGTCTGAGACCAAGCTGCCAAGGATTAATGTGTGGGCAGACAAAAGCTGAGCTCCTTCTGTCTCGCAGCACCTCTGGGAGTAAAGACAGACTCCGAGGCCCTGAGCAAACAAACTCACTGTCACTCAGTCACTCACTGGCTAAATATCCTACTGATGCTCAAAATGCATGTATGTTCCTATAACTGCTGCTGCTGCCTGTATGAGACATCTAAACCATGATATGCTAGATATGTACAGTCAACCCTGCCTCACAAAAACTATGTTCCTATACACCTAAACTATTCTTATTTAAAAGAACCATATTTTTCCCTGTAAGGTAAGACAAGAGCTGTTTCCAGGTATTTTATCTGCATTTTGAAGTATGATATTAGGAAAAGTAAATGTAAATGGCAAATTAAAAAAAAAAAAAACATCCTCAATTTTGCAATAAAACTTTTTACAGTTGCTTGAGGTGACTTTGACCTTTTTCAAATACACTTGAAATATTGAAACATTCAGATTACAATCATATAAAGAGCTAAAGTCCACATTAGGAGCTTGGAGGGGGTGTAGAGGTATAGGTCTACAACAGGAAATTCACTCAAGAGACGAGAGTTCACATCCTGTGTTGGACCAATTTTTGTAGATTTAACTTTCATTTTTACTTGCTGTTTCGTTCAGTTTAGCAAAATATCATAGTTTAGGTTGAAACACATCCCTTCACAACATGTCTGAAGGCTCCCCTCCACTGGTTGACTGAAAAGGAGTGAAGATAAAGTAATAAAGTAAATGGCAGACATGTAATAAGAAGCATATTTGTGACACCCCACAAACAAACATAATCCAGGAGAAAATATGTTTCTCTCATAGACTTTAAAGATGGATGTAGCAACCATGACGTAACCCATTGGTTTATGGACTGCTGTTTTGAGGCTGGTGGACCTGTCAATCACAAGGCAACTCCACTCTAAAATATGCCCCGCTCTATCGTCCATTTTACTCTAAATCGAACCATAATTTACAACATGAACACCATGCTGTATTGAAGGAGACCTGGAAGTACAGATTAAGACTATAATCTCATTAGTTAAATGTTTACTAAGGCAACAAAACAAGTGAGAAGTACTTGCATTTTGTCATAGACTTCTCTACAGTCTGTTTTCTTTTACAACTTGAGCAGTTGCCCCCTGCTGGCTGTTACAAAGAATGCAGGTCTAAGGCACTTCTATGTTGGCTTCACTCTTCAGCCCCAGAGGCTACGTCAGTCTTTTATATACAGTTCAGTGTATGCCCAAAATGTAATTGAGAATGCAGTTTAGTTGTATTGGAACATAACTTTTAGGAAACAGAGCTGGTAGAGTAAGAAAGTTATACCAACAAGAGCAGACAGATCCATGTGCTTGGTTTTTTACTCAGTTGTACTAAATTTAGCTAAAAGCTTATAAGGGGAGAAGTTTAAAGATTGGCTATGGTGTTCAAGTTTGTTTGTATAGGAAAGATTCATGAAAAGCAGCCATTAATATGTTTCTAATTATGACGCAGTACTTCACTTTTTAAACAATAGTCCTGGCTGCCACTGTGCATTTACGCTCCAATCTTCTACCACATGCTAATGACAAATGAGTAACGTTGGGCAGATGCATGTATTGCGGTCTTCAGCCACATCCACCACTGAGCTATGACTGGCAGGTGACAGGGTCTGGGGATGCCTATCCTCCGGTGCCCCTTGCCTTGGTTCACCGCTGGCTATATAACACAGGAACAGCAACATGATATTTCCTACTGCATACCACAACAGTCCTCCCCTCTTAATTCACTCTGACTTCTTCAACTCGCATGAAAGGAAAGCAAAGGCATGAGAAGCAGGGCCTACAAATGTGTTTACAGAAGCGTTTTATGTCAGACAGTCAGAGATCGCTCTCAAACAGAGCGCTGGGATCGATTTACTGCATGTGGCAGTGTTGTGCTGAACACAAGCTTGATAGATCATCTGCACTTAGCTTAAAACATGACAAATGGTTCTTTGCAGCCTTGTTTCACTCTGCCAGCCTAAACATTTTCACAAGCTATATTTGGGGGGTAGTTCAGTTCAGGGGGTTGGAGCTAAGAGCAGGTTGGTTCTCACTTCGCCTAATGGTGTAGCAACATCCATACATCTCTGCAAAGTCTTTCCAAACAGCTGGATCAGTAACGTGAACACTTCAAGCCCCTCTCCCCATCCCTCCACATACCCAGCTCATTGCACTGGGATCAAACCCAAAAGGTCTGATTGCTGCCTTTCTCCTCGGGTGACAAAAACAGGGCGATGTGACATCAGTTAGAAACCACTATATTTATTGTTCAAATCAGCCAACCATCCCACTCTGCTGTTGTTGGACAGGAAATACAGCGCTGCGCCAACACAGCCAGGAGGAAGTCTGCTTTCCTTCCCCATTCCTTCCCCCCCAACGCTCCACATCTCAACAAAATGTCCTCTCAACAATTTACCTAATAGTTGGAGGTTTAGTGAAAAAAATGTCTTCTGCTCTATACACTGCCTACATCTCCAGTGGCAATGTGGAATGCCTCATGCTTTATTTCCCAGATTAACAACTTCACCCCTCATCAAGCGCAGTGTAAACATGGCTCTTGGAGAACCAGAGTGCACGCCTCCCGCCCCTAACAGTTTGTTTTTTTTTCTCCAATCCTCTTGTACGTTTGGCAGTCTAAGCCTTTAACTAGGCACGGTGAGTCCACAGAGATGAGACTGGTACATGGTTCAGTGCACCGCACTCCCCAAACCCCTCAGCAACCATTCAGCTCCACAGGCCCCCCACTGCAGGTTCAAATTAATTAATGTTTCCAGTTTGTAACACCCCCTGTGGAGGCAGTAAGGCTGTGGTTTGGCATTAGGGGTGAACTTCTGAGATGGCAGTGGTTGGAAAATACTGTAAGTCTACCTGTGATTATGGCTTATTGATGAAAAAAAAACATCTGACATAGTAGACAATATACTGCCTCATAAACTTTTCTGAGTTAAATCTGGAGTTCAAAAAATTCTTGCTATGCAGCTTCTTATACCAAAAATGACTTTGAAAAAAAAGTTTGTGGGAAATGTACATATTTACTTTCTTACTAAGACTTAGAGGAGCAGATGAGTACTACTCTCATGCCTGTGCATTCAGTACAGCATGCTGCTACAGCAAGCAGTCAATTAGATCAGCTTAGCTTAACACAGCATAGTGTATTATAGTGGTAAGACTGGTAAGACTGGTAAGACTGGGAAACAGCTAGCCTCCATTTCATATCTTGTCTGAAGCTGCAAACAAAAGTGCACTGACTGAAAGCAGAATGCTAAACTAAACCAAGTTTCCATAACATATTTTTTATGTGTATTTTGAAGTATAAAAATCTAATTGAAATTACACAATTTGTTAAATCTTCCTCCCGTTTGCAAAAAAAGTTTTTACGCCTGCTTAAGGCAGTTTTTAACCTTTTTTGGGGGAAAAAAGGTAATGCACTTAACGGAGCCTGTTCCCACCTCTTTTGTTAACTTCATCTCCAGACTGCATTAGACGTGACCAAAACTGTGGGAAACTGTGTTCATTAAAGCTGGGGTAGGCAGCATTTTTTTTGCATTATTTGGCAAAAACTAACCTTTACACATATTGTAATTCAAGTGGTCTGATAGGAAGCTAGACTTCTGTACCTCCTCTTGGCTCCACTTCTGGGCTTTAGAAAATCAAGCTGTGACAGGAGATTTTGGCCGGTCACAGGTCTGTTTAGGCAGAGCATGTGAGACAGTATAAAGAGCAACAAAGTCCACAGCAAAGGTAGGGGTTGGACAGTGGACTTTGAGTAAGGAGTGATTGGTTCAAATTCTGGTGTTCTTTCTCTTTTATTTTCCAGATCCATCCCAGCTTAAAAGACTGCTAAAGCAGAATCATAGAATAAGCAATGTTTTGTTCTGTTAAATTAGCACTCTTACCTGAACATATGAAACAAGTCTCACAGTACAGTGTTGACAAAGGATCCGTTCCAAGCCTGGATTTTAATTGTTACAAACGTCAAAGCGATTCCTGAATGTTTTGTTACTTCTGGAACAGAACCTAGAACTTATGGTTTCACTTCAGCTCTCTATTTACTGCAAAAACATGACAGTGACATTAATCTTTTCATAGAGAGATTTCTGTTTTATGTATTGAATTTTATTGTTCTGCTCCCTCTTTGAAATATTATATATTATATATATTTGTAAAACTGCTGCTCGCAGAATAAATGTGCCCAAGCAAAGTATTTATTTTACTGATATATGTATTCACTCATTAGCATCCAAAAGAAAACTATGGCGGTTAAAATGTTTAGACTGAAACAAACCAACTCCCTCTAAGCTGCATTATATAATGATTATTTTCTTGTTATTTAGTTTCCATTAAACACCCTTCCCTCATATTCATGTACGGGTCATGCTGGAGTTGAATTCTCTGAGGAAATGAACTAGATTCCCAAAAATGTCACCATTAGTTTTATTTCAGAATCTTTTATGATACAAATCAAGTAAAACAAAAACAAAGAAGTTAGACCTTCTTAAAGAACGATTTAATAAGCATCTCCTCCAACGTGTACTGGACCACTTCAAGTAAATTTCAAATGACTGTGCTGGTACATATAACACATGGAGGACTAATAGGGAGGCTGGGCTTCCACTTCAAACACTGGCTTTATGGTGAAAGTTTGGCAGAGCACACTCACACACACACACACACACAACAAATTTCTCACATTTAACGTGTGATCCTCCCAACTAAAAGCTTAAACAGACTTTGAAGTGCGTTCCACTCGTCCATTAATGGGCAACATTATTCAGCCAGTATTTGCAAGGAGCTCTTTGCCAAAAGGCTTTACATAGGAAACTCAATCTGAAGAGCACACAGCCTGTCTGATCACAACCAAGCAGAGGACACAAAGCTCTCAAGAAGCTCAAAGACGCTCATACCCTAATGCACAGACACATACATAACACATTGCACATACATTTAATGTTGTACATACACTGTGCGGTGAGTGAAATACTGTATTAATCAAGTTATTTACTGTTCTGCGTGCCTTCCAGAGCAGACCTTATAAAGGATCTTTTGGTCATAATGGGTGGAGGGGAGCAATGTAATTTGATTGAGGTTTTATGCTGGTGCAAGGCCCAGTTCCCCATCTGTGATGGTCTGGAAAGAAAACACAGCCTGCTTTAATGTGAATGATTTCTGACTATGTTTTAGTGCTTTACTTTAATATTGTATGGAATATGTAGAGTCAACAGGACAAGCCGGAGACATACTGTAGTCATTTGTAAGCTGATATTTGTTCTCAACTGGTTTTGTAAACCACTTGTGTTTTCATTTTTCAAATCACAATTTGTTTATTTCTGCACCATCTAGCTTTATGTTCTTGTGCTTTTTTCTTGTTTCCCTTCATAGCATGTGATTGCCATCCTGTTGGAGCAGCAGGGAAAACATGTAACCAGACAACAGGGCAATGCCCCTGCAAGGACGGAGTGACAGGGATCACCTGCAACCGCTGTGCCAAGGGCTACCAGCAGAGCCGCTCTCCCATCGCTCCTTGCATCAGTAAGGACTAGTTGAACTACTGAAAAACACAAAAGTGAACAGATCAGCTGATGTGGAGTGCACATTTAATGACCGGATCCAGAAAGCCGATCCAGTAATTTCTTATAAATGAAGATGGTAAAATCAATAGACGGAAGGTTGATTCCTAAAGGAGATATCAAATACATGAAGACAAAAGACACACATTTGCAAATCAAATCAAGCGGTAGCAAAGTGCTGACTGAACAACATTAATTAGGCTGACACCATCTTAACTTGCAACATTAACACATCTGTCTTCAAGGTATGTAATATAGGAATCCAGTGCAATGAAATACAAATGATAGATATTCAAAACAACCATGGGCCACATTACTGTGAAATGTCAACAAAATGAAATAACAGAGTTAGGTTAGAAAGTTCATTCTTTTTTTTTTAACAACGGTTCTGTCTTTGTTCTTGGTACAATGGTTGGAAGGAAAACAAACTTTGCAGGCCAAAAGGGCTTAATGATATAACTATTGTGTAGCAGGATAACAGGACATAAGGTGCAGAATTTGGGGTGGTGATATCAGGAATGGTGTGGTATTTGAACTAGTGATTTTAACACACTTGAATTTGTGGTGAAATTCATTTCACCACAGATTTTTGCCCTTTCAAAAGCCTTTGACTAAGTTACTTTCTACAAATCTACAGTCCAACCAACTGTGATATGCAGCATAAATCAGTAGCAAATTGTGCTAGGTACCTCATGGACAGGACCTGAAAAGGACAGGACATGTTTGTTATGCATGAATCCTTGGCTCACACTTATCTTGGGTTATTTTTGTACCCTTGTTCCATTATTTTGGATAGATACTTGGCTGTTTAAACGTGAGTCTGGATAAACAGACCATTACAGCTCGACTAACACGGCCTTGCTTGCCTTCAACGCCGTTAATGGTTCGTCTCACAATAAATCCCCAGAATGAATCCAAGGGAATGATGGCTGATATGTTTATTGGCTGTATCTACTGCCGGCAGATTCCAGGCCTTCAGCAATAAACGCCAACGCCTCACAGAAGGAGAGATGGGTCACTAGTAGCTGCTTTAGCTAGGAGCATCTAGTAGCTGGCTGGCATGAATAGATAAGATAACAGTGATTTCTGGGAGGACGTGTACACACTAACAAATGTCCACTATGTTACTGGGGTTGACATTTCTGATAAAGTCATGTGTGGAAATTGGACAAGGTCTATGTAGACTAAGAATCAGAGTGATATGTTTGGCCAGAATCCATTATGATACCTGCAAATGTGCTGGAACAAGATTCTTTTAATTTTGTTGGGAAGGTTACAAATGTGGTGTAAAAGTTGGAGGAAATGGGGTTCTTGACGAGTAGAATGTATTTGGTTTCTCGTATATTTTTTGAGATCATGTCTTTTGGTTTTAATAGTACGATATTAAATTTTTGTGATATCTTACTCCCTGCCAGCTCTGAGTTTAACTAGACCAGCGGCCTTGGCTCCCTGTACCTACAACATACCACAATCAGTAGGGAGCAGGACATTAATAAGAAACTCAGAGGCGTGATACACAATTTTCAACACATCTGTGTGTCAAAAGTGTTTTTCACAATGCTCGGGGGTGAAACTCTGCCTTTAGAAGAGGAAATTGAGCTCCGATATTTCCTCATAGATGTAACCATCATTTTTTATTTGAGGTTCAGTGCAATTCGATGACAGTGTGAAATGTGCTTCTATTCCTCTCTTTGTCACAGAAATCCCAGTTGCCTCTCCGACAGCAACCTATAGCAGCTATGAGGAGCCATCTGGTGAGTAACAAAGCTGGGGATTTTAAATCAGCACTTAAATTAAAGGTATATTTTTGACATTCATTTTTTATTTCTGTTATGCTATTGTAATTAATTTTGGGTAGGATTTTTAATCATTGTGCAACCAAACTAAACTGTTCCTTCATGCATGTAATGATAGGTGTATTTCAAGCACATGCATGTTTTTCCACACTCCTCAACCAAACACACGTCAGTGAGGTCAGCCTGTCGCTGATGTAAATTCCAGATATTTTGCCAGTGCTCCCTGTGGCCTCGTTGCCTGTATTCCCAGCCTGCCCAGCAGCCTCCCCAGGGTTTCAGCCCTAATCTGATTACATGCTTCATTTGCACCAGTTTGTATTTCAATCAAGGCTGGCCGCACCAGCAGTGAAGTCCTGCCTGACCCGATTGTTCATGTGCTCTGACGAAAGTCTCCATTTCGGACCGCTGACATGAGATGATGTGCCACACCGATGTTTACCTGCACCTTTAATGTGCAGTATTTCAGGGTCTCTCCTAGCACGGCTATTTGTTAAATGTACTTTCCAAGGAACAGACTATAAAAATGTTTCCTTAACTGCGTAGGCATTTTTTAAAATGATACTATATTAATTAGTTTTCACCATGATCCAGGTTTGTTTAAATAGGCTGAGTCACCTCTGATCATCGATCAGTGTCTGGCGAGAGTGGCGCCACTGACTTCATTGAGCTTTGTTGCGAGTCCCACTTCCTGCTATAGTGCCTGCCGAGGCTGTGTGGAGTTTGGATTCCTGTCAGAAACTCCAAACAGACACCACCCTCCAAATTAGGAGCAGTGGGGTCCCCAGGCACCCCGCAGAATGAACGTGGCACTGCTGCAGAGACGCACAAAGGGGGCGTTTGTCCTCACAGCAGGAGATTGGACCTTAATGAGAGCTGTGGGTGTAATGGCTCACTGCAGCAATCGCACTAAGGGGCTAATGGGCAACGTCAGCTATCAAAGGGAGGTATGATGAAGGCCCCCAGGGGCCAGTGGGAGATAAAGAGGCCCCCCGCCCTCACCACTTCATTTACATGGAAATCAGGCATGCTCGATATGGACTCGTCAAATTCATTTACTTTGGGATTTCCTCTTTTCTTATTTTTCCCGCCACCCCAGAAAGCAGCCAGGCATTCCAGCAGAAATGCTTTCTCTACATACATGAATTCGATCCTCATCCCACGTCCCAAACCACTCTTTTTTTTCTTTTTTTTTTGAGAGGGAGGAGAGGGGTGTTTTTTTCTTTCTCCATCATTACCCAGGCAACCTCATTCACACAGAGTATAATAGGGAATAAAGGGGAAGACTGGACAGAGGGCTGGAAGAAATAATGAAGTTTGTCCATATTCAGGCAAGCTGAAAGGTCCCCTCTCTCTCTCAACTGCCCCCTCCTTTCTCTTCAGACTGACCAGCCCAGCTTTCCCACCCCCCCAGAAATAAGCACAAGGCTTATTGCTCTGGGAGAGGTGGAATGGGAGGGGGGCTACACTTGGAGATGGTCTGGTTCCAATTTGTGTCAGTCAGTGGAAAGTGGAAAGAACAAATGATTTCAATTTTCAGTTTGGCCTCTGGTCTCACCACCAGCTTCCTCATTACAAAAGGTACCTGGCGCAGTGACAGTGCGACAGAGTGGCCATCGATACAGACCTTTGGCGCACAAACCCTGGTACACGTTCAGTGGTGTTAAAGGGACACTGCTGAGACATTAATCATAAGTCTGTGAGCTACTTTTCTGGTCAGAGGGCTGCAGAACATTTAGCCTCGCCCAGTGTTGGACTATTCACTTTCTTGCCTCGTGGCTCAGATGCTGCTAAGGGTCCCTGCTAATTTTTGGTAGGTCTCTGGCTAATTTTCCTCCATGACCTTCTTTTGTGCACGAGTGACCTAAGCAGCCCTCAGAGCTCACACAATGCATGCCAGGACACTGACGAGGGAGCAGGCTGGAATGGAAAAAATGGGAGGCGTATAGTAGGAGTGTGTTGACAGACACAGGAGGATCTGTGTAAGCTTTAATCTGTTCCACAGTGGCACTTTGAAGGCATCTTTAAGACTCCAGGGGCACAAATAGTGTCACACAAGCGAGCGCATGTAAAGTCCATCCAGCTGGAGCCCTGCCTGATGACAGTGAAACACATTTTTTGGTGTTATTGGGGGCATTTTATAAATCACAGGATATTTGTTAACCCTCCATTTCTCTTCTCATCCTCAGATTGTGAATCTCACTGTAAAGCCTCCAAAGGAAAAATGAAGATCACCATGAAGAAGTACTGTAAAAAAGACTATGGTGAGTGAGTCCAATAGACAGGAACGAGGGCTGCCAGATGTCAGTCAGCAGTCGTGAGGTCAAATGTCTCAATTAATCAGATCCCGAGCACAGCCAATCCACACCCTGTTGATCCTCATGTTTCAGTGATGGCTTACTTAAACAGCCTCAGGTCATGTCAACTAATACAGATCAATCTAAAAAATCTCTCTGATGTGGGTTTCCATGCACACTAAGCTGACATTTCCTACCCCTGAAAATAGAGGTTTTCAAAATTTTTTCTCTTGAGTGGATCATTTTCAAATGTGGGCAGGGAAAATAGAGCTTTTCAAGATGTCCGACAGTCAGCCAACATTCTGTCACTTGTAATTGCTCATTTGGTATGCTGATCTAATCACATCATACAGGCGTTTTCATTGACATATCTCTTACTCTCATCTCTCATGAGTGTACACTAGAGACTCATTCAAAGGTCGAAATTCCAATATCCAGGAATTATCATTAGTAAGGTCATCAGATAGCATTTAACTCTGATCAAATCCCTAATCAATGCAGTTTGTGCAGTTTTAAGACTAAAGAAGGCTAAAAAAGAAAAAAGTATGGCAGTCAATACGTTCAGCCCAGCTCTTTACCAGATGTTTGTGTTAAAGACTGTGGTTATTCTGAAGTTCTGAAAATGCAAGCATGGTTAGAGCGTGGTTTGACACATAAACAGCATCTATAATTTATTGCAAATTAGTGTTGCCCAAGAACGTCTTAAATGAACCGCTCAACATGTTGCATAATATTGTTGTTTTCCTTTTTTTTTTTTAGAACAGTTAATGTGAAGATTGATACAACTCTTATCTCTGTCCAATAAATATGTAACTGAAACCAGCAGCTGGTTAAATTAGTTGAACACATGCCTGGAAAAAGGGGGACTGTAGGGGGAAGCAGCTAACCAAGCTCTGTCCAAAGGTAACAAAATCTAGCCTACCAGTATTTCTAAACCTCCCAAGTTAACTCATTATGTCTTCTTTGTATAGCCCATTAAAAAGAGTGAAAATAACTAATTTAGGATTTATACAAGTGTGGTCTCCTTCCTAACATGCAGACATTTTTCCATTAACCCTTAATGTCAAATTTGAACACACTGCAGTGGTTGATATAACCCCTAAAAACTCATCTCTGCATGTTAAAGTTACATATTTCGTTTGTTCTCATGAAAACAACTAATTCCTGCCTTAAAATATCTTACATGTAACTCTACACAATCGCCCGATCTAGAATGTGGTAATCTATAAAGTCTCTGCCTCTCTCTCCACCCACCCCTTCCAACATATGGCAGCTCAAGCACACCAGCTTGCCCTATGACTCTGGTCAGACAGTGTAAAACTACTCTGCGGTCACAATGTCAAGTTGTAATATTGGAGTAACTCTGTCATGCATGTTTGAACCGGAAACAGATTCTGAAGAATAATAATGTGCCAAGTCCCATTGCATTGACGGCTTATTTTACTCATAATGCGTCTTTCAGCAAATAAAAAACATCAAGACATGTTAGCAAAGTTAAACCCAGATGGAGTCTTTAGATTAAACAAGAAAAATAAGTGAAATAATAATGTTATGACACTGGACACGAACCTCCATCTTCTCAGTGAAAGTCATGTGACTTGTGCCACCTGCACCCCTCCAACTTCTTCATGAGACTCTTTTAAGCTGGAAGTCTCCTGCTCATATATCAACATCAGATTTTGATAGTGGAGACACAGATACCAAAGGACACCTTGTGTGTATCTCTGAAACATCAACTTTGGCAAAATTTCAGCTTTTGTTGTTTACACCTAAAACTATTTACAGGCAAAAAACAGTGACTTGGTCAGCAACAACTGCTTCTGGCTATGTGTAGATTAGAATTAGATGAGACAAGAACTAGATATAATGTGAGAATTAGTGATTTTTACCGTAAGTGGATATGATTAAAAGCATCAGACTATTTGAGTTCTGCTGTTTCTATTCTTTATGCAAAGCTAAGATAATGGTCCCTAGCTAAATATTTACCACACAGATGTGAGTGTAGTATCGATGTTCTCACCATTTCAGGGTAGTGACACCAGTTGTATAGGTTTAAAATGCTGTTGGACTTGGCACAATGCAATAATAAGAAGATGATTTTTTTTAAGGCTATGTTAAAAATAAACCCGGGCTGGAAAAATTTGAATGTATAAAAGCAAGAATTATTTAGACTTACATTTGAGGATTGTGAACTGTTTAGGATGCAGTCAAGGATGTCCACTGTACCTAAATGTGCTATATTAAGGAGAAGTCAAAGCACCTCCTGGTTCTGTCCCCTTTTCCCACCCTGCAGCACCTGTGGTCCAAGACAATAGACTGAACTGTGTAAAAATTATGGAAGTGGTATGCACTACTGTAGACCTTGCAGAGCCTGTACAAGACAAACATCTCAAACGACTACGTACAAGTATGCTTTGCCCAGCCCAGTTAGCCTGAGGCATTTGGCAAAACTTTCAAGCGTTCTAGAGCAAATCCCAAACTGATAATAGAAGCCAAAACACACAGCAGTCACATTATGCTGTCAGTAAATCCACAGAAAACGTGAAGCCGCTGAAACACATCTTAAAATGAAGTGCCAGGTAGATAAATATCATATTGTGGGCACTGAAATGATGTGTTAAAAGTTTGGTACCACCACACGACAGCAAATACAGCTGTGTCACACAAACCAACAGCTTGAAACAAGAACGAAATTTGATGTTTGGATGATTAACGATGCAGGTCCATTATCTGTCAAACAGAAACCCCAGGCACAGGAGGATATACATGGGGATTAAACACAGACAAAATAATGTATGTATTTGTTATTTTACCTCTTTACTGCGCACCTCTACATCATTCACATTCCTTCATCCACATGATCAACGCCGCTCTTTGGATTTTCTGCATCATTAATCACTGAAATGTAATCTGTTATCAGAGGATCCACATTTGTAAATGACAGTGACAGAAAAAAAAAAACCTTAGCAGCACACCCAGTGCTCATCCAGACAGGATATCCTCTACTCTTGGCCAGGTCTTTACAAGTATTTTATCCACTAAAAAACCTACATTTTTCTTTGTTAAACTGACTTAAGACTGAGCGTGTGCCCAATTCAGAGCTATATGATGAGTATCTTCTGGAATATGTCCTTATTCCTAACCAATATAATAGTGATGCTGTTTAAGCTTGTGCTTTAACTAGTTTTAATAAGGGTTTGTCCTTGTTAGCTCTGCTGGGACCCTTCCAGCCCCCCTAATGTTGATCTCTTTCAAAGCGGCCTAAGTTGTCTCTTATTAAAAGTCACTGATGAAACTTCATCAGTCTGACAGTGAAGCAGCTTTATACACTTTAAACAGCATCCAAATGAAAATTGGCCAAATGTATTTTATTCCCCCTTACAGCTGAGTAGACAGTAATTCAGGCCATTTGTAGCATTTTGCTATGGAGCCAAATTCAACTATTATTCATACTTCCACTGACTTAAATCTTAATCATCAGAGCTGAGACAGGCCATGCAACTATAAATCAGTCAGGCAGAGCGGGCGGTTACTGTTGGTTTTCTCTGAAGTTGCTCTAAAAACTCTGGAAGCAGATGATTCTGCCGGAGCCGCGCTGAGGAAGTATGGCAGACATCATTGCTTAGCCTGCATTTCCTTTGCCGTGGTCTAATTCATTTCTCAGGCCTGTCGCCTTGCTTTTGTGGGGCTTCAGCGTCTCCTCTCTGTTCTTTGGGGGCCACAACCCCCATGTGTGAGTGGTGATGCAGGCCCCCGGGGGTCACGGGAAGGGGCCCTCTGTTTAAACACAGTTGTGCGCTCTGCCGGCACCAAGCATTCCTCAGGGCACAAACAGGTGGTAAATTAAGCAGACGGTGACGGATTGCCACCCCGGAGAAAAAGAAATATGTTTTGTTTATTCAATTTTTGTTTTTCATCACTGCCGTAGCTACGGAGACGGCGGACACAAAGGGATTATATTCTCGCCTGACACCCTCCTCTGCACACACGTACCCTCCCTCTCGCTGCCACAAGGAGGACAATGAATCAAAGGGCCGCGTGTTTACTGACGCTCCGGGATAGTGCTCAAAGGCAGGGCCTCCCAGAGCCTCCCTGGCCACCTCTCTGCGCTCACCCAAGGGTAACAGGTCCCTGATCATTCGCTCAGCTGATAACCAAAGGGGACAAGGGCCTCTGTGCGGTAATTAAGCAAGCTCTAATTTCATTAGCCCCTGCCTGTTGGTGGCATGCAGTGTCAAGTCGCAGCACACCCAGAGAAGATAAACCCAGTGGGAAGTTTGGCTGTGAGGGAGGCTTGGTTGGCAGTCATTGTGTGAGTGCAGGATCATCTCACACTTCCTCTCAGTCTGTCTCACCAAACAGTGTGGACTATTTTGTAATAGATTGCTTGACCCTGCGCTCCCATTCTCCCCTTGGTGTCTATTTAGCTCAAACCAAGTGGCAGAAGGTGTGTGTGGATTTGTGTGTGTTTAAATACGCCGCATAGACTGAAAACATACTTGAGAGAGAAAGAAAGAGAGGCAGACACTGACAGAGAGACTGGATGCCGTAACCGAGTCTCTTCCACTGAGTTCAGCACAGCAGCTCGGGGAGGAGAGCGCTATCTCCGCTGGATTCTCACGCTGTGAAGTTGGATGGGGCTCTGGGAGCAGAACCCGGACAGCTCATGAGGTCGGAAACACATCCCAATTCTCCTGGAACTTTTTCTGTGGCTGTGAAGACAAATAGTGCCCCTCCTTCCCCCCTCCTCACACACCCTTTATGTGTCTGGATGAAGGAGAGGGCTGCAATGAATGGCAGGGCTGTGAGAGCTCGCTCTACTCAGCCCAACAAACCTTCTTTCTTCTGAAATTGTGTGCAATTTGCTCACACCATGCATTGACACACATACTTAAACACCCCACTCTTATAGTTCTCCTCATTCTTGGCAGTGGTCGGAGATGACTGATGAACACTAAAAGTGATCAGGTTAAGTCACAAAGGCAAAGAAAAGGCTAACTTTCTTTAGAAAAAAAGAGGAAATACTGTTGAATTATTATTACACAAGCATTTTTAACTTGCAATTTAAGATCCTTGTCAGCACCACGAATACCACAGACATTTGCATTAATTGATAAAGTATTGATTCAATCACACATACTATGTAAATAGATTGATATAAGGTTTGTGACATGTCAAGTGTTTCCCATCATCTAATCCAGCCTTCTTCAGATTAGATTGATTCTCACAGTTTTAAGTGAACACCCACATACACTTAAACGGTAATAGCACATTCCTAGCTAAAGCTGCGGATAAAGCACTTCACTTCAAGCACAGATTAGCTCCGACGCCGTTGAGCTGTTTGCTTCTTGTTGCAATCACAGTGATGAAGTAATAGCTGCTTGGTTGGACAAAGAATCTGCGCAGGGGAGCTTCTGCAAAGGGAGCTTTACTCACGTCCTGGTATGAAAATATCTGCTACAAGTGGTGTCCCAATAGTTACCAGATTTAGGTTGATTTAGCCTGAGGTTGTCGGTGTTCAGTTGTTCAGACTGCAGCTTGACACCTGACAGACCAATTGGAAAGAATTTGTTTCAGAAGTTATATTAGTAGCAGATGTGGCATTTTTTTTTTACAAAACGTTTCTTTTATTTTTGTGGCCATTTATTTTTGGAAAAAAAGAACCCAGTATGCGTCTCTTCCACTTTTAACACAGCCTGACCACCTGAAAGAAAGATGTCTCTTTGTCCTTCATAGGGCATGTGTGCTTTCAGATGTTCTCCGCCGGAAACCATTGTGTTTGCACAGTGAGACAGGGAGCACTATGGAAACTGTTGCTGTAAAAAGGAGTATGCTCAGGAGCACAACAAGGGAAGGTCATAGGTCAGAGATGAGTCGGGGGGGGGGCAGTGGTGTGCAGCTGATGTCTAGGTCATGTTTAAACAGACATTTTTATTGGCTCTTTTATACAATGTTACATAAATGTTTTTGAAAAAGGTGGTTGTCAGTCATTTACAGACATGTACCCTCACAGATTAACTTAAGGACACCTGAGCCAAATGTTATTTAACACTGTTATTTATATAAAAGTACAACAGAAGTGAATACACCCCTGCGCAAGATCGCTTATATGTCAAATGATTTTAAATTGTATCACCTCTTGATAGTTGAATTATTTCTAAGTAAACAAGTAGAGTATTATGTTGTTTGAACAGTACACTATTTATACAGTGAAGCTCTGAAAAACAGACGGTCAAGTGCTTCAAACTTGGCATAGGATTTATTAATACAAATCAGAGTTCCTGTGGGCTCAATGTGAAGGATATTGCGTAATTTCAAACTCTATGGATGAAAAAAACCTTGCTTATTCTTTGGCACTAAACTATAAGACTAAACTTTGCAAAAGAACATGAAAAGAAGCCTGATTAAGATGGGTCACATGCATTGGTCAAATGAGACCAAGATAAATTTGTTTGGTTCAAATGGCATGTTTGGAACAACCCTGGCCAGAACTACCACAGTGAACGCATAGTCCTGACAGTGAAGCATGAGGGTGGAAGTGTGGGGACAGTATACCATAATACTGTCTGACCTGATGACTCCTAGTCTGCAGACACTTGGCAGAGAAGGAATATTCCAGTATGACAAATAACCCAAACAGTTTTAGGTCTTTATCTTTATTTATTTTCATAAATGTTACAGCTTACTCGATATATGTATATTTTTAGTCTGAAGGTTGGTAGTACTGCCAGTTAGGAATTAGTGGTTTAAAATATGATTTATGTATAATATAATTTAACATCTGCTTCTCTTTTCCATCAGCTGTCCAGGTGCATGTCCTAAAGGGAGACAAGGCAGGCGAGTGGTGGAAGTTCACCGTCAACATCATTTCTGTCTACAAACAAGGTGAGCACCGCATCCGCCGCGGGGACCAGCTGCTGTGGGTTCGTGCCAAAGATGTGGCCTGTAAATGTCCTAAGATCAAGCCTGGGAGGAAGTACCTGCTCCTGGGTACAGATGACGACTCCCCTGGGCAGAGCGGTGTAGTCGCAGACAAAGGAAGCCTGCTCATCCCTTGGAAGGACCTGTGGGGCCGCCGGCTGAGGAAGTTCCAACAGCGTGACAAGAGGGGAAAGTGCTAAAAGTAGCTGGAGAGAAGAAAAAGAGAAAGATTGAGGGAGAGGTGGAGGAAAAATAACACCTCTGCCGGGATGAAAGCAAGGAAGAGGAGGATGGATGAAAAAACTGGAAGAAATGAAAAAAGAGAGACACAGGAGAAAAGTAGGAGGAATGGGGGAATGACTGAGTGCTGCTGCTCTGAGCTGGAGCGAAGAGATTAGTGTTTTTTAGGAACTTTTGTGAAGGAGCTCATTCTACAGTTGTTCTGTTTCTGTTTGTCTTTCAAGGTTTGTTTTGTTGTATAATTGCAGAGTTTGCACCTAATGTTACAGATATGTCTCATCCTGACTATTTTACCCATGATGCAGTTGTTTATTAAAGTCTTGTATTCAGTTGTTTTAAAGAGCAATGCATCTTCTGTATCTGCCTTTTGTGTCTTCAGAGGATCTATTTCCATTGTGCTGTGTAAAGCATTGTCTAGTTAAATGAAAAGTTATTGCATGGCATTGAGGGACTCTACTCATGATAAGTTGCTGTTTGCAACCTGCCAAACTTTGAAGAACCTTTCTCAACAGTGAAAGTCAAAAATTGTGAAATTGTCCACAACTGTGGTCTCAGAGTGCCATATTCCATAAGAGCTCCCTGCTCATATGCGAGTGTTACCTCAGTCAAACAACTTGTGTTGTGGGAACAAAATGCCATTAAGATCCTGTCCTCATTCTGTATAATGAGCAAGTCTTTGCTCAGCGCTTTTCGATATATCAAGAGTATGTTGTGGTTGTGACCTCTGCAATGTAAAGTAACCATATGTGGATACATAGACATTATTTTTAGTAGAAGATGCTGTAGCATCAGCTAGATGTAGAGTAGACTTGTCAACCATGCACTTATTTTTACTCGTCAGAAGTTTTTGAACATATGAGATATGTTCGCAAGCATTTTTTGAGTGGCATCCAAAAAGCAAAACTTGTACCATTTGAGGCAAAAAATGTTAGCTAATAAGACTGAACAATTAATGGAAACTATCTAAGTGTGATTTTTCTGACCTACACTGGGATTCAATTTATGATGTAATTTTTTGAAGTCAAGCTTCAGTTTAATATCTAGTGTGTGACAGATTTGAAATCCCCCTTCAACTCAACTGTTGATTTAAAACTTAAAAACTTTAAATCAAACTTAAAAACTGATCTCTGAGTATCAAAATTACATAATTAGAATTTTTTCCACGAAAAATAATCCCTTCCTGCATTAAAATGGCTCAAATGCAACTCTATGCCATTGTTTCCACTATAATGTGCAGATCTATAGAATCCCTGACTTCCTCTCCTCTAACCCCTACCCACTAGCTGAAGCTCGAGCACACCAGCTCACCTGCAGGTCTGCTCAAACATTGTAAAACTACTCTACATCTAAACAATAGCAAGTTGTAGCACTCGCCAATTCAGACATACGTGTTCAAACTAGAAACTGTAATAAAAAAAACAGATAGGGAAAGAGTCACCTTGCAAGTTGACAGGATTGGTTCCTTAAAATTGTTACATATTCAACCCAAGATGTCACTGCAGTTTCAAGATGGAAATGCCCAGTCATGGCGTCAACTGCTTATTTTGGTCATGATGTGTCTTTTAGCATATAAAAACATCATATGCACATGCTATCAAGGTAAATAAAGTGCCATCACCAGAGGGGTCTTTAAATCATGTGACATTGTGTGTGTCATGCAAGGAAACCATGCAAATTTGAAAAACTGCTTTTGTTCAGCCCTAATAGCTAGTTCAAACTCTGTTTGTCTCACTGATGACTTCATGGACTGATGTTTCTGTTGGACTGTAACAACCGTGTTCATTTGTCACAACTACAGAAGTGTCAGAGTTTAGTGTTTATTCTCTAATAAAGCACTAAATGAATGCTGGATGTCCCAAACATTTACAAGTGACAGAACTGAGGAAGTGAACCACTTCACTTCATTAAAAAAGAGAATATTGACCTATCAAGCAAGCAAACCTCATACCACTGACATACTGCATGCTCACTATTTACTGTAGCTGACTGGCTAATAATGATTGTGAATTATGTACACATTTAATTTGTATGCAGTATCCAGTGTTGTGAGAAAATAACCTGTGGAGTGATAAAATATCACAGATGTTTGTTGTACAGTGCATTCAGCACGCTGTGTCAAATGTTCATCACCTCAAAGCGCCTTTTTGAGGACTGGACTTCAATATCAAGACTTGGTACTCGACAAAAAGGCATGACTGATTGTCTACGTGTTATATAGTTGTATAGTATTACTTTTTTGTTAAAACATTAACTAGATCTATCTCCATGTGAACTTAACCAGAGTTTTAAATACTAGAGGCTTAATAAAAGAAAAGATAAATAAATGAATGTGAGACAAATTTCTCATGTTTACCTGAATATGTGCACCCAGAGGATCACACACTCTCTCACACACACAGATAAACTATTACTGAGTTTATACAGACACACAAGCAGAACACATATGCAGACCCATATTTCTATACACACAAATACACACAGGCATACACACACACACGCATGAATACACGGGTACACCTCTGTACTCTGTGCATTATACTGTATGTGTCTGATGATTACAAAGTGCTTATAACGTCACTGCCAACACAACTGTACCGACACATTTCAACTTCTTTGCAGGTGTTTGCAGAAAGGTACTCCCTACCAGACTTTTGTTCTCCATAAATATTATATCTGAATAATTATCTGCCCATGTTTCTACATTGGCTTGTAAATGTTGTCTAGCAGTGTCCATTGCAAATGGCTGTGTAATGTCTTGTAATACTAATATATTATGTTTATCACAAATGAATATATTTAATGAAATATGAAATAATGTGGCTTTTGTGGTGTTTATTGTTGATCTTTTCTTTTCTACTTTTGCATTGATGTAGATGGCTGTAATGAAAAGTATTGGTAAGTGTTTTGCTATTGAACAGCCTGATAGAACTGAACATTAATTCGTCTGAAATAAAGCTGTGTAAAAATGCAAAATGAGGATGATCCCAACTGAAATGATACTTTTAGTGCTTATTTCCTCTCTATTGCAACACACCAAATGCAAACATTTCTATGCACCGACGTGTGCTATAATACAATCTCAGTTGTAAATACTAGCTACTTTGTAATATGAAATTCTGCTTGCACAATAAGAAGCCACTAGCTTAAGAAATAATGTTAGATCTGCTCAAAAATAATGACTTACAGAAAATCCTGCAAAACATAATATTGTGCAAGATTTCCCCACCCTGGTAACACTAGATTACAGCCCACAAATTACAGCATAATTATTTAGTACACATGAGGTATCAATAAAATACTTATTACATGTAGGGAGGAGGACAAGAGGTTTGGAAGTTAGAGGACTTGAGTTTAGCGAGGTTTTATGTCAAAGAACAAAACATGAAAGATGTGCCATTATAGCCACAGCCATAAAAACACCCTATTTATCAGTTTCAAATAATGGTAAAACATTTGGGGAACAGAGATGCAATTGTGGGATGCAATTTTAGATTAATCTAACTATCAATGCTAAAGTTAGAGAAGAACAGGTAGATGAGCTTTTATAACATCAGATAAACACCTGTGTGTTTTTATCTCGGTATTTTTCACAGTATACAGTATAAAGAGTATTTAAAGAAAACTTAATACAGTGTACACAATCAGCCTCGATATTAAAGCCTTCTGTACAATAATGAATAGGTCCCTCTTGAATCACAAAACAGCTCTGATTTGTCGAGGCCTGGACTTCACAGACCTCTAAAGGAGTCCCGTGATATCCTGGATCAGACCTGTTGTTTCACCACATCCCACAAATGCTCGATCAGATTGAGATCTAGGGAATTTCAAGGCAGAGTTGATACCCTTAACTCTTTGTCATGTTCCTCAAATCATTCCTGAACAATGTTTGGAAGGTGGCAGGAAGCATTTTCCTGCTGAAAGAGGCCCCTGCCATCCAGGAATACTAATGCCATGAAGGCATGGACGTGGTCTGCAACAGTGTTCAGATAGATGTTACATGTTGAAAAAACATCCACATGAATGCAAGACCTCAGGTTTCCCAGCAGAACACTGACCAGCGCATCACCTTGGCCTTCTTCCCATAGTCTCCCAAGCCTCACAAAATCTGCCTTCCTTTCATGCTACAAGGGCTCTCAAAAAGTTCTCTGTCTCACCCAAAAACAAGACGTATAACTCCCATTTTGGGGCACAACTGTATACTATAAAGCCTTACATCACTGTTCACAAAAACCTTAATGTTTGAAGCAGTCAAACAAAAAAGAGAGGAAAGCTTTGAGATGCCTTGCTGTCGTTTTATTGTGCACATCCACAAACTACAGGCAGCAGAAACAGAAACTGTTGCCCCTTGCACTTTACTCACCCACCCTGGCACCATCTGATTTCTCTTTCCCAAACTAAAATCCCACTTGTGAGACCATTCCCAGGGTGATGATGAAGTCATCTAGGCTGTTGTGAAATATCATGAGGCTTAAGATTTGACCTTCTGCTGAAAGGGATAGTTCTACAATTCTACAATTTCATTTAGCAGACAACGTACATAGGTAGGTAGACAGGGCAACATTAAGGACCTTACCAAAGGCTCCTCACTGGACACCAATCTCCCATACCAAGGTCAGGGCTATTAGTCACTGAGCTATCCAGCTGCTAGTGAGCAATAGAGAAGTTTGAACATCGGTGGACCAAGTGCACTGAAGTTAAAGGAAACTATGCTAAAAAAATATAATGCAAGAGCATTGGAAGCATTTCTCCTGTAATGTTACCCTCGTATATATGCTATTACGCTGCATTTACTAGGTAATTTAAAAAGCTTTTGCAGCAAAATTGAGTTCCCAAACACAACTTTGATGTCCCCTCATTACCTATAAGGACCCGGTAAGTATATCTTTATATAAAATATATTCAAACTGCAATTTACAGGCTGTAAAGTGTTATCACATTTTCTCTGCTGAAAAGCAACATGCTGGAGTGTAGCTGGTAAACACAGCTCAGCAGGGTCAAGGAGCACTTTTATGCTGCACACTGCAACAATAAGAGCACTCTTGCGAAAATAACACAGAATTTGGACTTTAATAGAATATTATCCTGTTGTAACATTACTTAATAACAATAAATATGTGAATTCTCTAAAGGGAAGTGAGTGTGACATAAAAATTTGAAGCCAGTAGAAAAGCATTAGCAGCAAATGAATTTAAACATCAGCTGCTGCCAAAGAACTTCAACCATGTCCTGCAGTGCAGATCATCATTTGTGTTGGATCCCATGCCTCCATAAACTTCACAGACAATAAGGACTGGCTGTAAGATTGCTATAATGCAGGCATATTACTGAAAGGGTGATATCACCAACGTGTCTGATCCAAACCGCAGATGTTATTGTTGTAGCTGGAAGGTTTTGGAATCAGTGGAAACCCTTAAGTTATTCCTTTGGGAGTTCTACATAAAAACACACAATTCTGAACCTGCTCCAAACGAGAGTCCATCTGTCTTGGCTCGTGGACGGGGTATTGATATACTGCTCTTGCAATGCCCAATGCAAAACACTCCAAAGGGGCCAACCAATTTATACAGGCAGTGCTGAAAGTTTAAGCTGTGTTCTCCATTAATATGAGGCCACCGTGATCACTAACCTCACAACCACTAACTATGGGTACAAGGAGAGAAAGTGAGGGATGAAGGAATGCATCTGAATGCATAAACGAGGTCTAACAGGTTTTGCTGTTATAGATATGTTTAATGTGCCTGTTCAAGCTCTCTGGTTTCTCTGACAATGACGTCACAACGACCGTCAAGACAACAACAATCTCACTTCAGCTTATGAAGCTCGAGTGTTGCACAAGATCGCTGTGGGACACTGATTTCTCTCATGATTTGGGCGGGATGGGAGAGTTGAAAAGAGATCTGGGTGTGTGTGAACTTCCCTCTCAGTATGCGCAAAGATGAAGCTGGAACAACAAACACACAGACATGATGTGAGCGCAGGCTTTGGCATTCATGTTACTCAAAGTGAGCTGAATGTAGGGGTTAGGTTTCCATCATCAGCACCAACTTGGAACTTTCCACAGAGAGGAATCCTCCTGTCACACTGCTGCCATTGTCCTCCTTGGAAAACAAAGCGAGGCAGGGTGGCTCTGACAGCGCGACATGCTGAGGTTGTCCTAACTTTGGTGGCAGGGTGGCCCTCTGCCCTTCAATTGTGTGCTGGGCTGACAGCTGCCAGGAAATGGAAACAGCAAGTGGTTGAGTGAAATGGCTTAAACTCCCATGGCATGTTCTCTGTATGTGTGCTGATGATGACAGGATGGAAAAGACTGATTTCTTTATCAGACTGAGCCCATAAAAGCAGTCAGAGGATTTAAATTTACTGCCATTTCCTTATTGTTCCTTGCCCCCTTGTTTTTCCCAGAAAGATAAGTGTTATGAGGCCGCTGCGGTTTTCTGCAATGTTGAAACAACATCGCATCAGTGATTATGTGACTTTCATACGTGTAGCTGCATTTTATAACTCTGTGGGGACACTGACAGTGTGCTCCAAGGTCCTTAGACCCAAGTGGCCTCAAATCAGTGAAACAACTAAGAAAGAAAATGTTCAAATGGTGTATTCTACAAACTCTATGCACTTTACATGATTCTACTCTACAAAGTGCTCACAGTCCTGCCCTTTTAAATGTAAAATGATTTCTTACAGCAAGTTTGGTCCATAAATTTAGACATCTGTGGGCAAATCTAAAGCTTTTAAAATCTATTGAATAAAATGACCACCATTGTGGTACAGGAGACCTCACGGGCAGCCTTAATCCCATTCACAGACTATTCATCAACAGGCATGACAGTGAATTCAATTAAAAGGAAACGAGAGAAAGGGGTATTTAAACTGTCTAATAACAATCTAATTAGCAAGTAATTACAGTGTATTGACAAGACATTCATTAACTGCAGTGTAAATGAACAATGTTTTAAAGACTCTGATGGGTGTTTGGCGATAGTGCACAGGAGAAAACTCGTTATTAATTACGGAGATCTATCAAAATGAGTTTGAGTAGAGAGCCGAGAGGCCTCTGATACTTAAGTGGATTAGACACCAGAGGATCACAGAAACTGATTTGCATCATTCAGCAGCTACAAACATTTACTGCCATCATTTCTAGTCTCTACACCTCCAGTAAAGTCACATCCACCACATGTCATTTTCACCAAGGAGCCTCAATCATTTCAATCACGTCTGATTTTATGCAGGAGATCTTTGCTACCCGTCTCTGAGCTGGAAAACTATATGCAATCACAGTCTTTTGTTTTGCTGAAACCCACTTGGCCTCCCGCTCCTTCTTCTTAACCCTCCATAAAACTAGAGCTGCACCACAGATGCTGTTTTGTTTGCTCCTAAGCACCCGAATAAACACAGAACAATATAACACTGTGTTTTCTCAGCTGACTGAATGCATTTCCAAGTCCTATTTACTTTGCTTCTTGCAAGGTAGAAAAAAACAATCATATAATTTACAAATGCAGAGCGAATTTTAACTTATAATTATGCAAATGCACGTGAATATTCACAGAACTTATCAAATAAACAATCAATAGTAGTAATTTTTTTTTAAAACTAGTGGAACTAATGTGAAACACCAAAATGGTTCCCTGCTAAATGTCTTTCACTTGTCACCTATTTGACTGGTCGCTCTTTTACTTCCCAGCCTTCATTGCCAGTCAGGCAGCAGCAGAATGGGGGAATAAGGCTCCATGAAACAAAGAATGAAGCACCTTTGGAGATGGAAGGAGGACTTAAAGAGTTACTTGATATCAGCCCAGTGTGTGACCAGCGAACACACACACATACATGGTAACACACAGGCAAACACACTACAAAAAACATACATGTGCGGACACACACATGTGTAGACACACATGGCATTACACCCTCTGCTTTTGACACTAACATCTTTAAAGTCCTCCCCACCCCTCACCCCTCCACTCACTCATTCACTCCCGCCCGAACTGCCTCTCCATTTTGGTCTTTTATTTCAATGCACATGGTTCAAAAGCTGTATTTCTGGCTTACTAGATTGGAGCACAAAGGCTCTTCTTATGCATCCTGGAGAAGCCCCACTAGAGAGGCCTCGATCCCATCCTGGATAGGAGAGTGCACACAGACAGAGTTAGTTCTCTTTTTTTCTCATTACCATTTCCATACAGGATTAAGCCACTTGGCTTTTGGATGGTGTGTGCTATATTTTTCGCCCATCCCACCCCCCTCCTGCATTCTCAAGGTCCAAGTTAAATGATCAGTAAGACAATCAGCTCATAAACTAGCTCTTTTTAATGTCTATTCATGCACACTGCCGGGTCCAGAGGAAGCCAGAGTGGATAGATCTCACTGGAGTCTGTGCCATGTTGAGAGTCCTTCAGTTGCCTCACAGTAGCACCCTGTCCCCCTGGTTTTAACAGGGACAAGAGGACACCAAACACTTTTCAACAGACACTAAAAGAACTTTGACTTTTTTTCCTGTTTAAACCAAAACTTAACAGAAAGCCAACACCATTTAAGACTCTACTTATAGTCAACTTTTATTTACATTCAGTAATTCCTTCTAATTTTGTATTTTTACTGACAAAGTGTAATTTCTGTGCAATATCAGCCTCATTATGTACTGTTCATTCTCTGACAGCTATCAGGCACTACATACCCACAAAGGCAGCCCAGTTATATGTGCACTCTCTGATTTTCTCTCATTTTTCATATTTGACAAAAGGATTTTAACATCGCCGTCAACAACCAGGCAGCTGACTTCCTTTTACAATCAGGACCTGAAAGTAATGGACAAAAAGCTTGCCAGGTGGCATCACTGCCAATTTACTTAGCTATGAGAGCTTCAGCAAATTCTATTTAAATGTAACAACAGTTTAGCCTCCACGTATGTCTAAAGATACGACAATAACAGAGTAAATCATAGTGAAACGAAGGGTAAAATACCACATCTAAGAGCTAAATTTGGACAACCAGTTTTCTCCATTAAGGGTTCTCAACTCTGGAACACATTAACAACCGAAATCAAATTAATTACAGATATAAAGTGTTTCACAACAAAGGTAAAGGGCTGGTAAAAGGCAAACCAGAGCTGTAGACATAATTGTAGGTTTTTCCCCCTTACACATCACATTTAAGGTATTTTGTTATAAATATCTCTTTGTACTTTTATGTCTCTCCTGCATTATGGTTTTATGAGAAGGACAGCTTTGTATTTTAATTGTTTTGTGTATCTAAAAGCTCAACTATTCACAAGAGTTAGGAATTAGCAATAGCTGTAAAGTCTGCGCAGCACATCATCTTCACGCTCTGTATTGGAACCATTTTAAACTGCATCGTCTCTTTCAAATAAAAAACAAAAAGACAACTAAACTACATCAGGGCTGCGTTACACTGTCAGTAATATAAACCTAACATTCCACACTGCTGCTAATTCACATTTAAAGACATCAACCAGAGTTAATTTAAACACAAGACACTTGTGCTAAAAACGATGGATTGTACCATGAAACAGTAACATGAAGAGCAGTAATGTAATCTTCAGAATTGTAACTTTAAAAGTGCAAAAAAAGTTTAATTAGTTGTTCTTTGTCAGCTTTCGAAATTATATCACAAAAGTGATCAATTAGACCAGTAGGTCTAATTGATCACTTTTGTGATATAATTTCGAATTTAGTGCTAATTGGTAACCGATATTAGTGTTTTGCAGACATATGCGTGCATACAAAAGTGCTGACAAGTTAATTTCCATACTGTAAAATGTCCTTCTCAGTATTTATTTTGGTCTAAAAAGCAAAAGATTCTTTGTTCATGTTTTTAAAAAAAAACTACAATCGGCTGATATCAACAGCAGACTCAAAAATCCTGTAATCCAGTTGGGATATAATAATATAAATTGATTGTTTTTGCTTCTCATGTTAGTTTATGGGAAAAGGAAAGATTTTCTCTTTAGTTGTAAAACTTCTTTTATGAAAAAAATATATGATGACCCAACAGCCGAGTTACAATACATATCACATTAAATGCCTTCAGCAGCGAGTCCTTGGTGCAAATGTCGACAGGCCTGGACCTCCACCAGATGCTACCCCTTACCCTCTGTCCCCATATTTTACCGTCACCATCAAATAAAGGTAAAAATATCATAAAATATTCTCACAAAAGAAAAAAAAGAAAAATTCTGGAAAAAAGGACAGCGAGATGCGTAAAAATCTGGCTTTCCTCCTCTTTACTTGGCTGCATTCCCTTTTCCTTTCTGTTTCCACCCTCCCTTCCTTCTCATCCGAATACATTAATATCTGAAAGTGTTGGCTCGCACCAAAAATGCTCATGGACTAAACAAAGTGCAGAGTGACTTCAGGCTCTGGGATCTTCAAATAAACCCTGCCTGGGTGTCATGGGGACCAGGAAGTGGAATTAACTGCTATATTAGCTGACCTTCATCTTGTTGTTTGTCCCAACCTGCCTGGCTGGGCCCCGGTCTGGCCTGTAACCACGGTCTCCAGGTCCAACAATGCGGGCATTTCCCTCGGCGAAAAAACACAGGCCTTGGGGGTTTACTGAGCAAACAAGATGAGCCCTGCCAAACACTCCGCGCTCCCACATTTCACAATCGCTTTCTATATCACCATTTCTCCTTCTTTGCTCTTGGCCATCCATGGAGCTCTGAGAAGCTACCAGACAGTTCTGGGTCGAGTGTGAGACAGAAATGTAGGAAAACAGAGCGCTGACCTATGTTCAGATTTAGTGTTGGAAAAACCGATCATGTTGACGAGGTAGACACATAACTCTCAGGACGTCTTGCTTTAGTTTCCTGAGTGGCTGCAAGGCAAATGTGAAACCTTTTCTCTCATAAATGAGAGTCTTAAAAGATTCCTTAGAGTGTGGTGTGTAACAATTTATATTTGACTCAATGGTCACAACATCTGGAAATTTTAGGCAGCATTTTTACCATGGGAAATTTTCAGAATATCAGCAGATGTACAGTGAAAATCTCAGAAAATAAAGGGGGTTTCAGACACAATGTGACATCGCAGAGGAAAGAGCATAAAAGTCTGCATTTTCAACAGTTCTGGCAGGATTACGTGAGTAAAATATTCTGTGTAAAAATTATGTCTTTACATCAACTAAGAAACTTTAATAAGTCTGTAGAGCTAATGACAGGGAACACATACAATATACATACTGTATGTAGGCAATATATATATAAACAACCTAGGCTATGTTTACATATATTGCCTACATACAGGAAGCTACCACTGTTAAAACACAGCTGACATACCTACTTGGATGGAAACCTGTTCCCAGGATCAAGCTTTCCACCCTCCATTCATATCAATTGCAAACTTGTGTCATATAATTTAGGGAGTACAGACACACACATCAGCTTTTCCTCCATTTTACCTCCTGTGTCCTTTGCTATCCTTCTGGTCGAAACATACACTTGTAATCAATCCAGAGTTGACTGTGTAAAGTTAAGTATATTTGTGGTCAGTCAAACCTGCGCACCTCACAGCACAAGCAATTAGATTCCTAAATAGCAAACCATGTTAAAGGCCACATTCATGAAGTGGTCAATCCCAGCAGGTTGTCTAACACAGACAGTGGATCACTGTGTTTGTCTGAATAAGGTATTAGCAGGCACATTAAGTTTCCTGAGTCTCACCTGTTTCCTGACAACTGTTGCCTAAACACTTTGGTTTGTACACAGATTAGATATAATATAGGTATGTACCAATTGGTGAACTCAATGACTACTGACAGCTGAAGACACACATTCCAATTGTTTATTTTCACCAATGATCAGTGACTACACTGCTTAATTTAAAGCAGACCATACATGCTGTCATTTCAGTTTGCCAGTCCTGACAAATGTGCTGGCAGTCTGACAAAACTCTGTACTTCCACTGTCCATACGCCTGCTGCTACTGCTTGATTCTAGCCAGAGAGTTTGCATCCATGAGATCTGTGAGTTATGGGTGACAACGGCTCCTTTCTTTTCACCACTATCTTTATGCACCAGGTCTTTTTCCACCAGGCCAGCTCACATCTCTAGCTTAAACTTGAAATTTACTTGTGAATCTACAGTATATGTAAATGACTGTGGTTGCTGCCAGTTCAGCCTTAATAAATTTTTGGTTGCTTTTGTTAATTTAAACCCCAACAAATTACAGTCACAACTGTTTGCAAGCTACATTTTGAATTTCTGACCCAGCTACCCATTATCTCTGTTACCCCTCCCAACCATTCTCTCTACCCCTCTCTCCTCCACCACCCAACAGGATACACTACGCAATACATACAGCATCCCTAATTACAGGAGACAGAAGTCAGAGTGACAGAGTATAATGCACAATGTGACACTATCACAGTGCGTTGACCACAACAATGTTATCATGATACAGTGATTCTGCGACACATTGCAGTCATCTATGCTTGCAGTGTACATCATACACAGATATATAACTGAAGATGGAAAAATGACCCTTAAAAAGCAGGAAATATGTATTTATTCCCTGCAGTGTTGTGTCAGTGTGTGTATATATTATTATTATTATTATTCAGTTTTAGTAATGTGTAAATTCAATTAATGAGCTCTCTGATTTGCTTTCGCCTGCTGTCCACACTGTCAGCACTGTCTGTCTTTATTTTTTCTTACCACAAGAAGTCATAAAGTAGGGACTCTATTTTATGTCTATTTGTTAGATTGTTGCGTATGCTTTGTGAGCAAAATTCAAATGTATATACTGATGATTTGGGCTTTCTAAGCACCAGCAACATTATCTCAAATTACCTTTAAAATTATTCTTCAATTACATTTAATTTATTATGTTACTTGGTGTGTTTTCAAGTCCCTATAAGACCATTGATTACACCCCTAAAACTCCTTTTTGTGCATCAAAGTTAGACATTTTCAGTTTTTTTCATGAAATTATTCTGTTCCAGACTTAAAATCTTTTAGATGTGACTCTACTTCGTTGCTTCCTTGAGAATGTGCAGATCTAGTAAGTCCTCACCTCCCTCTTCACTCACCAACCCCGACTCACTGCAGCTCAAGCAGACCAGCTCACCTATGACTGCTTAAACACTATAAAACTACTCTTTGCTTTGCTATTGGAGTAATTCAGCCATACATGTTCAAACTGGAAAAGTATTCTGAAAAAGAGTGATAAAGAAAGTCCCACCCTGCAAGGTGATACGATTGTTTCCATAGGTTTGTAATGTATGAAACCCTAAAAGTATGTATTCATGTTTTTGAGACTTATTTCGCTCATATGTCTTCTAGCACATATATAACAACATATAGACAAGTGTACACTTCTCTGTCGGAGAGCACACAAGCATATTTTCCAATATTTCAAACCTTTGCCTTAGCAGTAAATCATATCCAATGAAAATGTATTCATATACTGTTGCTAAAGTCTGCTGAAATTCTTTTCAACAAGCTGTACTATTTGAAGTTCTAGTGTCTGCTTTAGTCATTAGTTGGTATGGTGTTCCATCGTACTGAACCTGACATAAAGGCAGAGTAAAAGTAAAGTGGTCCTTCGTTGCCAGTAAATCAGTCTCCTTGCTTGCTCAGATTAATGCTGGAAGACATCAAACAGTCAGGAAACTGAACTGTTGTAAGAGTGCAGGAGAAAACTGCTCTTTCACAGCAAGACCATGTCTATTCTGCATTACTGAAGAACAAAAAACACTGAATGAACTGGTCTCAGAGGAAGACAAATCCATGTCAACATGAATAAAAAATAAGTAGATAATAAAATACAATATTTTTTGAGGTTTGAAGGTTATAGCCCAAATTTCTCCTCACAGGTATTAAATAGTGGATGTAGAATGTCAGAAATACGACAAATATCAGTGCTCAGGATCAAAGACAGGAGAAGGAAATAGCACCTCCTGTTTAGATATGAGGCCTGCTGCTGCTATTTGGCCAACTGTGTGAATGTGAGTGTGTGTGCGTGAATGTCTACCTGTGTGTGTTTCACAGAGGGTGGCTGGATTCAATCTTGTCGTGGCATCAAAGTGGTGCGGCCATCAAAAAACCCAGCATCCACACAGGGATCAAACACGTCTCAGTCACAGTAATCATCCATAGGGTCACAGGAGGAGGACCTGGGTCAGACCGCCAGCCAGGAGGAAATCCATTTCCAGATACCTGCACATGGAACGATCACACACAGACACAGGCACACACATTCACCTTCAGGTTGGTGACCTTGGGATTCTTGCTGTATTATTGTGTGGATTTTTATTTGACTACTTTGTAGGAAGAATGATCAACAGTTACGAAAGTGTATCAGTGTGGAGTCATTTTTCCTAAAAAGGACGCATACTGTGGCAATTAGTTTTCTTAAGGGGAAACAGCGCAGGTGAAAAGGCTGCTAGGTCAAATCTCTTCAAAAAAAGAGTTATGGTGGTGACTGTAAGGGATCTTTCAATATAAGAATTAAACTAGAATGCAGTCAAGCGAGATGCAGACCCACGCCAGATGCCTTCCTAAACATGGCAGGTAGCTCTGTGACCTTGACCCAAAATTAATGGATGACCAGGATAGGTCAAGATGAACATCTGTGCCGAGTTTGATTATCCTATCTGTATTTGTTATCAAATTATGGTGCAGACATTCACACCCACATACATACATTCGGTTGTTGTGGTGGTATTTGAAGAAAAATTTTGAGATCCGAATACCTCCCTCCCACCCGGCCGCCGTTGCATGGCTGAGCATCTGCACCAGTGGCACGCAGTTCGGGCGACAGAAAAGAAGTCAACATGGGGTGCCCCAATAGCCTAGTGGTTATGTCACGTGACCCACATGCAGAGGTGTAGCGGCTGTGCCAAGTTCGAGTCCGACCTCAGCCATTTACTGCATGTCTTTCCCCGCTTTCTCCCATTTCTGACTCTATCCACTGTCCTGTCCTCTCCAATAAAGGCCAAAAATAAATCTTTAAAAAAAAAAAGAAAAGAAGTCAACCGAAAGACGCCATGCCACCGCCAGCAGGAAATCTATGATAATGCTGTCGGACTCTGACGGCGAAAACTTCGCCTTCGCCTTCACTCGCCCGTGAGGTGGGTGAAGGTTCACCCATGAACCAAATATTCAAATATTGGACCTGAATATACGAAGCATAGATATTGCTATTCAGACCAGCCCTAATACATACAGACAGACGGCAGTAAGTTCAAGGTAAAAGGTCAAGTTCAAGACCAAGAGGTGTAATGTGGTAGTCCTACCCTTAAATATACCAAAGTTCATCATTGCAAGCTAATATAGCAGATTATAAGGGGATTTTGCACTAAGTAGCCCTGCAACCTTGACCTTTGACCTTTTGACCTCAAAATTAATGGGTGACCAGGATAGGTCAAGATGAACACCTGTGCCAAGTTTGATTATCCTATCTCTAATTCTTCTCGAGTTATGGTGCAGACAAACACATCCAAATACATACATACATACAGACAGACAGCCTTGACTGCTCTACCCATGGCCAACTCCGTCAGCATGGCTAAAAATTCCTCCAGTCCAATATAAGGGGAAGCACTGGTCCCCGCTGACCAGAGGCAGAGACCATTCAACCCTTATGATTACACTCCTCCTCTGTGGCCAGGAAAGAAAAACAGCTCGGAGATCTTGAATCACACTTTCTGCTCATCCAATCACGTTTAAGATTCCTTAGTGATGTGCGCTGTCTGCTCCCATCTGGACAACAGCTCCTTTTCCATGACGATTTTTTTTTTTTTTAAACAGAAAAGATAACAGGATTATGAAATACATTATAGGGCGGTCATGACTAATGTAAGGCTTGTACGTGCACACACATGAAAACTAGCCATGCTGGTAAATCAACAGGTTCCAAATTTGTTTTGCTTGAGAAAACAAGCGCTCCATGGTCAGACTAATTTACCAGCTAAGCCTTCTTCATGAGTTTGGGAGAAGCGTTAATAAAGCGAGTACTTCTAATGACACGAACTCATTACCAGAGTGTGTCAGTGCATCTCAATGCATGTACATCTCACAGCAGGAGGTGAGAATCTTTCTGCACATTAACAAGCCGTGTCTAGACACGTGTCCTGTTTGAAATTAATGAATTAATTCTCAGTAAATAAAGAAAGCCTTTGAATATTTCACCAAAACAATGCAAGTGCAGTGTGTAGTGCAGAATTGAAGCTGAATTAAATGCAGTTTGATTTCACTGCCTCTGGAGTTTTAAATATTCGGGTTCTGAACACTCTATCCATCTAAAGTGTATTTTACCCTGTAAATTTTAAAGCACGAGTTGCAGACAATGGATCAGATTTGACCAACATTTATTTTCTATCTATCTTATTGTCATTCTGACTCATTCCCATCTCTGTCTTTGTTATTAGGCAATATCTACAGAGGGCTTTCTGACTTCTTCCTTCACTCAGGCTTGTTTTTCCTAATGCAGAGAGTCTCCATCACTTTCAGCAGCCAAATGTTTCTCAGAGGATGGCTTGTACTAACCCTCTTTGACACTGAGGTGGCCCCCAAACAGATACTCTCTGGGGTTTACTGAGGATGCGTGTGATCCATCTCCGCCTTGATCTAGACAGAACTTGAGGATGTTATACACGAGAAAGGAAGAGGGTGGCGTCGCATTATCTGTGTTCTCTGGTCTGCGCCAGTCTTCCGATTTGGACTGGATGATACAGCATGAGGACTGGTGACAGACACATTCCCCTTCATCTTCACATGAAGTTTTTCTACAGCGTTGCCACTTAAGCCTGTAGCTCAAGTGGCAGAATGAGAAATTTTAATTGGCCTGCCAGTCACGATATCTGGTTTTGTAAACCTTATTATTCATCTTCTATTGTTTCTGGAACCATATGACAGCATAGGTTCTTGTGAGGTTGTGAGTTTTCTTTGAGATATATTACAATAATAATAAGTTATTTCTTGTAATTCTGAGTCTATAAAAGTAAAAGCCTTTATAAATAAGATGTAATCATGGTTAGCTGAGACACTATTAAAATATGACTTCATACAGAAAACAGTGAGCTATAAAAGACACTAAAAGCCTTCAATTAGTTTCTCTTCATCCTGTATCCTGCTAGTAATCTTTGCTTCATATATCTTTATCACTGTATAAAGTTTGCTGTGGATGTTATGTTAGATTTAAGAGATGAGCTAATGACCGACCATTCTGGATTGATGGAACAGATAGATGAGGTCAAAACATTGTCCAGCCCTTAACATCCACAGAAACAATCCTTCTGATAATGTGCAAGCCTGTATGTGTGCATGGGGTGCGGGAGCAGGATTACCGGTGCGAAAGCTGAAACACATTGAAAGATGGTAATCATTAACCACTTTGAATAAGATGTCAGATTGGAGAGGTCAAGACTACATCAATAATACGGCAAACCGCAGGCATCAGAGTCTGTACGTGACTTTTACTGAGGCAGGCAGATCATATGGAATAGATAGATGTGAGCCCTGAATCCCTTTTATTAGAGTATTTCACCTTGCGTGCTGCATCAATGAGAGGGAGAGTGGAAACAGTCTCTGAGTAGACTCAACAAACTAAAGGGGTGTGTATGTGTGTATGTGTCATAGAGAGCATTCCTGTCTGTACAAAACCAAATGAACATGGTATGTGTATCTGTATAGACTGATTTCTATGTCCAGCATGCGTGTGAAGCTTGACTGGGTCCCCCTCTCTTCTCTCCAGGGGAGGTGTTGTGAAAAACTCAATGGACGTCTCTCTTCCCAGCATCTGGCTCTTAGAAGTGTCTGCGAACACATGGGCCCATTAGTTCCACCTCCGGGTGGACTCCTGCCGATCCACACTGATGTGATCTCACAGGGGCCTGGGCCAGCCCTCCCTGGGGACCCATAACCACCCAGGCACCAGAACAAATAGCTCAGCGCTTACGCACACTTCTTTATGGCAGGTGATTCCTTGCCCTGTTTCCAGAGCATGCAGGGACTTCAAAGACTCACACTCAGATCATTGTTCTCACCCTTGGCTTCCTCATTTCTAACCTGCCACAGTGTGGAACTCTTGGCCGTAACCAGAGGTACGCATATACAGGTGAAGTCACTGAGGTGAATGTCTAGGTGGCTATGAAGCCACAGAAAAGGGGGATTGTGTCCATATCCAGTAGACTGTAGAAAACAAATCAAGTTACAATCAAAAGTAGTCAAGTACACAACTTACCAAGAAACTCACCATCCCATTTTCTAAATTCTTTAAATGCAGGGTACATGTCTTAATATAGCGCCATACATATTGCTTCAATATGTGGAGAAATCCAAACCTTGACAGGACTGCTGAGCCCCGTTAAGGTTGCTCAGCTATGATTGGACACAATCACTGCAGAGGAGGAGTTTAGTGAACTGTCAAATGTCTGGAGAAGCTAAAAAAAGGTTCATTAGTTAAGAATATATTTTCTCTCTCTGTCATTTTTAATTTAGATTGATTTTAGTTTGACTTGAGCTCACAGCAAAGAGTGTGTGCCACAGTCAAACATATTGACTGCCCATTCAAGTGCTGATAGATGGCCCAGTAGGAGGCAGAGTGGAGGAAATAGATGGCAGAGGGAGAGATGCGTGAGGAGTGGAGGTTATCCACCAGCTGAGGAAACACTGGCTGGCAGGTCTGAGCTTTTTGTGGTGAAAATCAGCTCTGGGGCCAATGAAAATGTTTGTGCAGAAAAGTTTTAAACATCCACACAGGAAATAAGAAGGCTACTCTTCACTGACAGGAAACATACATCCGCTTACTCACACATTACACAGACAAAGCAAAGGACAAATTCTTTCTGACACCATTAGTTGTAAATGTTCTGTATTTCCACCATAGGAATTAAAAGTCACAATGGCAAGGTTCGTTGTTGAAAGTTTTACACATTGTAGTGATGTGAATGAAATACCAGCTACAATCATCATGAAGGCCTCCACTGCTTTCTTTCTATTGTGGTCATTTTGGTAGCTTTTACTGTGCATTTCTGCAGCAACCACTGATTTCAGTTCACACCAGAATTTATGGAAAATCCCTTAGAATGTTTGATATGTCATCCATCACACTGACAATTCAATCAGATTTATATTTGTCATCACAAACTACAAATTAAAAATATTTCACAGTAAATACAATTGATGCTTTTTGAAGTGGCAGACTGTAGGATGACTTGCCGTTGATGATGCCCCATAAAAGGGAAACTTATTTGTAACTATCCTCATCTTTAAACAAGATACAGCTTTGTGGGGCTGTATCAGGCACTGCATTAAATGCTGTTGATAACTGGATACTGATGTTTAAGAGTAGATATTCTCCACCATCATTTAGAGTGTGAGCATATTTGTCAATTTCCTCTAACACAAAGTACAGCTGAGGCTGTTTGGAATATCAATAATTTTGCAGGTATATAAACCAAAGTATTGGACAAGCTAAATTTTGGACCTGATGATGGTGCCAAATGAAAAGCCAAAAGGTCACCAAAATGATTGCAGTTCACTCTGTGGTGAATGAATGACATTTTAAAATTAAATCCATTCAGCAGGAGTTCAGTTATTCTAGTCTGGACAAAACTGATGGACCAACCAACCCATCAACCAAGTCATCAACACTGCTAGCATAGCAAAAATATCAGTTGCCTCTTGGGTCTGAGATTCCAACCATTGTACCTCAGAAATCTATCCTGAGGCCTCTCTCATGAAGACATTACAGCCCTAGATTGGACAGAGGATGTATACTGTACTATATATTAAAGGTAGGTGTGTGACGAATCAAAACAAAACTCATTGTTTAGATAGTCATGGTTTGGATCATTTTTCAGATCACACACAAAAAAGGGAGACAGATATTGCCATGGCTGTCACTGTCAACTGCTTTTAATATGCCCCCAGCTCATGTAAGCATACATCTGCTCTGTACCCCTCACTTAGGCAAGGCTATGTTTTCAGTCTTGTCTGTTTGTAAGCCGGATTACGCATATACTGCATGCATCTGGATCACATTCTTTAAAATTGCAAGATAGTGCACTGGTCTCTCTGAGCGCAGTACATATAAATTTAAGTAGCCTAATTCATAAAACTAAAATCACTCATCCGGCTTAAAGCCCAGTGGGTCTCTAGAAGAGAAGACTGCAGCTGGATCCTTCTCTAATTTCTTGACTTGTGAACCTTTTGGTCACCCGTCATCATTTATGTCTAAAGCTCTATTTCACTTCAGGTCTTTGTTCCCCGTTGAACCTACTATGTGCAGCCATTTTTGCAAGTGAATAAAAAGACGTCATTTTTCTTGTTGGGCTAATAAACACATCAGTATAACGATTCTAAATTTCCTGAGGCATGAATGCAACAACTGCTAATGATATAACTGAAACGTGATACAGATGAGCATGAAGTTTGTATGTGCTCTTTCATTTCATTGTTTTTTCATCTTTAAAGCCTTATGAGCCTTAAACTGGACACCAAACAAGGGAAAATGTGTCTCAAGCTAGAAGCCACAAGAGATTCACGTCCGTTGAACCTTCACATATAATGGAGGTGAAACAAACAGAAACTGTGGACCTGAAGATGACATCACCAGCCCTGGATCTGCTGCCAGACGCTCAATGTAGGGAAGATCTTTTTTCCAACACTTGGCAAGGGAAACATGTACACTCCAATCCCCTTTTATTGCTATTTACCTCTTTGCCAAGCTTTGTCGAAAGCACATAGTTTCACAAGATGAATGTGAGAGTGAAAAAAGACCCTACAGCGCAGCTTCTACAGTCACCCAGCCCTCCATCAGGTTTCAGTTCTGCATATTATCTGTGTGCTTCTAGTTGTCCTGAACTCAAGTCTTTTAGTGTTGATTCTTCCCACCTATAAAAGATTCCTGCAGGGATGTATGGTACACTTTTAGTACTGTTATCTCATTAAGCAGCCAGAGAGGTGCAGCAGCATCACAACAGAAAGCTCAGGCGGTCTGACCCACAACCAAGCAGCACTCAGCTACCCCACACTTTTTCTAAATATGTACACAAGTGCGCAGGAGAGCGCCAGTGAGCCCAGAGGAGACCGCGCTGGCGCTCACTGCTACACCCGCGGATCATAAATCCACCATCGGACAGGCAGGCTGAGCCGGAACGCTTAGACACCGTGGGCCAGGTGATTTATGGATCGATGTAACCTCTGGAGTTTAAAAATAACAAGAGCAAATCTCGCCTGGGATGGAATACCTCTGCACTGCACTGATACTGTTAAACCACTTTAAAGTCATTTCATCCACTCACCAGGAAAGTGTGAGTTAGAAAAATTGCATGAGTTATGTGATAGAGAGGGTTATATATTATAAGAGACCCCCAGTCCTTATATTTTAATAAAATGCTGAAATGGTGCCTGTGTAATGCAAGGAGCTTATAGCAGCTGAAAACAGGGCGAGTTTAATGAGAAGTCGTTAATGGAAATATTATTGGAACACACCGTTAACAGCCTCTTTCAGCGCTCAAGCCAAAACCATTTCCTCCTGACTTCTTCGTACATGCTCTTTAGATCGAACATCACTCACTCCCTATAAGAACCTCCTGCAGTGACCTCCACCAGTCCCCGTTACACAAACCAACACCTGCAGGACAGAGGAGAGTGCCAGTAACTCACAGAGTGGCAGATCCCAGCTCAGGCCTTTCTGGGTGAAGTCCTTCCTGCACATCAAGGATTTAGTCTGATGATAGAACCTGCCACTTCCATACTGGGCCTCACGTTTAATGGAGTGCAAAGTTCCCTTTAATATTTCTACAGGTGTCAGAGAAAAGGATACTCAAGCGCTGAGGTCTTCTTTTAATGGAAAGCCTCGTAAAATTTTCCATAAAAGCTTGTTTTAAGAGGACAGAGGATATAAAATATAGAGCAAAGTAAGACACTTCACTTCTTGAAGACAGTGTAAAATAAAGGGCATACCATTTGCCATAATTTACAGAATATCTGCAGGTTGGTTTAAAGAATTAGTTCTTAACAGTTTCTCATATATTTCAGAGCCTCACCTGGTGTTTTATTTACTGTATATTCTTCAATAAACTAAGTAAACACAATCCCGTCTGTGTTATAATAAATTATATCTATGCAGTGTTGAGGTGAAGATACCCCTCATCACTGTAGAGCAACACAATTTGTCTTCATTTGCCCCCTAAAATCATGTGCCTGTTGATACCAAAGACTACAAATTCAACTAAATAATGGAGGAATGCAGACAGACTGCTGTTCTTCTATTCACATTCATTTCTGTGGCTCACACAAGAAGCTTTCACTGTGGTAGGTGTTGTTATGTTTAAAGGCACTGAGGAACAATCTAGCGCTGTTTCCCCAACCACATACAGCTGTCATCATCCCCATTCACAAGGCCTAGATGAGCAGGAAAACACTAATCATGTCATCACTGCTCTGGATTGGAGCAAGAGCCCTATTTAGCAAGATAGCAGCTTGTAATTACACTGTCCTCCGGGGCTGTGGCATTGTGGTGGGCCTGGCCAATGCCAAGAAAAGCAGTGGAGGAGTTGATTAACTTGGACTTACATCTTGCATTCTGTTGCAATGTCTTGCTGCAGCGAGCTGTTGGTGCACCATAAACAATCGTCATTAATGGTGTTCATTAATGACAGGTTTATGTTCCCGAAATGCCTCAATGATCTCTGCTCACACACAGTGTAAACACGCAAATGGAATCATGGTGCCACACATAAATTTTTATGTCTGCAGTTTGCTAGTATGTCCTAACACAACAACAAAAGACAGGCACAATGTCAGTCGCATATACACATTCACACATACTGTAGCACTTAAGTAAGGCCTGAAATAGTTCTCCCTCTCATTTCTGGATGCTGACTCTACTCTTTTATAACAAATACATCAGCAGGACAAAAAGTTTACAGCCATGTGCTCATGCTAATGTTAGTTAATGCTAACATTAGCATACTAACATTATATAATGACAATCAACATTGTCATATTGTGTTAATCATGTTCACCATGTTAATGTGCAATGTTATTGACTAGGACTTGGCAATAATTTCTCATGTTCCAACCATTGTTAGTCTAACAACTAGCAATTGCCAGTATATTTGCAGAGGTGTTTATACGGAATAAAGAGTAAAAAATAATTTTAAAATCACATATGAGATTATTTTGGTTTTAAACAGGATGAAACCTGCAAACCAAACACAAATATAATCACTGTACTGGAACCATCATGGTGAAGAGGAAGCTGAGCTGGCAGGGAAAGCTCTCAATTTACCGGTCAATCTACATTCCAACTCTCACCAATGGTCATGACTTGTGGGTAGTGACAAAAAGGACATCTGAGATATAAGCAGCCAAAATGAGTGTCCTCCATAGAGTGGCTGGGTTTAGGTTTAGAGGTAGGCCATCAGGAGGGAGTTCACACTGAGTAATTATCTCCCAATACAAGACTGTCATTGATGAAAATACCTAAAATGGTGGACCAACTCACTGACACCCATACAGCCAACTTGCACTGAGTTTTTCTCCACTTTCTTCATCTTTTTCTTTCCTCTTTAGAACACCTTAACACAGTTAAGAGATTATACCAGAGTAAAACCCCAAATTTAAATATTTACATAGATAACATGAAATAACATGATTTGTTGGAGGTTTGCAGTCTAGCACAGAGCTTGTGAAGACAATCTTCCGTGTCCATTTTCGGACTACACCATACACTAACCTTGATATATAACATATAGACAGTCTACTGTTTCCAGTTGCACATACCAAACAATAACCCAGTCATCAGGGTCACTTAATCTTATCGTTTCTGGAAAGACATAGAGACTATTCACTTACAACTTGGTTAGGTCTCAGTCTTCAACAGGACCCACTCTGTCTCTGCTGTAACACAGTCTCAACAACATCTAGACTTGGGGAAATTTACTCGGACACACACTCCCAAGGACACCTCCAGCACATGTGTGACATGGAATAGGAACCACCGCCCTTCCATACTGGAAAGGCTTGACAAGGACATCCTGGTACAAGCCGTTAGCATGGCATTCTTGGCCAGTATACTAAGTAGCCTATCATTTGTATGTAATTTGTATACGTTTTGAAATATATCACATTTCTAAATCACATACACTGATTAATAGCTTATATTGCAAACAGAAAAACAAATCAGTGGTTGTGATGAATAGAATATTTAGAGTAGGAGTACAAGCATGTAGTAATAACAAACCCATCTCTGAGAACATGCTGTAGACGCAATCACAGTTATGGATTGCAATGTTTTACATGCATGGATTTCACTGCATAAACATCTCTGTGTTTTGTCAGTGACAGCTGTTGAATGTTCATCTCAGAACAGCCAATGAAGTGAAATGAGGAAGAGGTGATTTTGTGGTTTTGCAAAACATAGCTGCACACTGCTACTACATCATGTGAAATTCTTTGTAAACAGAGGTGATCCAAGTGCATACCCGACTTTTCAACACATATAGCATCTGCTTTATGTCCCGACACAACAACATCCAATACCTTCATCCAATAGGAGTAAAAACTCGAAACATTCCCATCAGACTAGGGCCTACAGGAAGATTCTGAAATCACACTGAAGAAACAGAGGAGCTAAATGATTTTAAGTCTTTAGACATAATTGTAGACCAACAACTCAAATTTGATAAATGTGTGAAGGAGATTTCAAAAACAGTAAAGACATAACTGTCATTGTTTCAAATTAATCAGGCACTACATACTCACTTACCCAGATGATGCACTTCAAGGTTTTCTCAACTTTTTCATACTGTATGACAGTATGGTCTGAAACACTATCATCAACAGTCAGACATCTTAAATACTCACACAGTCAGGCTATGTAAATAATGGGGAAGAAGTCTGTCCAGTAGCATTAATGTCACATTGTGAAAATTACAATTCTTGAGAGCTTCACTTCCACAGTTTTTTTTTCTCAAGTTAGTCTTCAAGTTGAACCCCAAAGAATCTTCCCACATACACCATTTCCTCTTCCCACAGAACAATGCACCCTGCCACACCTCAAAAACTGCACAAGAACAACTTGAGGAACACAACAAAGAGCCCAAGGATGCATCAAAACAAGTCAAATCCACAGACAACCCACAGGTTTTAAAGGATCCACTGCCATCATCCTGAACACCCCCAGAGGTCCTGTGCCCATGCTCTGATGGGTCAGAGCTGTGTTAGTGGCACAAAAGAGACTTAAACAATATTAGACAAATGGTTTTAATGTTGTGGCTGATTGGTATATATCCAAAGACAAGACAGTAACAAGGACAGTAGCTAGGACCATGTTGAATGGAACAGTCAAACAGCACATTATATTCTAAATTTGGACAAATGCTTTCCCCATGAAGGGCTGTTAACTCTGGAACACATTACCAACTGAAATCAAATTAATTAGAGATATAAAATCTGTCACAACAATGCTTCAGAGTTGGCTTAAGGCAAACCAGAGCCATTTTTAGCTACTTGTAGTCGTCCGTCCCCCCTCCAAAATATATCATAAATTTGTTTTGCTGAGTATTTCTTTGTTTTTCCGTGTCTGTAATGCCCTGTGGTTTTCTGAAAATGAAAGCTGTGTATTGTAATTGCATGGTGTATATAAAAGTCCAACTAGAGAAAAGAGTTAAAAAATAGCAACAGCTATAAGCTCTCTGTGCAGCACACCAGTTTCATGCTCTCGTATTGCAATTATATTAAATATCAACCCTATAAAATAAACTCTTATTTAAAACATAGAACTGTGTCTCCCATCACATTAATTGATGATTTTACAAAATAGCAAAACTCCAAATAACAAAAAAAATTACAATCCATCTGCTTCATGCATGACCTGTTAACTGAAGATACGTTCACATAAGGGTATTTATGATAGATGTTTAATTGCATTCACTATTCTTTACCTAGGATCCAGCAGTGTGGCGATGGTGTGAAGATTAGCAGCTTATCCAATTAGCCTTGTGCTAAGACCAGCTAAGCCAATCAGACACATCTAAAGGCCATGGCCACACTGAAGTGTTGCCAGGTCACCACAGATCAGCAGAGCCACAGAGAAAAATGAGAATCCTAAACATTAGGATCAAGAAGTGTTTTTGTTCAAACTAATATTGAGTATATATGCCATCTTTCAAATTGGTTTTGAACACAGGAATTAGAGATAGGAAAGCTCAGGTAATTCAAGCATGAAAACTATTGTGGATAGACCACACACCGTGTCTTTGTTTTCTAAGACACGGTGTGTCTTAGAAAACAAAGACTGAAATTAGTGGAAAAATGTAGGTTTGATAGGTGGACAATTTCTTGTGAGGAGTTTTACATTTTAGGTTAAATTAAAACATTGTTTGATAAAAGCTTTTATGACCATTTTAGGTTTTAGGTAAACCAGTTTACCTAAACTGAGATAGTCAGTCACTTCCATTGTGAGTGTAATATTTTTACTCAAACATTATGATAAAGATGAACAAGATTCAGTGACAGTGAAACCTTCCTCAATTCAAGACAGGAATGAATAGCTGTACAAATTATAATATTTTACCTTAAGTCATTTATTATTAGAGGAAGAGCTGTGCCAAAGCCTAAACATATTGATCCTGGGCCAACTCTGGTTTTCACTCATTGATTCTCCACTGAGCTCCCAGAAACATTTCCACAAGTTTCCATGGGCAGAATTCTCTGCTTAATATTGCCCCCTGCAGGAACAAAGCTGTATAGCTCAACGAATGGGAACAAGCCTACTTTTGAGCTGATGTGCATAAAGGAAGACAGTGTTTTTTGGTCATGCTACCCACTCAGAGATTAATGTCACTTACATGGAGCTGTAAAGGCATTTTGAATTGCAGTTTTGTGCCTTTCATGTTTGCCATAATTCACTCTGCAAAGATGCCACTCTGGCGGTCAGCTGCAGAGTGCGACTGAAGACTCTTTGATTGAAGGTGTCACAGGTCATTTATGTCAAAGAGAGAATTATGACTATTTTTTCCTAATTTGTCATCACAGCAAAGCTCAGCGTGCATAGTCATGAATGTGTCTCCACCCACACAGCTGGGTGGTCTGCTGAGCTGAATGTGACCCCAATAAAGACCTTTGTGCCGAGCGGCTCTGAGCAGCGGCTGCTCTACCATGAACCTCACTTTTGTTGAAGTGTCAGGGGGCACTGATTCACGACACATTATGCAAAGGCACAAATAATGGGTCTGTTTGCTATTGAAATATATTCCAAAGATATCAGCTGACTTTTATCATGTCACATAAAATGTCAGTAACTACAATTGTTTTGTCCTGAAAGGAATATGGTTATAGTCCTTGGCTTTTTTGGATTCATTTTAAAGCAGCAAAATCAACTTGAACTCAAACCAATCTACCAGATTGTGTTTCTTTTAAAAACTTCACCCTCTAAATCTTTGCAACAATGCTGGAATTTATACCTCTGACTCCATACATGTACACTCACCCTTATCTTGTTTGGGGAAACCTTCTAGGCCTGTTGAGGGTAGATGAGAATCCTACATCATCCTGCAAATAAACACAAACTAAATTACATACATTTCATTTATTTATTCATTTTGACCCACAAATGTATAAACTTGTGGTTCAAACATTGCAAAGTCTGTAAATACATTTTGTACAAACATCATTCAAACTAGTGCGCATTTTGGACACTTGGGTTAATTTATAATGAATGCCATCTAAACTTTATTGAAAGTCATACATTTTAAAACTAAATTCTCATAAAAGTCATTGCAAAATACAGAATACTGTTCCATTTACCTATTTTATTCACTGCTTATCCATTTCTCGGGTATAATGCTACAGCCTGGAGCCAGTATTCCCAGCATGTATAGAGCCAGAACAAGGTGCTTCCATGCGCTGGACAGGTGAGTTCACATGTTCACAGGCCAGCAGAGTAACCAGCTTGCTCTAAGGATGAAATGTAGGCTATTCAACTACACAGACAAATAAGTCTGCTTTAGAGTTTTACATTAACAACAACTTAACTAGGCTACTTGGTTTATTTGCAGGATTTGATGAAAAATCTAATTTTAGAATTGACATTAAGGGGGTTTTATGAGTAGTCCAATTTTGACACATAACTGTGCTGTTTTCCCATATTTTATTGATATAAAACCACATTAGATATTTCAGATAAATCCCTAATAATGTCTGAAACCTTTATTTTAAACATTTAAACTTTAAACATTTAGTCTATCTGTAAAAATGCAGAAAATAAAAATAAAAAATAAAGGATGATTTCTGTGCTGTTTTCAGATGGGCCACATAAGACCATTATATACACTGATGAAATCCTGACTAGATTATGCCAGAGGGAGTCTTTAAAACACAGTTTCTGACTTTTAAAACTTTGATTCCACTTGTGGAAATGCAAAAAAAAGTGGTATACTCACTGTGTTGAGCTTCTATGAGACAATGTAGTACAGATCTTGACAGCCTATGCATAGGCTAGTGGTTTCAGATGTGGACCTGGTCTAATATGGCCCAATGTGGGAAAAAAATTTATTTTTGTATTTTCCCAAATAGAAGCAAAATCACAAATATGAAAGTATGAAAGTTTAGACAGCAATAAGGGTTTACCTAAAATCGACATGAAATTTTGACATAGACTGGGGCTAGCATAAACAACACCTGTAGGCTACTCAGCAGTTTAATATAATGCAGCTACAATTATTTTAGTATTTACACTTAAATATTTCACTACTATAATTTTAAAAAACGTCTATTGTATTTAATGGGTAAGAGTTTTAGGTGAATATTAGCTTACCTGCTAACTGCGCCATTGTTTCCACGTCGTGTGTAATTAAGCTAATTGAATGCAGGCGCTGAAGATGATTTCCCGGAAGTCAGAGATTCTGGAAACTGACGTCACAGCTGCGACAAACCAGCGCAGGTATATTTTTTCTAAAGTTTTGCCACAACCTGGCTTCACTAAAATCATGTACAACAGGTGGATGATAATTCCAACAGAGACCTGCATCTTTTCGTTCATAGCCTCTTCGACTGGTGAGTCCTTGTGACCCATTTCCAAGGTTTTATTACAACTATTAGGACATGGTTGGTCAAAATTAGTTTCCGCCCTCGTTTTCAAATGCATACCTTTTCAGAAGCCTAGCAGTGTAAGTGTCTTGTGTAATAAAGCAGAACAAAATTATATATTAATTTATTTATTCTGCTTAACTGTTTTCTGTGCTATCTCAAATGTTAATGGTATCTCAACCCAATACGTTTGTGACTTTTATTTGTTTTATACCAAGGCAGGAAAATTGGGTAGTTTCTGTACCGTATAGCAGTCACACATTAATTTATATGCCATGGCAATAACGTTACCAAAAATTTAAATTGGCCTTTATGTTAGCTGAAAATGTCTTGTAATTGTATTGAAATTTCAATAATCACCACATGGAAGCAACTGTGGCAGTGATTAATAACTTTTAGGTTTTTTGAGAGTTTGTGTTGGCCCGGCTTCAGTCTTGGATTTCCTCCCTTTCTTCACTGCAGCTCAGCCAAGTTGGATAAAGAATGAACAACAGAATCAGAATTTATTTATCCCCAAGAGGCAGATATGAAGGTTGTATCAATGTAGACAGATATCAGATAACATAATTAAGGTAGATAAAAATTACATTTAAAATGAATAAACCATTTGAGCAGCTGCACATTATGAGTGTATAATTATACAAAATATTCCTAATAAAGATAAATAGTGATACATAAGCAATCAAGGTGTGAAATGAGGTTGACTGTTATGTAGAGTTCCGACAATAAATCCATTAATTGATTAGTTGTTAACTTTTAAATTAATAGTTAACTATTTTGATGATGGATTATTTGGTTTGAGCAATTTTCTAGGGGAAAAAGTTAAAATTTTCTCATTCCATCTTCTTAAATTTAAATATTTTCTGGTTTCTTTCCTCTGGAAACTAAATATCTTTGGGCTGTGGACACAACAAGACATGAGCATGTCATCTTTGACTTTGGGAAACACTGATTAATATTTTCTGCCATGTTTGTATACCAAACAATCAGGAAAATAACTGACAGATTAGTTAATGATGAAAATAATGCATCTCTACTGTGCTGCGGCTGTGATTACAGACACTAAGCCACTCAGATACTGGGGCATAGCAAAAGTTGTCCTCCTGCTATGACTTGTACAGCCAAAAAAGGAACCCAGAGGGGAGCCATTGAAATGTGAAAGGGTCCTGAATGATGCTCTTTGCTTTCCTAAAGCTCTATTGCTCATGGACTGTGACCACAGAGCTAAAAGAATAATCACTCAGAGAAAGTGCTGCTGCCACTCATGAGCATCTTTGTACTCTGAGTTAGTTGAACCATCAAATAAACAAAAAGGTTATGATATTTTCAATGAATGAACTTTAAAATGTAAAAGAAGAGAGCCTATTTAAAATATAGTGGCATTAGTGACATTTATTTAACAAAATTTCACTGAATACATTTTTATGGATTTCGATGTGCTTCTCAGTGACTCTTAAAGTCTGACTGTGAAACCGTTCTTGTTCTTCAAGAATATTACTGAACAAACTTAAGCTCATTGCATCAAACATTAGAAAATAGCTGTGTGCTTGATACAGTTCAGAAGAGTAGTCACAATATTAGAAACTGCTGCTTACCTGGTCTACATGGAAAGTGACACCACTGGCTGGCTCTGATCAAATGAGTAACAGGACTGTAAATTTCACCCAGGAGACCTTTTTTGTCATTTTGATTAATTACAACAGGAAAAATGGGTGTAAATGATAAAATAGAAATGTCAAACTTCCATTTAGCTGCTCCAGTTTCCTGGTATTCTGGTTCACTGCTGTGATGACTTACTAGGACAGCTGAATTGACCAGAGCCATCACTTATGTGCTTTTCCTACTATGACAAGTCAATTTATTTGGTGAAGGGTCTGGGTTTGAAACTGCTGGTAGCCTAGAGCATTTCTGTGTGGAGTTTGCATGTTTTTCCTGTGTCTGTATCGTTTTTCTTCCACAGTCCAAAGACATACATGACATGTCAACAAGTGGTTCCAAATTGGCCATAGGTGCGAGTGTAAGCGTGTATGGTTGTGTTAGCCCTGCAGTTGACTGGTGATCTGTCCATGGTGTGGTCTGCCTCTTCCTTAATATCAGCTGGGATATGCTCCAGCCTCCTGCACCCCTCTACAGGATTAAGGAGGTATTGCTCATGGATGAATGGAGGCATATTGATAGGAAATGGTGCTAATTTTCTTGGTAATCTACTACATCTACAAGCTAAGATTGTACACCAAAAAAATTACCTAAAATGTTAATTAGAGACATTTCATGAGAGAGAGAATAATCTATGGTTAACAGACACTGAGTTGACAATCCATATATCTAGCTAATGCAGGCAACTGCCACACTCCTGCAATAAAGTATACCTTTATGCAAACTCAACTTGAATTAACATCTCTTTAAGATAAAAAAAATGAACATTATAACCCACTCGAAGGCAGGATTTATTGCAGCTATCACTTTATCTTAGTGTCCAAAACTACATAATAATTGACCAAAGCACATACTGTTACATGCAACTTCTTAAATAAGCATTTGATTATTTAATTAAGAATTTCACCACTGGAAAGCAATTGCATTATCTGTCTGTCTATGCCTTGGACAATTATTTTTGAATCTGGTGATATATGACCATGAAAACAAAATGAAAAATGGTCTGTGTTAGTCCAAAAGAGGAAAATTCCATAGCTACTATAATGTTTGGCAATTTCTTCCATCCTCTTCTCCGAAGGCCGCTACTACTGGGTGGACTTGACCCTGGGTTCTGTGGAGGCCAGTCTCTGAACAGGGAGATTTCAGTACAGGCAGACTGGATAAGATATACTTTATATAGGTATGCTTCTCATATTATAGAAATAGAAAGTCAGTTAAAATTAGAGATGCAACAATTCATTGATAAATCTGTAATTTTTAAAATGAATCACCATTATTTAATTGAGGAGTCAGATCGAGTCATTTTTAAGAAAAGAAGTCTAAATTCTCTGACTCCAACTTCTTCAATGTGAACATTTTCTCCATTGTCACTCCACATTCTTCTATATTCTCCGAATCTCCTTGGGTGGTGGGCTAAACAAAACATTTGAGGACGTCATTTTGGGCTTTGAAAAAACACCAATCAACATTTTTAACTATTTTCAGACATTTTGGACACCAACCAACTGAATCATCGAGAAAATAATTGACAGATTTTATGACAGATCAACAATGAAAATAACTGTTAGTTGCAGCCTTGGCTGAAATCCATGAACAGGCTCTTTAAGAAGTTGGTTTCATGATGTTTAAAGATGTGTTTTGTGGCACTGATTGTGTAGTCCATGTGTCTCTGTCAGAAAACACACTTTTCTTGGTATTTGTTGGTTGTTGTTTCCAGACAACCTTGCCCTGCTCCTGATGTTTTCAAGGAACACCACAGTCCCACTCTTGTGATGACATAATATATCTGTGCTGGTTAACTCAGCAGCACATTGCCAGATTTATATGTAGAATGTAGTAGCTTGCTTTTTGTGATCACAGGTGTGTGGTCAGAGTACCAGGTGGTTGTGTGCAGATATGCTGACTCAGCAGAGATTGTCACCTGCACAGACTTCAGAGCCCAGTTTTATCTCCACCAGCCAGAATGACGGCGTTGGCAATATGGTCTGGCATTCATAACAGATGCTCTTCTCAGTGACAGGCCTGCTACTGTGGCCTGTTGTCAGTGTGATCGGTAACACCATAATCTGTTACATATTCATGCATTGTTTTGTCTCATTTTGCTCTTTGTTTTAGAATGGAAATAGTTGCATGTCAAACTCCAGTCTCAACAGTAGAGGGCGCTACAACACAACTAATTGGACGTTGCTGCATGCATACTGTACTCCATTTAGAAAACATGTACTATTAAGCTATCAATAGAGTTAAAAACTGACTGACTGTAGTATTTGCAGTGACACTACTATTACAGTCCTTTACATCTTCCAACTAACACTGCCTGCAGTTCTACAAAGTTTCTGACAGACAGATGCATCATTAACCAGCAGATTTCACTCAAATAAGGTAATGACCCTCAGAAGCTGATGACAGTTCATCTGTTCCGCCTTCATTTTTTTCATTTAGCGTACAGAGACTGGCCCATCTCATATAGCTTTCTTTCGTCTCAGTGCTAATAATTACAGCAACTTCATCCAAATCATTCTTTTCTCCATCTATCCATATGCACATACAAACAGACAGCACCTGTCATTTTCAAGGCATGGGCAATTCAGGTGTTTACCACTGGAACGACACAGAAGACGCTGCCTGTTCACACAACCCACAGCTTGGGACTGACAGCCGTTGCCACCACCTGAAATGGCGCGAGAATAATGAGGATGGGGCGGACAGATAGACCTACCAGGGGATTTTAACAAGAATTGCATTTCACACTTGGAGCACAGGCCTCCGCTTAAGGAATAAAATGCATTTAGTGCTAAATGTGGGCTGGTTTGGTTCCGTGCTGCATTTGTGTGTCTAGTTCCTCGCAGCAACTAATAACAGTTGAGATACAGTGAAAATAGGACTGGTGGTGGATGAAATAGGGCACGAATAGAAATAGCTCTGTGGCCCGGGCTCCGCCGTCTCTGGAGGGAGCGCTGTGTCAGTTGCCTCGTGTGTGCTGTTAAGCCGATGGCCGTCTATTCTCCGTCCAGGTGCGTGTGTGCGTTTGCTCGTGTGTAGGAGATCCTGCCCAGTACTCGCAAGCTCCTGGAATCCATGAGAAAGCATAAGGCCTCTGCCAAATGCATTAAGATTAAAGGCATTGACAAGGAATGTGTTATTGCCAGCTCAGATGGGGCCTGCATAATCTGGGACCTGGTGGAAGCCAGAACTCGCCCACTCAACCCCTTCTGTTTTCTTTTTGCCGAAACTAATTCACATCACAGAAATGGTTAAATGAGTTTAGTTGTGATGAAGGCAATCATCTCGTTAAACCCTGAAAAACTTTCGTATTTAGCCGGCGCCGTAAAATTACATGAAGCAGTATTGATTTCCTCCCGGGGCAGGTTGTTTCCTCACTCTGTCTGTGTTGGCACTTTGTGAGGTGTTCCTGAATAACAGTGATCAGCACTGTCCAGCGTAACCTCCCAGATGAAAAACAGGTCATCATTAGAGAACAAACTACAGAGGGGCACAGAGCACAAATCAAATGAAAGCTCTCCACTGTCATTGTACTGTATTACAAGTTTAGATGAAGCCACAAAACACTTTTGCTCTTGCCCCTGGTTGTATTTTACTGTATCAAGGCAGCCATAGCAGGGCAGTGTGACAGAGATAATGCATTGTTCTTTCAGCTAAGGGAGTGTTTGTTCCCAGAGCAGACGGCATATATGACTCAGGCGACCAGATGGTCTCTGTTGCCTACTTCAACTTTGGGTATGACATTTCCTTCTTTGCAGCAAAGAGCATCACAAAGGAAAACTACCTCGCCATTTATAGGCATAATATTACTTAACTGTTAAGCTACGACACTGCAGAAATACTGAGGTAATTATCTGTGCTGCAGCAATCTGAAAGAAATACAACCTTCCAGTATCTTTTTTATGCTATTATATCATAAGAGTTGGTACCACATTATGTTCAAAGGCTAATGCTTTGTATGATGTTCCCCACATCAAAGACAATAAAATATAGGCCATACATAGAGAAAAAAGAAATCCTTCTGCTGTATATGTTTAAGCTGGTGTGTGTTCATTTTTCATAGTCAGGGGAAAAATAGAACATGATATGGAATTAGATTTTCATTAGCCAAGGGGGGAAACATCGTTTTTTGCAAGAGAAATGTTAAGAGGTACCTGACTCTGGAAAAGAAAATGTAGAATTATTCTAACAACAACATCAAACAATTCAAAGAGGAGGCCAAAACAAGAAGAAGACAACTGCCAAATAGAGGCAATTATTGCTCTGCCAAAAACAGTTCAGCACTTTATAACAGATATGGCAGCAGCTGAGAGGTGCCACTGTGTCATTACTGCAGAAGTTAGGATGTTGGGGTGAAGTAGTCTCGGAGTAAATTGATGGGGCAGTTTCCTCTTCCTTGTGCTGTCCATGGCTGTGGAAAAAAAACACTTACTGCATCTGTCTTGGGTTTTTGTGACTAAGATATAAAGATTGTGGATTGAGAGTCTAAGTGCTTCAGTGGTAGGCAACTTGACTTCTCTTTTTGGTTCTTCGAGATTTTCTGAGTGATGGGAAGTCCTACGCGTTTAGTCTCAACCCTGAATCACATGATTCACAGCCCGTTAACTACCCAGAACTCACAGACCAGGTGTGAATGGCTGTTAAACAACCTAGCGAGGGAAGAAAATGTTAATTGTGTTGAATTTGTCTGGGGAGGGGTCTCAAGACTGCATTCTAAGTACCTGAAAGGTGGTGCTGTTAACCCCCCTTCTGTTTAGAGACAGCTGTTGCAGATAAACATAGATGGGAGTTGGTGCAGCAGTAGCAGACAGGTGGAAGCTGAGGTGAATGGTTACACGATCTGGGAAGAATGGCGGACAGAGCAGTGGTGGGAATCTCCAGTGATTTCATCCGGCAATCCAGTGAGGCAGGCTGAGTGGTACGAGCAGATTTGAATCTGTTGGGGTTATTGTAGAGGCTGGTTGAATTCTGGCTGAAGCAGACAGGCAATTCCAACTGGAGACAGAGAGAAAGCATACAGTTGAGGAGCCAGACTGAACAAAAGTTTGAACTGACAAGGCTTGTTCACGGCCCGACAAAGAGTCTTAAACTGAATGAGGCTTATCACTGGAGGCAGAGTGAAGCTGCTGATGATCAGTAATAGGTGTGCCTCATCAGCCGATTACCAAGTGGTTCCACCTGTCTGCTGCCTGCCTCCACCTGACGCTCAGCCCACATGGAGAAAGAAGAGAGAGGAGGGAAGGGAAAACAAAACTGCCACTACGTGGCATAGGGCGTAACACAGGAACATCCTGAGGAACATGACAATCGCCCAAGATGCTGATTTGACCACCCAAACTTCCCAGGCCCCATTCTGATTAAGCATCAACAGGGATGCTGTGGAACAGAGGTCCCACTGCACAATCCAGAGTACCCAAAGGATTCACTGTCAACGTACCCTGACTGGTCCTCTTGTCCATGTCAAATGGTTCAGAGCATTTTTGACCACATAAGGGGGACCAACACAACATTAGGCAGGTGGTCATAATGTTGTGCCTGGTTGGTGTATGGCATTACATAGCTTGTGCTTGGATATTTGATTCTGAACCAGAGAGGTAAAACGTCTTCAGGAACTAAAAAGAGATGTCTAGTCACCTTCTACTGAAGCCCTTAAGACTACCATTATTGATGGAGAATCTACACAAACATGTAGATTCAGGTAAATCAAAAAATTGCTGTTTAAGTCTATCAGCTTCTGCAGATACCACAATGACCTAAAGGAGGTAAGACTTAATAGTCACCTTTGGCACAAATTGGTGATATGTGAGATCTTGTTCAAAGCAGCTAGATTTACCTGATTATAGTTTATGTTGGCTGTATTGGTTCACATGAACAGGTGGCATATTTGGCATATGGTGTGCAAAGTGAGAACATTATAATGTGCCACCCCCACTTGGATTGAGATGCTGCAGGGAAAGGAGGCCTTTGGTGTTTCTTGATTATGTACAGGTCTTCAAATGTAAGTTGATTGTGAGAGCAGGTCCTTCTGCTGTGAGCACTAGTGGCTCTTTCTGACTCTCAGCTTAAAGAGTTTCATGAGTTTCCTCCTCTCTTGAAATTGAGCCTCCTGGTGGGATTGTTGCTGCCCACAAACAACAGGTACTCCATGTTATCATCAGCAGCACTCTGAAGGGAGGCCGAGTAGGAGGCTCCTTCTCTTAGCAAAGACTTGGCTCAGTCTCACTCTTCAGGTTGCATTAGCAGTGAGTAGGAGAGGCAGTCGTAATGCTTTTGCTCATTGCTGCAATAAATCGGCAGTTTTTAGTGTTATTATATATGACAGCCCTGTGTGATTAAACATATCTATGCAGTGAGCAAAAGAGATAAGCTGTCCTTTACTGCATGGCCCAGTAATGATAGTAATAATCCAGAACACCGTAACCTGTGATAAATGCTTTCCAAGGCTTAGCTAATGAATTTTCACTGAAGGCTGCTGAGGTCACTCACGCACACATTCACTGAAGATATTTCCCTCTGCTTGCCTTTTTAATTCAGATTACCATTCATTAGCAGCCATCTCTATTTGGAAGGCAAGTAAAGATTAATTTATTTACTGTTTTTTGCCCATAGGGGAGGAAAGTGACTGAAGTGATAACAGCTAGTAGTGTGTCTGTGAGAAGCTCTTGTCACTAAAATCAAGGTAGTTGATGTCAAAATACATTGTACACAGTATAGTGGATTTTTAGCATGTTGATAATGGAGATCACATAAAATACACAACCATGCAAGCGTTTAATCCCTCTGTGTCTATGCTCTAGTAAAGGTAATATATGGTGCCCCAATGTGTGATGGCAGTAGCATGTGAGGTTACTTTAGAATTACTAAATTGTTTGTATAATGAGATCAATCCTTAAAAAATATACCCAAATTTAACCAAGAAATGCCCTAAAAGTTTTTCTAAGATACATTTTGGTGATTGGAAAGCAGTGGCAGATTGTAACTAGGAACACTTCACAAGACTGTACACTGATGAGCCGCATCAGAAAAACCACCTATCAGCATTGTGTAGGTCATGGACATGGGACCTATGGAGGTGTCCTGTGGTGTCAGACACCGCAAATCTCCTTTGGGTCCTCTTGTTGGTCTCCATGGATTGGACTTGTTCCATTTCATTCTAATGGATGCCATATTCTACTACAATCTTGAGAGTTCGCACTCTAATTCAGTGTCAGTGTCTTGGGCTCTTTGCTTTGCTCCTCGAGCCATTCCTGAGCATTTTTTGCAGTGTGGCGAGGTATATTGTCCTGCTTTTGAAGGCTGTTGTGGGTGCTTGACTTGCAACGATTCTTGGGTTGTACATGTAGCATTAACATCCACATGAAAGCCGAGACCCAAGGTTTCTCAGCAAAGTGTTGCATTATAATGACATGATCAATGACATTCACTTTGACTGTCAGTGGTTTTAATGTTTAGCTGTAAGTTTGAGGTAAGTATATTTGACTGACTGTTTCTATTGATTTCTACTTTATACTGTTCTGTACTACTTTTGTTTAACTACTAATGTAGTTAAGATTTTACAGTTAAAGAACATATTAGCTGATAGGGGTTGCACGGTGGCTCAGTTGTTAGCACCATCGCCTCACAGAAACTAGAAGATACCTGGTTCGTGTCCCAGTCTGGGTCTGGGATCTTTCTGTGTGGAGTTTGCATGTTCTCTCTGTGCAGCGTGGGTTTTCAGTCCAAAAACATGGTGAGGTTGATTGGTGATTCTAAATTGTCCATAGGTGTGAATGTGAGGGTGCTTGATTGTTCGTCTCTCCACGTGTACCCCTGTGATAGACTGGCGACCTTGCCTTAGCCCTAAGTCAGCTGGGATAGACTCCAGCCCCCCCACGACCCTACAGAGGAATAAGCGGTGTATAGATAATGGATGGATTAGCTAATAGTGGTTCCCAACGTTTTTGGCTTGTGACCTCATGTGTCTTCATTTATAAAAAAAGAATATCCAGTGGATGCTGTCGACTTTATTGGACATATTGGATATATTAGACACTTCTTTAAGAGTCCCTACAGATCACGGAATAGAATTGAGCACAATCAAAGGAAAATTTGCTTTTTTAGTCTTCTGTTCCACAAAGATATCAATAGTTTTAATTTTCTTCTGTGGAAAAAGTAAGTACATCCATGACATCAGAAACTGCTACTGTCCTTTTGAGCGGAAATAACTTCTTGTGGAGGTTAAGCATTGCCTACCAGTCTCCAGCATCAACTTGCTGAAATTTTTGAACACTCTCTCTGCCAAATTTCTTCAACTGCTAGATGTTTGAGGGTTTTCTTACATGTAGCCTACTGCCTGTTACAAATCTTCAAACATTTCAGTGGGATTCAATTCTGGGAAGCCACTCCATATCCCTCCGTTGAATCCATTAGTGGATTTGCTTTGTGTTTAGGATCATTATCCTGTTAAATGGTCCACTTTCAGTTCAACTTCAACTTCCAGACAGATGGTCTCACATTATCTTTAAGCACTCTTTGATATGGTGCAGAATTTGCAGCTGAATCAATGACTGCAAGCTGCCCAGTCCCCGAGGCAGCAAAACAACCCCAAACCATAACGATTTCACCACCATGCTTCACAGTCTGAGCTGCTTCCTCTGAAAAGCTGTCTTTGGTGTACACCGAATGTATCTACTGTTACTGTGGCCAGACAGCTTGATCTTATGTTCATCTGTCCAGAGCACATTATTCCAAACGGCCTGCTCTTTGCCTGGATGTTTACTGGCAAACTGCAGTTTTGCTCTAACGTCCTTTTAAAACAGCAAAGTCTCTTTTCCTGGCAAACCTTCCGTAGAGGTCTCTGATTGTAGATGACTTTGACTTTGATACCAACATTTGCAAAAGTTACCATCAGGTCCTCCGGGGTTCTTGGAGACTTTTTATTCTTTTCTCTTTTTTTTTTTTGCTTTAAATAGTACGCTCCTTGGCTGAGATTTCAGCAACACTCACATGACAGATGTTGGACCCCCTATCATGTTAGGGTTGTTTGACTTGTTGTTAGTTCAGCTAAAGATTGATTCTTGCAGTTTTATTAAAATAAATGTTTGTGGCCTATAGTGAAAAAATAATCCAGTATTTCAGACAGACTAAAACATTTCCCTATACCTAATTGTACATAATACTATAGCTCCACCTCACCACACTAGTATTCAAGTTGCCTGTTCCCACCACTTGAATAAATACAAGATGAAAAAAAGTCTAATCCGGTCATTAAGATAAACCTGTGAAGTAGTAAACCTTATTATGATGGGTTGGGTTGACATAGTAATGATGGTAATTGCACCAACTTAATATTATGTGTCATTTACACACTAATTTAAGCGTAACTTGATGAAAACTTAAATTCAAGTTGCACTAACTTAATGAAATTGGCTTGATAGCTAAGTTTTTCAATCACCTTGAGGTTGGGATTTGAAGTCCCTACCTAGTTAACAGTGGAGTGACTTCATTTTTTAAATTTGGCAACTTAAAAACTTGTGTTAATTGAGTACATCACACTTAAAAACTTATTTTAATGAATGTGGAAATACTAGTTGGAACAGCTGAAGTTTTAATGAGTCATGAACTTAAAATCTTGTATTTACCAATTCAAAAGAAAAACCAGATTCTTCTAATTCACTGTGTCACATAATTTCAGTAGAAGTTGTCTGAACTCAAAAAGACTCGTACAAAGTGCAGGGGCCAAACATTGAAATCCAAAGGGTCAGCACTGGTGGTAATTGCATGATTAATAATATGTGTCATTTACACTCTAATTGCTGCAATATTTGATTCTTGAAATCTTGATTAAAACCTAAATTCAAGTTGAAGTAACTTATTGAAATTGGGTGATAAATCCTTTCTTTTTTTATCACCTTGAGGTCAGGATTTGAAGTCCCCTTAATTCCCTACCTAATTAACAGCAGAAGGACTTAATTTTTAAAAACTTGGCAACTTAAAAACTTGTGTTCATTATCACGTTAGTTAAGTCCATAACACCTAAAAAATCTTTTTAAACCATGTGGAAACACTAGTTGGAACAACTTAAGTTTTTCATGAGTAACGAACATTAAAAGTTGTGTTTATTCTACCAATTCAAAATACCTTTGATTGTGGAGAAAATGATAATTGTTCTTACTCAGTGTGATTTGCTTGTTAAACACAATTTCAGTAGAAGTTGTCTGAGCCCAAAAAGACAAGGTCAGACATTTTTCTTTTAGAGTGCAGCTGCTGCGGTGAAATTCTATAATTTAGCCTTGGTGGTAACTTCATCAACTTAACTAAAAATGTGGATCTAACAACTTGGATTTTCTGAGTAATGAACTTATAAAACTGTGTTCATAACTATGTTAATTAAGTATATAACACCTAAAAAAAAATCATTTTGAATAACAAGGAAACACTCATTGGAACATCTTGATTTTTAAAAAAATGAGAAATTAACTTAAGAAGTTGTGTTTATTCTTCCAATCCTTAAGTAAGTTGTAATTCAAAATACCTTTGATTGCAGAGAAAAAGCTAATTCTTCCAACTCAGGGTGGTTTGTTTGTTAAACATAATTTCAGAAGTTGTCTCCTGAACTTAAAAAGACTCATCCAAACAGATGCAGAGGCCAAACATTATGTAAAGTCCTGTATCAATGCGTAAAAATGACCAATATAAGAAGTTCATACGATGATTTTTTTTAGGAATAATGTATCATGTTGATAGTACTTGTACAGTTATATTTATGTGTTATGTTGAGTGAGAGACCTGCATTTTAAGGGAGTGTGTTTACATCTAGGAAATAGTTTCACCAAACAAAAGTGATGAAAAGTGAATTGAATTCTCTGAGTCTCTGCTGGATCTGCTGTGAGCTGAGCCTGGGTCCGGGCTGTTCTCGACTCTGTTATCGCCTCCATGTGTTGGGAGGTGGGAGGGAGCAGACACACAATCCCAGGCATTTTCCAGGCGAAGTTGCGCGCGATGGGAGGGAGCGCTCAGTGCTGCGACTGGACGGCGCAGCGGCTCGTCTTGTGCCGGCCATGACGAGACGCAGCCGGTGACAGCGGTGTCGGAGCGATAATGAACGCCTTCAGTAAGTGCTGGGATGGATGAGGAAGGTTTTCTGTCAGGGCAGGGCGGAAGAACAGTGTGCTGCCGTGTCTCCTGGCTCCGCGATGGTGGCACCTCTGCGCGCTTTCCCTCCTGCTATCCGGACCGGGGACACCACCGTCAGAGAAGTCACTCTCCGGCGTCGAATTTTGCACAGCTATCAGGTTAGACGTTCGAAGGAGTAAGAAGGTACTGTCATGGAGAAACAGAGCAGAGTCAAGGAGGAAATGCCGACATCGAAGGAGGAGAAGCGCAAGGAGAAGAAACCGAAATCTGGGAAGCTGTTCCGAAAGAAATCGTTGAAGTCTGTGGGGAGCTTTATGAACAGAATCATGAAAACTTTGGGCACTTTCACCCACTTTGGAGACGCGGACGCGCAGGACGCGGAGGACGACGACGGGGGGTTTCGAAATGGCGCACCTTGCACCCTCAGCGCCGGCTCAGGAATAATCAAAGAGGATGTACAAATGGCTTGGGAGCGAGTGGTGAAGACCACTTCGAGCACGTCGTCTTCTCTGTGCACCGGCAGAGAGAAACTACTTTACCAATACGGAGACAGAATCCCAGGCGTTCTGGGGCTCAAGAACCACGGCAACACCTGCTTCATGAACGCCGTGGTCCAGTGTCTGAGCAACACCGACCTGCTGGCTGAGTACCTGGGCTTGGAGAGGTACAAGATGGACCTGAGTCAGACCAGAATAAACGGGCTGGTGAAGGCTGAGGAGACCAGGCTGGCCAGGGGAGAAGTCACAGAGCAGTTGGCATCACTTGTCAGGGCTCTGTGGACTCTGGAGTACACCCCACAGCTGTCTGTGGACTTTAAGGTACCCAAAATGCAAAAAAAAACACAATCTGCAGGTGCATCTGAGAGGAGTTTCAGTAAACACCTCCTATTGCATTATCAGCTACATAAGTATAGAGTCTTCTGCTCAGCCAGACATAATCACATGTTATTCCCTCAGTGAGCCATAAACACCACTGTGAGCTGCACCGAGTCGTCTGAATGTCATGTTCAGTTGGGATAAAACGGGTGGCACAAGGCTTACATCGTTTTCTATAATTGCCAATAGTACGGCACCCATTTGCCTCCCACGAGCAATAACAAGCGTGCAGAGCTTCACCCTGGGACTCCAGCGTTTCCCTGCCAGGTGATAATGAGGCGGCTGCTTGGTGTCACAGCAAGTCTGAGGGCACGAGGTCAGCAGGTCTCTGACTCACATGCTGCACTGGGCTTTTATCCAGCAGAACACCTCAGATTCTGCTTACAGGGCTGCACGGTATATTGTTTAGCTATCACAGTGTGCAGGGAGTGCAATGTGAAGCTGGTGGATACAGAAAGAAAACTTGGTTGGTTCTTATTTTGTATGACTGATCTACAGGAGAAGTCATTATTACTCCAATGCAAGGCTTCTTGGATGCACTTTTTGTTTATTGGCATTCAGCTTCCACACACACACAGCAAAAAGAGCAAAAAAACAAAACAAACCAGGAGAGAAACACTGAAAAGAAAGATTTGTTTGCAAAAACAAATGAAATGTCAGTGGTATGAAAGTATTCCAGCTACAGAAAGGATGATGTCACCCTCTGTGAATCAGATCTGAATGCCATCCAATGCAAAATAAACAACTATTTTGGGTGCCTTTGCTAGTGTTACATCATATGAGAAAGGTTCCAAATGTTGTTGTTTTTTAGCTTTTTTTTAAAACTATTTTTAATTTCGATGCAAATGCCCCCTTCTACTAAATCACCCCAGTCATTCTGGAATGATTAGGTCTTTCCAAATTGAGTCATTGTAAGTCATCTGGTGAAAATTTGCATATTTTTTTCATGTCGCAATACATTTAGCAGAAAAACAAAGTATCACAGTGTCGTATTTTTCCCCAATATTGTGCAGTCATACTCTGCTAGCATCATTTTGTAAACAGCAGGTGTTAGAGCTGCACAGTGATGGACAGAAGCTGACACAGATGACTTAAATAACTATTTTGAAAGGAGGAATCATTCCAGAATGATTGGGATGACTTTGTAAGAGAGAGCATCTGCACAGAAGATAAGGTGGCTTTAGTTTAGTTGTGGTTTTTTTGCTTGCTTAGATCCGACTTTGTGCTTAAAAGGCCGGTCTGCATGGCAAAAAGCTCTGTCTTTTGCAAATAAAGTTAAAAGAAACTCAGTGTATCTAAAAACCAGTAAATTGGAGTAAATGATATTCTGCCAGACTGACTTCTTTTGTAGATCAGTCACTGAATATAAAAAGTTTTCCTTTGCATTAAGGAGCAAAAAAAAGTTATAGCACAATGCACTTTTGCACATCACTGAAATGATACATTGTGCACCAAAGTAGATGTGTGATACTTAAAATGAATCATACCCCACTTTTTACATCCCAGCTCTCGTAACAGGTGGCTGCTTTTACAGTATTTATTTCGGTACATTACTGTTTTGTGATGCAAAGTTTGTTCGCACAGGAAGCAGATGATTTACTCCCCACTTAAGAATCTTTCTTCCCTGAGGATCAGGGCCTGTGACGGAGCACTATCAGGAGACCCTCAGGCTTTCCTACTCTGCCCACGCTGCAAAAGGGGAGGGGGGGCAACTGTACTTTATCTGCCTGCAGCTTTTTACTCCGGATTTGTCTGAGCCGCAGTTCAGGGCAAGAAGTAGATAATATGGAGCAGCGAACAAAAGAAACTCAAACTGGATCTATTCTTGGAAATGTTCGTTACTCTGTGAGCAAGGCCAGTGAAGTAGTTTGACCCCTGCTGAAGTGACACCTTCGTGGTTTTTGTCACAGGTTGACCTGAGAGCCCACAAAGCTGCATAGAAATACAGCGTTGGTAGTCACTGACACAGAGAATCAATTTGAACGTTATTTTTCTTTCATTTTCTTTTCCTTTCGCTGTCCCATCTGTTGTGCTCTCTGAAAAACTCCCCTGTCAACCAGAATTCACGCTGCCAATAAATCGTCAGTTCCACACTTTCATTTCCCTCCTATCTCATGGGACTCCGGTATCACATATTTTCAGCCCGACAATCAGAGGGAACAGCATGGAAACATCTTGCCAAGATTAAAAGATAGATTAGAAGAAAAAACACTAAAACACTCCTCCTCGTATGTGACTAGATGCTTCCTGTGTTAAAGTGCACACACAGACGCTGCTGTGCTTCTTGGCTGCGGTTTGCGACTACAGGAGGTCCAGAGTTCGTGCGGCGATCCCTCTGAAATTGCCTGTTGAGTAATACCACAGCTGCCTGGAGGGAGGCATTATAAAATGATCAGATAGCTCTGAGGCCTGTGTCTGAGAGGCTAAATTAACTCCCAGTTGTGGGAACTCCAGACAGCACAAAGCACTTATAAACAGTACTTCAAAACAGGCTTGGTCTTTGTTTAAACGGCTTTATTAATCTGTCGATTCCGTAACTTCATTATCAGTCTTCACAGGCCTCTGAAAGTCATGTGTCTTATCACAAGGGCATTAGAAAGGTTCAGCTAAAGCAGCCAGATTAAAAGGACTACCTGTAGCACCCGTCTTGACATCACATGAATTTTGATAAGAAATGATAAAAGGGCAGATCGCCGAAAGGGATCTCTTTTTTTGACAATTACCGCTTCAGTGGGGCGTACACAAATGAATAATGCCGTTCATGTATAACTCTGCTGTAAAATCATCCTCGTTTGATCGCAAGTTCTTCAAAGTTAATGAATCAGCAGTGGCCTCGTCTCAGGTCAGCTGGCTGCACAGTCCCGCTCTGGGAATAAAACAGAACAACAAAGTGGTGCTGGACCGCTGGCTGTCTGCCACATTCCTGTACACCTGCCCTGTAGGACAATACAGGTAGTAGGAGGGAGGCAGCTTTTGTTAATGTTCTCTAAAGATTAAGTAACACAGCCAGTTGCCAATGTGTCCCGAGCTTCCACTCCCACCCATGTGTGTCTTTGACGCTGCAGCTGAAGTTTCTTCAACCTGGGAGCAGATGTGTTCTTTTGATCTGGACAGTGCTTTTTCAGAATCCCCCCACTGGCAGGGAGGTGTGTTTGCACAGAGGGGCCTGGACAGGGACGAAGCCTGAAACTCAAACAGTTACTCAACAGTCAATTTACTGGTTTCCATAACATGAGAGGCCTGAGAAAGAAGGGAGTTTAGGGTGAGCAGGGCTGATGACTGGACAGGAATGTCATCCCCCCTTGCAGGATGCACCGACAGGCCCTCTTAGGAAGTTGTGATGACTGTGGGTTTTTTGCTCACAAGTATGTGCCAGTATTTGTCGTCTCCATGTTGATGTTTAACAATGAAGTTTTATGTTGCTGGTTGAAGTAACTCGCAGAAATGAACAGCAGGTTGGTGGTGATTTCAAGCCTGGGATGCTTGAATTATGTCAGAGGATGCTTGGAAATGTTGAGAAGCTCAGCTATTTCGAGCAAACAAATTTTGGATTTATTAAAAAAAATACATATATTGACATATTTTGACAGCATTTTGTTTGTTTCTTTGTTTTGGGATCTTTATTGTGATATGAAAAATACAGGAATTCTCACCAGATGGCTTGAATAACTCTAGTCTGAAGAATGAATCACTCTGGAATGAGTGGAGTGATCTGCATAGAAAATAAAAAATAATGACTAAAAAGCAGTTTGGAACGTTTCTCATATGTTGTAACGCTGGCAAAAGCATCCAATTTATTTATTTATTTTTTGTTTTGTGTTGGTTGGTTTTCAGATCTGGCTTTGAACTCGTCATAAAGAGCTTTGTGCGGCTGATTTAAATGGCCTCATGTAGTAACAGCAGTTGCAAGAGAGCCTGTTATTGGTCAATATCACCCTTACTGTAGCTGAAATATTTCCATTCAACCAATACTGTAAATCTCTTTGGTTCCTCACTCATTTTGGTGTATACATGTAGAGTCAGCATGTCAACAAACTTTGCATCTTTTAAACAAAGTTAAACACCCCTTTGTTTAAATCTTTTTGTGATCACAAAAAGATTTAAACATTATGGAAACTCTGGACACTATAAACTTCATTGGATTAAACACCCCTTTGTGTCAAAGAATCCTTTAATCAGAGTGAATATTGTAATCAGACAGACTTCTCTTGTAGATTATGAAATGAGAACCAGGCAAGTTTCTTTTGGTGTCATGCAGCAAAAAAAAAGTTGTAGCATGATTTGTTTGAGGTTATTTGCTTTACAGCTACTGTTCACATCGCAGTGCTGATGTCAAATCGATAAATTGTGCTTGTCTCTTCCATGAAAATACTGCCTTAAAATGTCGCACCGTTGCCTCCTCTAGAATGTGCAGATCTATGAAATCCTATCCGTCTCCACTCACCCACCGCAACTCGCAGCAGCTCACCTAAAATTCTGCAGAAACATTGTAAAACTATTACACCATGGAAGGTTGTAATGTCAGAGCACCTGAGTCATACATGTTAGAACTGATTCCGAAGAACAGTGATCATACAGAAAGTCCCCCTCTGCAGGTTGACGGGATTGGTTTCTTTTGATTATTTTTGCTTATGAAACCCAACAAGTCTGAATCCATTTTCCAAGGTAGAAATGCTCAGCCATTGTACTAACTGCATATTTCACTCATGATGTGTCTTCTAGCATATAAAAAACACCATATGGACATGTTAAAGCGAAGAAACACAGGATTTTTACTGGATTGAATCTTTAAATAGTTACCTAAGTGGCTGAAATACAGCTAACCTAAACAGTTCCAACAGTTATCCAGTAATGACTACATTATAATTTACCTCTTTGTCTCTAGTTCAGTAGTTGCATACATTACCAGTAGCCAGTGACCATTATACCATAGACGGTAATAAAGAACACATGGCCTCTCCACAGCTGCAATTATATCTCTGAGACAATTACCACCTTCAAAAGGGCTGATGGTAATTCCAGTTATTGCTCTGCCTTAATGACTAGCTGCACAACAGCTTTAGGGGCAGCACAGGTCGTGGTTCATAGTTAATATCAAAGCGTTTCTTCCAAACAAGCCTGAATGGTTCAAGAGCTGCGCTAGCCTGAGTCGCCTGTAATCTGCCTGATTGAGAGACGCTTGTTGTAATGTGAGGGGTAATAGTGCGATCCTGTTTCATCTGCAGTGTGCTGCAAGTCGGACGGAATATAAACTGTGTCGAAATACATCCAGCGAGTACAGGTTTTAGGCTATAAATGTAATGTTCTAAAAGTGAGTACATAGAGTCAGAGCTGTGCATTCTGTGGCTGCAAAAAGAAAGTGAATGTATGCTGCAGTCTGAAATATATCTTGCTCCCTATCTGGCTCTTAGTTTGCATGCTGTATCTTGATGTAATAAAAATGAAACACAGAGTCCATATATCAGCTCAAAACTTTTTTTTATGTCTTCTGACTGTAACTTATCTCACAGTTATTGTGAGGATCCAGAGCCTGATGACAAGACTCATCACTTTTTTTGGCTTCCTTGAGATCTTTGAGTCAAGGGAAGCTTCAATTTCACTTTCAAGACAAGATCAGAGGACGAGATTAGAGGACCTTATCGCTCTGCCAAGACTCCACCAGTAGTTTTTCTGTTTATGAATTTTTATGTTCACTTTTTTTTTGCTCTTGTCTACGTCTCAGAAACTACTTTGAAGATGCAGTCCTGGTTTCACACCCAATTAGTTATTACTCTGGTCCTGCTGAACGGCTCGCTTTGAATGTTTTAAATGGAAAGTTTACAGAAGTATATGAATTCCAGGTCTGCTTTTTTTGCTGTGTTGAAACAACGACTGTGAGTAATGTAATATAGCCACACCAGGTACAAGAACCTGAGGACATTTCTGTAATATAAAACTTATACAATGTTGGAACTTATACATACTACATATGACTAAGTCTATATTATCTTTAGCAGATGTGTGTAATATCTAACTTTTACGATTTGGATAACCATTAGTAAAACTGAAATCTTGCAAGTATAATATAAAAACCTTACAAGATTAACGTACGATGTACATACATACAAAACATTATCTTTAAATTAAATGTAAAAGCACAAAATGTGATGAGATGCCCATTTATACACCACTTTTGAGCATTTTTTTAATCTTTAATCACCATGAGTGTTGAAATTTTGCAAAGGTTGCCATTTTCTCAAAACCAGGTAATTATCCTGGTGTTCAAAGAGCATATCATCCCTTAACATCTCAATTGTTATCTGAACACAGCAATATTTCCTACAGATTGCATCAGATAACGCAGGCGATGATGTAATGTTGCGTCAGTCGTTACTTTCGGCTATATGCGCTGGCGCCTGGTGAACTTATAGCTTTGTGTTTCATTTGAAGTGATAAACTGAAGCAAGTTGAGGGTTTCCAATAACCTTTTTCAATGGTGGCATGCTTACCAGAGCTGTTGTGTAAGTGGTACTAACACTGATTTTGGTATACTTTGAGAGCATCTGTCTGATAATAAGATTAGCTTTGCCTTAGCTATTAAAAGCATTGTTTGTTTGTACTTTATTTTTGATACTTTGCCAGTTTTAAGCTCAGTCCAATCCAGTTTCAGATAGTATCAGGGACAAATGAAGTCATGCCATTTATTATGTCACTTATATATTTTTGATTATACACTGAGGGAAATAAGTATTTGATCCCGTACTTCATGATTTTGACATACAAAAAAACAAACGGTCTATTATTTTAATAGCAGGTTTATTTTAACAGAAAGAGACAGAATATCAACAAAAAATCCAGAAAAAACACATCATCTTACAGTTAGACATTAATTTCCAGTTGATCAAGGGAAATATGTATTTGATCCCCCAGCCAAACCTGACTTAGTACTTGGCACCCTTATTACCACAAATGTCAGACTGATGAAGATCTAGATTTTTTTGTTGATATTCTGTCTCTCACAGTAAAAATAAACCTACAACTACTTATTTCCCTGGACAAATCTAGTGCTGAACCATATGCAAAAACAATCACATTGCAATTATTTCAACAGATATTTTCATGTGAATTGTGATTTTAGTGGGAATGATAGTATTTGCTTTTCTTCTCAACTGAACAACATATAAATAGGACAAAGGCAATTTTGGTCATATTCCCTCATGTCTGGAGGATACGATTTATGGCACTACAGTACTTCAGTTATAGTAGTATTTGTGAAATTTTACCTTTTTAAAAACAAATTAGTGCAGCTCCTCCAATTTGGATATTGCACTTGGTCTTATTTCACTTTTAGTTATATGTGATTAATTGTTCAGCCCTCATAGAAACTAATATGAAATAGTGTAAAATACTTCCAGTGGGTGGTGAGGGCGGCAGAGCGTGTCATTGGGACAAGACTTCCTCCACTCACTTACATTCATGCTGCATGGGCGACTCCTCAGGAGAGCCAGCTGCACCATCAAGGACACCACACCCCCTGGACATTACCTGTTCTCCCCCCTCCCCTCTAGACAGAGATGTCGGCCGATAAAAACTCTCACAAACAGACTGAGACACAGCTTTTCCCCACAGGCTCTCAAAGCTGTGTCACCCCCTCCCCGCCCGCCTACCAGTCCAAAGCTGGAGACTTACACCCTCACATCCTGCCACGCCCACTGTGGCGTGTTTGCACTAAATGCCGATTTTTTTAAGTAAATAACTACATAACTGTCATAATATCCCTAAATATCATCCTTCTGTAGTATTTACATATCCATCCCAATACTTACTTAATTTTTTTAATTGTATTTTTATACTACTCTATTCTATGTTATATTGTGTATTTTGCGTGTCTTTTGCTGCTAATTTCAATGAAGAGCTGCTAAACTGCCTTTCATTGTTTAACAACAGTGACAATAAAGATCTATCTATAAAGTCATACATAAAAGTTAATAGCTTTTACTCTGCCATTGTAATTGTAATTTGCTGACATGTAACAGTATTACGAAAACATGTAAGGAAAGCATAGTTTCCATTTAAATAAGATACACTTAATGTACAAAAACTATATATATATGTAATGGTATATATTTGTGTATAAAACTATAAATTTCTATATAAAGAAGTACGTGTCTTTATAGCTGAGACATGTTTAAGTATTGCAGGCGGGGTGTCTGTGGATTAGGTGGTTGATCGCAGGGTTAGTGGTTGATGGCAGCTCTACCACCACAGCAGCAGAAGTATATGAGTGACTCAGAAACACTGTACGGTTCTGTGTACATCCACAAAGGTTGAAAAGGTAAATAAGGCAAATACGTGTGGAGCATTGATTAAGAATTATATAGAAAACCGACCTTGCTCTGCAATTTCTGTTTACTTGATTCATGTTTAATCTTATAATGAGGTTATATAAGAAAAGAAAAAGGCAAAAATGGTGACTTTCATTAGAAAAATGTAGCATAAGACTGTTATAAGACATAAAAGCATACATAAAAGATGAGTATTTACTATTGAACTACTACTACTATTTTATTATGAGATTTTTCTATGTCTTTTCGATATGAGGAGAGCTGACCAGCACAACGGCACCTTTTCTCTTGTGCACTGAAGCAATACTTAGTTCCATGCTTTGCTCAAGGACACATCAGTGGTGGCTGAGCTGTGCTTTAATTCAGTCTCTGCCCATCCTTTTAAGAACTGAACTGGTGGCTTTTTCCACTCTCCATCCTGCAGCCTCATCATCAGACACCCTACATCACATTGGGGTGTTACAGCTGTAAGAGGCATATCACATATTGGTGATTACAGTCTTGTTCCCTCTGCTATAATCTCTCATCACTGTCTCGGCGTCTTCAGGCTGCCTGCTGCAGTTCATGGAGCTAATTCCTTCCCTAATTGAGTTGGGTGCCATTCACATCTGAAGTCACACAACACTGTGTGTGAGCTAAATTAGTCTCCAACCTATTTTTAAGCAAAATATTATTCAAACCTCTCATTTGACAGCAAAAAATTTCTAATTTAGTGTCTTGAGACCCGAGGGGGCAAAGGTAATGCTTTTAGAGAGAGCAGCTCTTATTAACAAGCTGTTGTTTTAAAGTCTGAGACAAAAGGCAGATTTTGCAAATCTGAAATGCCTCTGCTCCAGTCAGAGTGTGGGCCGGGCGGAGAAGCGTGAAGAGCGTTAGTGCAAATTTGCAATTCTAGGCTTCCTCTGATCAGCGTTCTGTGGAGAAGGCCCGGGTAAAGCTGCCCATTCAGGAGCCTCAGTTGTACCGACGAAAACACCCAAGCTGTCAAAACCAGTAAACAAGCAGTGTTTGAGATTCTCATTTTGAGTGAGAGCATTGTGTAGGAAGGATAATGTAGCAAGTCAGTTTTAATTGACTTCTCCAGATACCAAATACAGCTTTATTCCTAACAGACTGTTGAATTTTAAAAGTTGATTAAATGACCACTGCAGTGAAATAAAATACGGGATTATGTGGATAGGATTTATATGTTCATCGATTTCAGAGAGTTTCTCTTTGAAGATGCTGAGTCAGAACTTACCATGAGTTCTGTTACAGTACAAACTGTTCCCCTGCTCATAAAACAAACCAGATCAACCAAACTGTCATAATTATGTAGCTACAGAATAATTACGCTTTCATCATGTCTGCTTTTCCCCTCTGCAGACCATCGTGTCCAAGTACGGGTCGCAGTTTCGTGGTAATTCCCAACATGATGCCCTGGAATTCCTCCTGTGGCTGCTGGATCGTGTCCACGAAGACGTCATTCTGGCCTCGCTCAATAACAATAACAAGACCAAAGCTCCTGGAAAGGTAAGAATCTATCTCCATTATGGTAGTTATTTATTCTTAGGTGATTTTTAGTCTGTTTTGTGGCTGCAGTGGGGATAGAGACATGGAAAGCAGAGAGAGAGGAGGCTGACATGCAACAAGGGTCTGGGAGTCAGACCGTGGGTGTTGCAGTTACACGGTTTGCACCTTAATCATTACACTGCCAGGGCACCAGTTACATTTTAAACTAAAGGATCATACTGCATGCTTAATTGATGCACAACTAATTCATGACTCTTTATGATTCAGTGCATAATATATGATGAACTGCTGTGGCCGGATACATAGTGAAGACATTATTATTTCATGTGATTAAACAAAACCTTAGGGATCATCATTTGGTGAATACTAATTCACACTTAAGACACAGTTATATTACATTTTAACACATTACATTGAAACATCTTGACTTCTCTTTTTGGTTCTTGAAGACATTCTAAGAGGCTTCCACAGTTCAAACTGACTGATAGCGAGTCCCAGGTGTCTATTCTCACTTCTAAATCACATGGGTCATGGCCTTTTAATGACGCAAGCCCCACATGCTGCCGTGTCAAGGTGTAAATGATGGTGAAACTGACTGGGGAGGGAACTCAAGACTGCATTATAAGTATCTGATAAGTGGTGTTGGAGACCCTCACCTGTTTAGAGATTGCTGTTACAGTGAAATATAGATTGCCTTTTTTCACTTGTCTCTCCAACTATCTGTGATATCTGTCCAGAATGTGGACATTGTTGTCCTCAAAAGAGTCTCCCTTTTCTTTTAGGTGCAGGTAGACTTGTGTAGCAGTTGTTAAGTCTTCCCCATACTGAGGTCTCTGCATCCCTCGTTGCATTAGACTGTATATGCAACTTGTGTGTTTATGAATCTGAAGTGCACTTGTATGTTTTCTTTGGAGAAAATTCTCCTTTCTCATATACAAAAGCTACATCCATATATTGTATTTGATAACTTTTCCCTGTTGCATGATGCCTTTTAAAGGACTCTGTCCTCTAAACTCTGTACATTTGGTCTTCATCTGTGCATTTACAGCATATTCCAAGGTCAAACTTATCACATGAGATAATTAGGATTGACGATATGAGTTTTTTTATGGCCATACCGCCTTGTGGATGCCCGATCCCGTCAGATCTTGGAAGCTAAGCAAGGTTGGGCCTGATCAGTACCTGGATGGGAGACGGGAAGGAACACCAGGAAGCCTGGGTGAATGCAGTGTGAGAGTGAGTGGTTGGTGGTGGTCAGAGGGGCCGATGGTGCAGACTGGCAGCCTTGCCCCTGTCAGTCTACCCCAGGGCAGCTGTGGCTACATACGTAGCTTACCACCACTGAGTATGGAGTGAATGAATAATGCAACTGTAAAGCGTCTTTGAGTGCCTAGAAAAGCGCTATATAAAACCAATGCATTATTATTATTATTTCAGGGTCTATACTGTTGCTTTTTATTGGTAATCCAGAAAGGTCAATCACCAATTTGGGACAGATATACATTAAATGTAATGGGTGACTATAACTGAATATGTAAAATATAAAATTTGATTAAATAGATAAATGCTGTCCTCTGTGACTGAGATTGATCAGTTTGTCTCCTGTAGTTATGTATTGTAATATTCTTCTCAGTTTTCTTAATCCTTTACTTTTCTACCATTTTTTTTGCCCATCAAGGTCCAAATATTAAATCATTATTAATTATTTTTTCAGACAAAGTTTCAGGGTAAATTGTGGCTTTCTTCTAACCTAGCTGCTAGCCGTTAGCCACTGTGAAAGTAACTAATTTCCTGGTTTATGGCCATGTCTTGTGTTTCCACTTCATTTTGGCAGTCTCTGCTTGAGAGACCTTTCTGAGACCACAGAGTGACAACAGACAGAGACAGGTGGCTGCATCAGACCTGAAGTAGCAAATTTAATTTAGCAATAATTAGTCAATTAAAATGTAATAATTGGAAAAATGCCAAATTTTGGCCACGATAATCTGCCAGACGGATAATTGGTCCATCCCTGGAGCTTATAATATATAGTATTCATTGCATGCTGAAGTGTAGCTAATGAGAGATCTAACATCCAGCCAGCAAAGTTCATCTTGGCAAATGTTTTATCTTTGAGTTGGTCATATCTCTGCTTGTTGTTTATCACCAAGCTAGCAAGTCTAGCCTTACTGATAAGCTCGTCCTGAGATGTTTTGATAATTCCACAGTCAGCGTCACTATCGTTGGCTCTTCAGAGGTTAGCTGCAGGTCTCACAATTTGTTCTGCAGAGCAGTTTTCATGCTACCTAAACCAGTGTGGCAGTCCGCGCTGTGCAGCCTTGCTCTGTGTTTGATGCATCGCCTGCAGACGAGGAGGATACAAGTTTGGCGATTTGATGTGTGATTTTCTCTCAGCATGTCTCCTCCTGAAGGTATGCCAGCAGGCACGGTGCATCCTGATACTCTTAGAATGGAACTTTGAACTGCTCAGCGCTGAGCCATTAAAGCAGGATTTTCATGTATTATTAAAGACATGTTTTTTTTTCACTTTTGAAATAGGCATCCCTCTTTTTTGTAGATTTATTCGGGTGATAACCAATTCATGAGAAGTGCTGTTGGTGAGTCACTGCAAAGAAATCTAGTCAAACTCAGTCCCCTCTGTTTCCCCAGCCGATTATTTATTCTGTTGTTTCATCAGCACATGGGATTGTGAGATACTGAGATCAGGAAGTCTTACACTCCCAAGGCTCTGTCTTAAAAACTTTGATACAACATCTGTTTTTCAATTAAATCTGTGTCATTGGCGCACAACGTTTATTTCAATTAACTGTCATAAGGCCAAGGTTATATTGAAAATTTTGGCTACCTTGTGGAAGTAAGTCCAACTCATTTTCTCTAGTTTAAGTATAGCATATCCCCTGTCTTCAGAGACAAATTAGAAGATAACAATATCTGTGTTGTGTAACAGTGAAAATATGGACAGCAGCTCACTTTTATCCCCTGTGTGTGACCAGCTCCCTGTATTAATTAAAGTTTTACTGTTTACAACTCCCAAAGTTCCATATTTGGAATATATATCGTCTGCTGTTCATACAGTTTTCTCTGGTGTCACGTAACTTAAGTTTCCCTCCTCCTGTCTTCCTTTTGAATTCAGGATGAGAGTGAAAGACTGGGGGAGGTTTGGTGGGGGAGGTAAAGGTCTGGATTGTATCTTAGTACACTCGGGTGTGCAGAGGACATGACAGGAGGCCAGGACTGGAGAGCTGCTGATAAGGTCTGTCATGAGTGTGTGTGGCACCCCGAGGAAAATGTCACCACACCTTGTTAACACCGAGAAGAGCCAGCGAGGTGTGGAGGACGTAAAACTTCTATATAGGATGGTGTTAGCATCATGATTCATTTGACTTAAGTATCTATTCTGTCCAGCGAGAAACAGACACAGTTTTTACATTACAACAACATGCAAAGATCCTTCTTGCCACTGTTGTTTCTTCAAGTCTCAGTTAGAATGACATGTGGGATGACTTGTTTTATCTAAATACCAATCACGTCTGACAGTCTAATAACAACCTAAAGTTGAGTTTTCTCAATTTTTACTATACATTCACAAGTTTTTTAAAAATACAGTCTACCAGTGGAGGCGGAGATGGTGAAATTTGAAGGATGATCATGTCTGTGGGATAAATTTAAAAAACAGATTATCAAATTATGGACTCGTGTCAGAAAATATTACTGAAACAGAAGGTTGTAGGAGTGATGATCAATCCTTGAACATTTTCCTAATTTTTGATACGTGTATTTTTTCTACTGATTCCAAAATAAAATAAATTGTTTCAAAAATGTCCTGCTTTGGCTCTGATGCAGCTGCCTCTGATGTCTTTAGTCACCGCTCTGTGGTCTTGAGCAATGTCCCGCCCACAGCACTATCTAATTGCTTATGCATCACCAAAATAGCCAATCAACATTGAAGGAAAAATGCTGAAAAGTTCTTGTTTAATTGAACATGTGTAAACACAGAACAGAGTTTGTGTTTTTTGCAACAATGTTTACTACAAGTTTTTTTCGTTTTTTCTGCAAATATTTTTAGGTCATACTTCAAATATCAGTTATTCTTGATTGCTAATAATCAGTGTTGGTATGGGGCCAGAAAAAAATGATTGGTTGTCCTCAAGAAAATCATTTTAGAAAGAGGAAGATCATTAGGAATACCTGCAGCTGAGGTGGGGTCAGGTAGCCGTGAGTCTATGGGAAGCCAAAGAGTCCAGAATGGCAGCATGTCACCTCTGTTTAGTGGTGATTGAGCATCTGTTAGCTTGTTCTGTTGTTAAATGTCTCCAGATTAAAGTGTCCAAACAACTATAGTTTGGATTTGCTGGAAATTCAGTACAAATGTTCACTTTGAATTGCTGAGGTGATCCTCTAGTTGTCCAATACAGAACTAATGACATCAGCCTCAACTGCACTGTGCACTAATTAGCATATGTTAGCGTCCTATCATGCTGAAAATGGCAAATATATTACATACTGTACCAGATAAACATTAGCATGTTGTTAGTGTTGCCACCGTGAGCATGTTCGCATGCTGATGTTGCCATTAAGTACGAGCTCATAGAGCTGCATGGCTGCAAAAGCTTTAGCCTCATTTGCATAATTAGTGTTACCTGGAGACCCTCGTAATTTGTAATAATTGAAGTTGCTGAGTTGTTGATTTTGTGTGAATATGTCATGTCCTTAATTTGCAAAGTGAAAATTCCTCCAAATTACCTGTGATATTTTACCAAACACAGAGATCCTATGATAACATTAGTCTCTGTGATTTTGGGTGTTTTCTTTCTTCTGCCTCTGTCCTGCTTGAGAATTATGGAGGCTCTGTTGGCAATTATATATGAAAGTTTGGAGCATTCTAAGTGCAAATTTAGGAGTCCCATGGAGATCTAGTCACAGGAAGCTGAAATCAATCAATTAATGAATGAATCTCAAATGGATGACATGCGTGGCAACATGCAGTGGGCAACATTTTGCTGTCTTTCAATTTTCTTCACAGTTAAAATGTGACAACCTATTAGTGCCATGTCTGCAGGTGATGTCAGTAAATTTAAGTAGAACACAGACTTTGCTTATTCTATGCAAAACTCAGACAAGTCATGGAGATGGAGTCGTAATGTTTAAATTAAATGAGGTCCCCAGGTAATACTAGTCCCTTTCTAATAGGGCCTTAGTCTTGTTCATGTGCTAGGTATTAAAGCAAAGCTAAACCCACAAAGTTTGTGGTTCAGCGGCATATGGATGGAACCTCTGCTGTTTACATAGGATGTTCTTTTGGCATCATTAGTCTGTGATGCGCACTAGATCAGTTATAGTTGTGAGGTTAATGAGCAAGATGAAACCATGCATTTGTGATCTTTTTCTGCATTAATGTCAAGTGAAAACTGACGAGGAGTGTAAGGGTGAAAAGTGATGACATGTACTGACTTTAGTAAACTATAAAGCAAAACTCTCAGTTAATGCTAAGTTTGTGTCCCAAGCCTCCTCTGTGGAAACAAGCTTTGCGGTTTAATCAAAACAATGAGACTGCAAATGCAAGAGATTAAAATCAGATGCTGCTTGACAAGTTGGCAGGTTTGTAATAATCTTTGCCGAAGTTTTACCAGTCATAAGCTCTTTGACACAGCATGTACCTTTCTTAATCCGTCAACAGGTGCCAGAAATACGCTGTAGCTCTTAAGCTGCTGGAGCTACAACTTGTAGTATTAGGCTCAGTGTACAGTCTGTGATTAGGCTATTTTTACCATTAGATATTTTTTAGCACTGTGAAAGCCTCTGATATGTTTCATTAGGGATCATTTGAGAAGAATATGATGCTTTAATAGAATAAGCTGCCTATGCAGAGATATCATTAGCAGGGAGAGAGAGAGAGAAAGCAGCACTATGGTCTCTGTCCAGAGTAGAAAATCTCTTGTGACAGTTGTCTCTTATGTTTGTCCAGGCCTTCCGCTATCAGCCGGGGTGGGCTCTTTGCACACATCAAGGTTGTCATGGATTTCATTTTTATCTGTAAGGAAACATGCGGTCAGATAGATACTCTGCTCACCAATGACAGGGAAATAATTCCAGTAATATGTTCTCCTCCATGAATCACCAGTCTCCTCCTTTCCTTATCTTCTGCTCTGTCCCTTCATAGCTCTTCTACCTCTGTGGGAATGTACAGTAAAGCTGTGGTATGCAGCCTGATATCACTGTGCCTCCCACAAAGGGGCTTTGTGAAGGGCAGGGAGGGCCTCACAGAGGGTAGGAGAAGAGCAGTTGCAAGAAAAAGTGTGTAAATCACATTCCTGTAAAACTTTAAAGCACCGTTTGGGATCATCTTTGCTCCGTGAATGTTTTTGTTGTTTGTTTGTTGGTTCACCTCAGTGTTAATCTGCTCCGCAGCCAGACTGCGGGAGCTCTGGTGGAGCTCGCTGGCTGGCTGGCAGAGTCATATAGGGTCACAGCCAGTTTACCAGTTTACCAGTCCGTGCACGTTCCCACTCACAGCCAAGGAGTCTGCAAGCTGCATCCTCTTCTGCTGCTTATCCAGGAGCCTGTGGGCCTATGCTAATTGTTTTTAAGCATGTGTTGTTAGTTTCCATTTAGCTCCAAAGAGCCAGAGCCTCAAGAAAAAGTGATGATGAGGGAACGCCCCCCTACTGCCCCTCTCCATCCACAGACAGGCTGACTTTGTCTTTGTAACCACAATGCTGAGTGTCAGACTGGTTTGTAGTCGGAGCCCAAGTATTCAGTATTTGTAGTGGAGGGTGACATCCTGCACACTTACAATCAGACCTACATTACACACATTCTAACATTTAATGTTGACTCCCCATGGCTTTGACTCATGCACCACATATTCTCTCTTGGTTTGTTGATCGTTTATCACTTAGGAAACACAGTGCAAGTGTGAATCTCTGTCTCTCTGTCTCTCTCTCTCTCTCTCTCTCTCTCTCTCTCTCTCTCTCCCTCACTCGGCTTTATGAATGTGCCTCTTTGTAAGTGGCAGGAAGAAAGAAACACTTGTTGTGCGGGCCGAGAGTGCAGAGAAGGAGAGGTGAGGCGAAGTTCTCTGCAATAGTGTGGCAATAGATAGGGGGACAGTAAGCAGTAGTGACAGTTAGAGAGATGGGGGAGACGAAGAATGAAATTGCTTTGATTCTACATAACAAAAAGTGCTGAGTAAACAGTAAAATGTAGCTGTGTTCACAATGTGACTGGTCAAGTAAAGATACTGTTTTGGGACAAAGGTGAGACAAAAAGACTTTATTTAATTCATCATAAGTAGAACGTGAGAGTGAGGGTTAATTCATTTTAAAAAGTTTCACCTACAGTATTCGGACAGCAAGACAAAGTCACTGAGTGTTGTGGTGCAAAATCCAAGAAACTTTCTTAATCTATTATTATACATGTTAACAACTGACTGTTGAATAATCATTAAAAGAGGGGTGCAACAAAGGTGGTGTTCCATAATTTCTGTGCGTCTCTATGCAGAATCCAAGTAAATATGTAGTATTTAAACAATATTAAATAAACAATCAAAAAAAAAATGGCTTCACTTTGAATTACTGTGCTCCGACACTCCTTTATTGCTATTTAGTCAATGTGTTTTGCTTCATAACCTCTTCTTTAGCAGATGTAATGCTTACTAGTCTAACTCCATTTTTCTTTTATCATCTAAAAAGGCAGTAGCTTTAAATAGCTGTTATCCTGTTAACACAGAGAAAGTTAAATGACCAGTGAGAGTGCTGTTTGTTCTCTGTGTCTAAGGCATTATCCAGACCTATCTACAAAGCACTGTATCAGCAAAAGAGAATGGTCTGACTGCACCTCATCATTCTGGTATAGAAAAAAAAATTGCTTGCTTGATTTTCTTTAAAACAATCACAACAAACTTGGGCAGTGTTAAGCCCAGGATGTAGTGATGGTGCCCCCTGCAAAATAGTGATAGAGGAATTGTTTTTGTGTAAGATTTGCACACAGAGAAGTGAGCACTGTCATTAAATCAGTAAAACAGCTATTTCACCAAAACATCCAAGTAGACCTGAATTATTGCATGGTCCGTGTCCTCTGCAAAGCTTGCCATTTTCAGCGTGTTCGCTGCTTGCTTGGATGTCATTGTTGTCATTTCCCGTAGCGAAGGGGATTTCAAAAAATGGTAACATGTACAGTATGTAACATTATTGGAGGAGGAAGCCATGTCAAATGCACTGGACATGGCAGGAGTCTGTTTCCAGCGAGTCACACTAGTAATGCGTAAATAGTTTTGTGCTAGCATTTGCAGACCAAGATGTCTCTAACAACTTTGCTGACTAATTAGTTTTACTCCCAATGCACCAGTTTCACCACTCTTTAGTTAGTCTGACACACCGGATGTAGGTGGCAGCTTTGTCCTCCCCTCCCACTCTGTTCAGGGCGGGATGGTTATTGGCGTGTTACTATTTTCAAAATCAACTTCAGTGGACTTTAATGGTGGTGGTACCACATGTTAAGATGAAATGTCAAGTCATGCTTTTTGCAATGGTCTGCAAGATGTAAATTTTAACATCTCCCCAAGTCTACAAGAGGTGCGCTTGCAGTCCGAAATTTGTGACTGCTTGGACTGTCTGCACTGTGCTGAAACAAATGTTGCTCAGAACAAAGCGTTGTTATGGGGAGTGGCTGTGTGAGGAGTTTCTCTGTCATTCACTCCTTTATAATTTATCATTTAAAGGACTGTTATTGAAGTAGTAACTGGCTGACTTTGGAGGTGCTCTGGTTTGTACAGGCTTGCCAATGGCACTGCCCAAACATGGTGGAAAGTTCTAAATTCTCCCTACGTCCTGTGCTGCGTCCGCCTACTGTGTGATGAACGAGAATGCAACAAACCCTGGAAACAGGTGATAGCAGTGCTTGGCCTACCTCTGGAATAATTGCTGTCATGGTGCTACAGCACAATCTATAACCAGCTTCTATACCCTGTAGAAAATGTGAGGTCAGTGCCAGTGGACTAATGTTTAACCTGTGGTATGTAGCTATATTGTAGTATGAGTGAAACATGCACACATCCATTGCCAAGTTCACATCAGTCAGTGCATGGAGAAAGTTTAAAGACGGACCTATAGATGAATGAATTAGTCTTTACAAAAAGCAACAAAAAGTTTGCATTTGGAGATTAGAGATGGCATAAGTGAGCAGATTTTCACCAACGAGCGTATTTGACATTTGATGTTAGTGTCTTGACAGCTAACTACCCCAGAACACTGCCAGATAACAACTGGGTTGGCGTTTCACAGTGTAGCCAACTAGTTATTCCATGAGAGGAGTTGGCTACCTTTGAGCACAGTAGGGTCCAGTTATTTTTCCTCTATAGGAGAGTCGGTGCAAAGGTTTGTTTATCCTGTGTGTGTGCAGCGTTTACAAGCAGTCAGAACACAAAAATGTACCAACTTAAACTAGATGACATATTGGTTACATATATTAATGGATATTAATCAATGCTTAATGTATTTTTGATGGACTAGGACAGTGTAAGGAAGATTATGAAGGGTTATAGTGAAAGTTACAAGCAGCTATACAGTAACTGTAAGATTCAGTGGGTCCAAACCGTCTGTTCTCGGTAAAGCTGACTGAAAATGTGTTGATAGTGCTTGATAAGTCTGGACGTCATCCTCCTACACATTAACAACACAATCACAATGTGTTCCTCCTTTGTTTCGTGGTTGTGCTCTCCTTTCCTTCCTGGAGATCTGATTTGTGCTACGTGGGTGGTTGTGTTCTGAAATTAGACTCACATCCAGACGGTGACCCAGACGTCGTATCAAAAACTTGGTTTCTTTTCAATTATACCAGCAGTACATGTCTATAAGTGCACCTCTAAACCCACAGTCAAGCAGAGCAGTTGCCCTGCGTGTGGTCAGTGCTGCTCCCCACTCTGTTCAGGGCGGGATGGTTTTGTTGTGATTCTTGTGTGCTTTCTGCTGTGTGTGTGTGTTTCCTCTTTGCTCTGCCTTTGATTCTGTCTGCTCTGCCAAGCTGAAATGGCTTCCTGTGGCTCAGAGCCACCCAGCTGGAAAAGCAGCTTGGAGGGCAGGGTGCGAATATGACCACTTTGTGTTTGAGGTCCTCACTCACCTTCGACCCAGATCAGTGTTGATTGGCCTAAGCCTTCAGTCCCCCACAGATGCTGAGGTGAGATATCTGTGTGTGAATATTAGTCTAAAATGAACTTACTAACCGCATCCAGAACCCCTCCCTAATTATTCTACAGTGCACTACATTTACTGACATTTTATTCTAGCGTCTAAATTCTGAATATGTAAATCTAACCATTATATTGTGCCCTCAAAAATAAAAGAAAGTAGTCTGTGGCATGTTCTGCTAACAATCCCACAATGTTCTGAATTTTCGAAAATTCTCGTTATGCCGTGCGGCTGTCAGTGATGACTCAGAGGGATGGTAGTTGTCTGAAATTTCAATTTACTGCTCACTGTTGAGTAAACACCAGCAAATAAAGTCCCAAATTACTTAGATGTCAGATGATTTCAAAATGCATCACATCTCAGTATTTTTATTTTTTTCTGTACTGAACTGCATTTCCTCTTATGAACAATCAAAATCAAGTACTTGAGCAAGACTATGTTGAAAATACTGGCCCCAAAGTACCAAACTCAATGCAACAAAAGTGAATATACCTGTGATCACACAAGTTGAAAAACCTGTGATCCCTAAAACAAAACTGAGTAGAGTTATGATTTCCAGCTAGCCTACTTGCATGAACATGTACATAAAATGAGCTGTGACCAGCAAAACTTTCTCAGTTTTGGAACCAATGGGCTGTGTCTGTCTGTATGTTTGCATCATGTGTCCACATGTAAAATAATTGCCAGTGGAATTGAAATAATTAATTGGGAGACTTGAACAAGATAGAAAAAAGATACAGGAACATCAGTGACTAAAAAATGGAAACACAGTTACAGCAGCAATCAGGAGATATAGAATAAGCCATAGTACCACTAATCAGAGCTACAGTGGAAACAATAAAACAGACAGTACACTTACATAATGTAGCTGTAAAAATAGATAGGCAAGGGATTTAGACTTAGCACTTGGGTTATCAATGAAAGTCAGTTTGTGTGACAGCTCAGACAGTGTGAAGGACATTGCACAACTTCAACCTCTTAGAACGACGTCTAAGAAAAATACCTAGATTGCTCTTTGACACAAGAGTGGAAGATTAAACTTTGTTAAAGAATATTCAATATTGGGAGCACATTCTTTGGTCAGATGAGACCAAGATAATTAGTTTGGTTCAGATGAGGTCCAACATGTTTGGTGTGAACCCAACCAGGACTACCATAGTGAATGCATAGTCCTGACAGTGAAGCACAGGGGGTCAGAGTATGATGGTTTGGGTCAGCATGGGTGCAAACGTTGTATTGTGATTTGTGAATGCATGTGGATATACCAAAGCACTGTCTGATCAGCTGACTCCCAGTCTGCAGACATTTGGCAGAGGAGGAATGTCCTGGCATGATAATGATTTAAAGCACACTGCCAACATCGCACAAGAGTTTCTAAAGAAGAACAAAGGGAAAGCGGTGACCTGGCCAAGCATGTTGTCTGATTCAAACTCAGTATAATACCTCGGGGTATTTTTAAGAGAAAGGTAGAGCAACATAACCCCTGTAGGAAAGTGCAGCTGAAAAAGGTGTTTCTGAGGAATTACCGGGCATCTGTCCAGAACTGTGATATCCTCCATGCCGGGGAGGATAGAGTCTGTTATCAAGAGTAAAGGTGGGCATAGGAAATATTTAAAAAATAAAAGTTGATTGATGATGTTCTGACTTCTGTTGCTGTATATTTAATATAGACCATCTAAACTGTTAATTTTACATCAGAGCAAATACTTACTGCTCAACAGCAGGGTGAGACAATGTTGAATTGTTTGATAGTTAGGAGATATTGAACAGTGGTGTATTTATTCTGTTGTATACTGTATTGTATGTTATATATGAGTGAGAGATTTCTGACTCGGCCAAAGTGTTCCTCCGTCTATAGTCAGTATCTGTCAGTTTTAGAGGTTAGATTTGAAGCCGTGCTTGCTTCCTAAAAATGCAGCTGTTTTTTAAAGCTTGGGGTTGCTCACTGTGGCACAGACACAATTATGCTCTAACTGTCTGACTGCTCCAGACAACGCAATGTATCACCAGTGGTTTAAATAACAGTTAAAGGACATTGCTATAAAGTGCACTCATGCTCTGCAGGGAGCCCAGCCCAGAAAGACATTTTCTCATTAAGTTGTGGAGAGCTTTCAAATAAAAGGAAACATGGTTAGCATTTGTTTTTTTGTGTGAGTTTGGGTTCTCAGAGAGGCTACTTGGGTGTAATTACTTTGAAAGTAAAATATTCACAAGTTAAAAGTTTAAATCTGCGGCACACAAAGCTTCAAAAGTCATTGTTTGAACTCTCTTGGATTTGTCTTCAAACACGTTTTGCCCCGGGAGACAAATGAAGTGCTTCATCTTGTTTTGTAGAGAAATCAAGTTAAATGCACGGACTGATTCTTTATTTAATATAAAGAAAATTCACTCACACACAAATTATTCACAACCCTGCTGTGGCTGATTGGCATACCGAACCGACCCCAACAATTTAAATGATTCAGATTTGCTGAGTAGAGGCTTTCCGGAGAGTGTGTCAATTCAATTGCCTGAAACCGGGCTGACTGGGATGATTTAAACAGTTGTTGATAGAAATAATTTAAGCAGGGAGGCGTGCCTGTCACACCAAGTCCAGTTTTAATGTGTTATCTTGAGTTAAATTGAATCTGCCTGTGAAGATGAATGGATTTTTTTTTAAAAAGCAATAATTATCAATCCAGCCTAACTGACAAATGCCCGTTTGGAGAAGGAACTTTAATCAACATTTGTATTCCTACCATATTGTCCATTTAATCCTTATTAGGACTTTTACTGTATAAAAACATTTACTGCTGTTTTTGATGACCATTTAAATAGTACCAGAGGCTCCTGTGTGTCTCTGTTAATGCGTGGAGTCATTTTATTCTCATTTGTGTCACCACAATCAGCAGCAGCAGCCGCTTAAGCAGAAGGGTAATAATAAACCTCATCAGCTAAGGTTGACCTGCCTTCATTAGAAATCACTTCTCCCTCAGCCTCTCTTTAAGGTGGAATAAACCATCTTAGGAGTGATATTCACCAGCAAAGGTTGTTTCTACTTTTCAAAAGAATACGGTTTAAAAAGTCGGTGTCTGTGTTTTATGCCCTCTTTCTATTTTAGAGGAGGAGTAAAGTCTAGACACAGATAAAAATGGCTTCAGTGAGAAATGACTGGCTCCACTCGATCTACTGGGTTTTATCTTCTCGTATTTAACACACCAGCTCTCCACTGAAGCAAACGTTAAATGTGGCTTCATTATGCAATCATGACTAATCTTCTAGCAATGATTGTTGCTCATAACCAAAAGGGAACGATTTTAGTGTTTCTGTAAACCTCTTTTTGTGGAAATGATGAGGATATGTGTAAGCTTACATAAGGCTTTAACTACAGATTACTTCTTAAATATACATTTTTTTACTTCCAGAGCAAATTTTCTTTTATCAGTTTTTAGTAAATGTGTAATGAAATGATTAAAATGCATTACAGCCATGCCAAGTATTAAGACAGTCTCTGGACCAAAAGTCAAGAAAATATTTATCAACTGTTCAAAAAGCTATAGGGAGTAAACTTTTGGCAGCACCAGGGCTTCTGCTGGTAGCCTGCCAGGCCAAAGTTGACTCCCTGCTGGGTTTAACTTTCAGCAAGTATGCAAGGGTGCAAGTGATATAAATTTTATTATGTTCCCAAGTATGCAAGAATCCTTCTGAAGTAAGTCTTTATGAATTATATGCAGAAAGCAGAAAATTATTTTAGATGATTCATTCAGTCACTTGTTGCTTCATTAAGGCGACAATGGTGTACGTGGCTCAGGTGGTAGAGTGGACAACAGCAGAGAGTTTTACTCTGAGTTGAAATTAAGTGAGAGCCCAGAAATTAGGTAAATAACATTTTGAACTTCACTCCCATCTGCACTGCCATCTTACTTTTCCAGTGCAGTGTGGGGGGTCACTCTCACTGTGTTAATGAATGCAAGGCGGGCCAAAAGTTTCAATGGGAGGGACTCACATGCACTAACCTGCCCAGACCAGCTACCATAACATAGAACATAAAACCTCAGACTATAGCACACACTGAGGGAGGGTGACTTCATTCTCTGCTAAGGACACCATGACTGTGCTCATCTTTACATGGCAGAAAGCTGTTTCCTGCTATTGTAAAATTCAAAATCTTGTTTACGGAACCAGAAACTTGCATATAATGGAAATACCACTGTCTTTCTGACATTTGAGAGCATTTACACCACTCTCATGTCTTTATGGAAAATAACAAGCTAGTACTACCAGCCTTTTAGCTTAGCTTAGCTTAGCACAAACACTAGAAAAAGAGAAAAACTGCTCATCCTTTCAACCTGGTCACATCACTGTGGCGACAAAACCTTGGGAAAATACTATGCAAAACATCTTAGCACATAACCTCCTGCACAACTAGAATATGACATAGTACATTTTTATTATACGAAATTAGTTGAATTACTTGTTTTTATCATTTTATCTAACTCTCTACAAGAAAATAAATAAGCTTATCTTCGAATATGCATAACCATAAGGTCATTATCAGCTCCAATATGCTGCCTTTCTGCATCCCTGTTTCTAGAGCCTGTCCCTCCAAAATCCAAGTATTCAGTCCACTGCAGAACTGAACTGTTTAGGGCAGACAGCCACTCAAAGGCACATTCATACCTGTAAGCAATTTAGAGCCTCCAGTCCATTTCCTGTTAAGTAACACTAGAAACCCAGCTAGGCATTTAAACGCAGAGAAATCCAGTGGCAGGGTAATAAAAACTGGGTCATTCCTATGATGAGTGACTACCCACTGAACAAAAAGCATTCAGAAAAATGAAAATGGGAACCTTTCTCTACCTTGCTTTTCTCTCTCTCTTATCTTTTAAATGATCAGTTACCTCAGTAATTAGATTTACTCAAACTTTGCTTTTTGCAGCCTTAGTCAGCATCCATTATTAGTGAGTCACTCTGAGGTCAGACTATTTGTGCAGTCAGTAAAGGACTTTGGGTCAAGTGGATGTTGATGTCAGTATCACTCACTACACTGAGCTCATGACCTCTCCTCAAAACACGACTCACTTGTGTGACACCAAAAGGAAAAACAAAGTTGCACACTCCTTCTCCATGTGGTTCGTGGATTTACTGCGCCACACTGTCACTCAGAAGGCGTGTTGACAGCACACCAAGAATTTAAGGCCACAGGAATATAGCCTTCCTCCTGACCGGCAGCTCATCTTGGCTTCCTCTTGTCTGTTTGTCCGTCACCATCTGAAGCTTCATTTTCTCCCTCTGTCTTTCATTTTTCTCATTCTCATTCTCATTTTTCTCCCATCTGGAGAGAATGAAATTCATTTTGAGGTCTGTGCTCTTTTGTCATGAAAATCTCAGGCTAGCAAAGCCGGTACACTCCACGCCTTGATGATGGGTTTCTCTTTGCCCCCTTCACCTACAGATAGTGGCATTTAATGAGCAGCTGTTGTGACCAGTCTATTATGATCAATAGGAAGCCACTGCTGCCAGTACAGAACAGTCTAAATCAGTCTTGTCATGACCAGGTTGCTCTCAGTTGGCTAGACATTTGCCTCTTTAACATTTAAAAGTGTAAAAAAAAATCCATTTTGGCAACCTCGAGCGACCACTTACATTTCTTGAGTTCTTTGTGACTCAAGTGATTGACTGTCTCCAAAATGATCTTTTTAACTGCCACTGCTGCATCTTACTTTAACAGTGCTGAATATGACCAGTGACCTCTGCAGTGTTTTGTTCTAGCTCAAAGTTCAGTTCAGTTTGCATAAAAATGTGAGGTTCTTTGCCATAACTGTCGTAAAACCTGAAAACCGCTTTCTCTTAGAGTTGGAAGGCATGAGTTTTCAAATGAACGTGAACATGAACAGTGCGTGCCACTCATTCTTGCGAGAGTGACCGTGTTCGAGTTCACACCCATTATTTGAAAACTGATCCGTTCAGTTCAGCGTTCACCGAAAATATCAATACTGGACCTCTGTGCCCTTTTTTAAAACACCTAAATTGTCGACATTGTATTCCTTGCGTATACATTAGCTTAATTTTCAGAAATCAATATGAACAGGTGCATGCTGGTTTGTTTCGAGCCTGCTGTTATCACTTCAGTATAAAATAACCTGGTTAAAACTGTTTAATTTGCTGCTAATACTAGCTTATTATTAACAGAATGTGTTTAAGAACCAAAGTAGGTGGCGGACAGTTAAGGCACTGTGGCAGCTTTAGCTAATCTGCAAATACTGTCCAGTTTTTTCCTTGTGACTAATCAATTGATTGATACAATTTAGTAAACAAAGATTTTCTTTGGTTGACTACAGCCCTTGTCAAAAATGTTAGTTTTACAGTTTTACTCTGCGACTACACGGCACACAAAATGTATGTGGAACCTTTGGAAGCTGCATCACTTTGCTTCCACTTTAATCAATGAGAGCCCCACCAGCTGTGTGCCTAAGTAGTGTGTATGCAAGATCAGAGCTGCAAACGTAAAAATAGATCAGCCCTGTATTCATATTTGTTACACAAGGTGTGGAGGGCCCTTTCACACAGAAATGGATCATGAAGTGCCTGTTTTTTTCTATTAAGCTACTGAGTCTTGATCACCCCGTCTGCATTTATTTGGCAGCACCAGCTGACAGTTGCTCAGCAGCTTTATCCCTACAGAGTCTACTGTTGTCTGTAGATGTCAATTTACTATTTAAACAGACTCAGAACTTGAAGTTTCACAGCGCTGCGCTGAGTTCAGAAACCAAAGACACAGCGATCCCAAAATGAAAGCTAGCCGACTTGTTTTACCACAACACTGCAGGTGTAGCCAGTAAAAAGATCAGTTCTGTGGCACGTCTTATCCACAAACGATCCATGTGCAATTCGCTTTCAGTATAGCCTTGGCGTTAGTTTTGTATTTGGCCTGATAATGCTACTGAAGGGATCTGCAGAGCAATCAGAATTCATCCTTCAGGGAACATGGATGTCAGATTTCATAGCAATCCAACCAATAATTGTTGAGATATTTCACCAAAAGAGCATGTCCCAAGGTGTCTTCAAAGCCTGTAGACGAGGAAGAATCTGGGTAGCCAATGAAATCACAGTGTGAAGGATTCCTCCTTAAATGGCATTCAATTTGGCCAGTATTTGTGCTTTAATACTGCTGTGTCCAATCTGAATAGAGTAGCTGTAGTCTAAACTGTCACTGAAATAGAAAATGTTCCTTTTAATGCCCCATTTGTATATTCCTTTTTACCCTGTGGAAAGATAAAAATATAACTTGCTGTTGACAGGTCGCATAATGAAGCTTTTGTTTAGCAATTTTAACACCTTGGACATTTCAAGGGTGATCTCAAAGTGGTTCTGATGCAATGTTAGGTGTTTGACAGTTTGCCTTTGCTCTAACTTGTTTCGGTGACACTTATTGGATCACTGTGGGAGAAGATCTTGGTGTTGTTTCTCGTTTGGCACATGGAGGTCAGTGTATTGAAGATGAGGCCCAAAGACGTTCCATTAGAGTGGATGCTTTTTGTATGCAGTGGCGATTACAGATTGCACTGCAATGCAAGTAGTGCTTTGTCTGTGGTGGGAAATTGAAGTTCTGACAACATGACAGATGCACTACAAATGTTCAGTATGAATATACAGTATATTCTCACAGCTGTGGTCACCTTTTAACCATCCATGACCAAACTGATGGCCACAGCATTGACTGGGATAATGGCTGTCTTCAGGGCCCTTTTGCCCCTCCACCATTATACTATATAGCTGGGTAGCACACAGCAGTCATTCATTTACAACCTCGAGGTCAGTTTGAGTCCATGCACCGATGTCTGGGCACTTAGCATGTCCATACGAATGCATCCCACCCAGAGTGATCGCCCAGGGGGAATAATGGGCCGAAGGGTCAGAGAGAAAAGCTTCCAGCATTGGTATTATTGAGACTATTTATAGAGAGGCAACCACGTGACAGCAAGCTGTGTTGAGGGAGACTGTCCATTATTTATCAACACTCTGTATGTCAGCTGAGTACGCTACTTAGTCAATAACTGGTTGCTCTATCTACATGCCTGCATCAATAAACACACATACATATTCAGTGTCTTTACGGCTGCCCTTTATCTTTATCTCTCCCTCTCTGAGCCTCTCTGTTATGATCACCGCAGGGATTCAGGTGCTGTTAGGGCTTGTTCTCAATCACTCCACCATAGTGCTTTCTCCAGCGGCAGCACATGTCCATCCCTGTGTGTTTCTACAGATTGTTTAAATTATTCACATCAGTGCCATTACTGAGAACACTCGTCCCCCCCTCCCCATTTACGATCTACCTCCCCCAAACGTCCCTGAAAACCCATCAGGATGAGACAGGTGGTCTGTGAGGATGGGGGGCACATTTCCTGGATTTTCACCACAGCGCAGTGAGAGTGCCTGAGTTTTCCTTTACAGTGGATCTACTCGCAGAGATGAATCACTCCCAGCAACATTTTTTGGGTGAATTATTGAAAGCTTCCCCGATGGGACAGAGTGCACCGGTAATCTGTGTGATTTCAGGCTTTCATGCTGAAGTACAGATGTCCAGGAGTCAACAGTCCTGGATTTAACAGGGACTTGGTAGCACGCTAGTCATCTGTGTGTCGACATCCCCACTGCTGAAATGGATAATGAGTAAATGTAGTGCTGCTTCCGAGGCTGCCAAGGCTCTTTTTAATAACACTGATCTCACTGTGGAAAAGCTCTCACAGCAAAGTAAAAGGCATTTCTTGGTGGACAACAACATAAGTATTTGTTTTTGCCACTCTTATTTAGTAAATGGCGTACTTATTTCACAGTTATTTCAGATTTGATCACCCTGATTATCAGGATATTGCAAAGTGGTATTCTTCTTAACTTACACTGAAATCAGCTGGTGTTCTCTATTGCAAGAAAATGACCTTCTCAGGCAGCCAACTGCACAACAATTTGCTTATCCCCCTTTGGTCTCTCCATCATTCTGGCCCCTTCTCTCTGTTCTACCATCAGTCAGCTTAAAAATCTCACTTTGTGAACCCTGGCCTCCTGCTGAGCCAGCGGCCGGGCTCCAGCCCACTACTCAGTTGCACGCTGTATCTTTGTCATTTATCTAAATCCCACAAATCAATTACAGCACTCTAAGGTGCCAAGGTGAGGGATTTAAGTTTTAATTTTCTCCTTGCTCCTCAGGCACTGGCAAATGCCCCTCTCCTGGCATTGAGGCTTACGGATTAAGCAGAGGTAGACAATTCTCAGGCTTTACATACCTTGGATATCAGCAGTTGCACATTTTTGTGTTTATATTTGTCCATGTTACCTTTGTAGATATTTGTTGTCCTGGTTTTATTTCCATTTCATTAAAAAAAATCCTCTCCAGACGTTGATTAAACCCCTAAAAAGAGTGTATCAGTGAAGAAGTTTGGCTTCGATATAACTTTAGAATTCATAACCCACAGTGTCCTACTATCTCACTAGCTCCATATCATTTCTAAAAAACAGAAGTATCTTTTGTGCAGTATGACATAGTTATAACACATAAGTGATTAAAAAAAGAAAGAAAAAACAGAAGTTGAATTTCTGTGATTACTGTATATATTTGACCAAAATTTTGGGAAAAAGAAAACTGAAATCAAAATATGTAACATTTTCTCTAAGTGCCCTAGATGTTGCCAATACTGGAAGAAAAACATGCTGGCTGTACATACTATAGATATTTTCCTACTTACATTTTAAATTTATTTGCCTGCTTGTCTCCTACTTAACACTGCCTGCAGCTCAGCCGAGAAGATTTTTTGTTGTTTTGTTAATCTCGGTTACACCAAGGAGCACGTAACTTTTAGTTTTTATTGAATTTGATGAATTTGATGATTCTTCAATGGGACTATGTAGTCTTCCCCTTTATCTCCACTCACCTGTCCCCAGCTCGAGCACGCCAGCTCACCTTTGACTCAGAAGGGTAGAGTATGCAAAGTTAAAATATTATATCGAGCAGGATCTACAAATAACCTGCACAGGCACATTAGAACTGTACATCCATCAGTGCAGTTGGAAGAAAAAAGACAAGCAAGTGAACCTGCTACTGATGCAAGTGCAACTATTGCTGCTGCTGCAGTGTCTACAGCGTCATCCAGTACACCACCACGACCACCTAGACCTATAACATTTGATATAATGTATGTTTTGTACATTTGTAATTCATTTTAAACATAATTTTACAGTATTTTTGGTAATAAGTTAATATTAAATAAAAAAATCTGAGGAGCCCCTTTGGAGCCAAAAGAGCCGCCTCTTTTTAGTGAGCCAAGCCATAAGAAACAGCTGGAATTCCCATCATTACTGTAAATCTAATCTATGCTATGCAATTGCAAGTTGTATTAATGGAATAATTCAGCCCTGCATGTTGGAACCAGACCCTAATTCAGAAGAAGAAATATTAATACAGAAAGACCCCCCTGCAAGTTGACAGGACTGATTCTGTATTTCTGTGACACGAAATCTGTGTTTTGGAGGTTTTCATCAGTGCATAGCAAATTGAAGGCGAAATACTCAGTCATTGTATTGCCTGATTATTTCTATCATGATATATTTTCCTGCATATGTTAACACACCATATGGACATGTTACCAAAGTAAAAGACAGGATTTTCACTAGAGGGAGTCTTTAACTGTCTGTCACATATGCTTGGTTTGTGGAATAACTTTGCAAAACCAGTGCAAGAAAAAAGACGACGACAAAGCCGTCAGCCCTCACACAGCCACAGAGATGCTTCTAAGTCTGAAGCTCTGCCTACATTTGCTGCCTCCTGACTTAGGTCACCACTACACCCATCATAAGGGACCCCGCTGCTGAAAGGCAGTCAGCTCGAAATGACTCAATTTCAGCCCACAACAAAATCCTAGTACTTCACTGACAAAAACGACCAAATGCTACTCTCAAAAACTACCCTTAAGAGAAGTAGCTGGCACAATAAGAAGAACTTGTCATTTTTCTCTTTCAAAAAGGTTGGTGGATTGCTGCAGAGTAGCCATGCCAAAATCAACAAACTACTATACGGTAGACTTCTCCAAGACAAACCAGTAGCCTCTATGTCTGCCACAGGAAGCAGCAACAGGCCAACTAAGTCACAGCCAAATGATCAAAATGGCTAAATCAGACTAACATTAATTTACTCCTGGCAAAATATTTTTACCCTGGACGAGCCCCCACATGTCACAAACAAGTTCACAATATGTGATAATTAGACACAAGCCCAATTAAAGTGCCAATAAATGAGCTTTTCTTTTTAACAAGTAGGAAAAGAGCACAACTATTTAGCAATTACTCAGTCATAATTACTATGTGAAGGTAATACAGAGCAAAAATGAGAACATTTAAGGTGCCAGGGTCAGCTGCATCAGTAGAGAAGGAAACGTCTGCATCTGCAAACATAAACAGTGATCGTCTGTTTCAGCAGTGTGTGTGTGTGTGTGTGCTGCATATATCTATAGTACAGGATGTGCAAAAGAATAAAATACTGGGAGGTAAGTGTAAGAATGAAATTTCACACCTTGGGCTTTTCCTTTTTTCTCCTCGCTCTCCGTCCTCTAAAAATAGCTGCTCAGATTTTTTTTGTCTCTGCTGCCTGCCTGTTTAGTTACATCTTTATCAGGTGGAAGTTGGCATATTTTTCTGACAAGCAATTTTAAAGATAGCATCTCAATTTCAGACTGGCGTGTGGCATCTCTGGAGATGGCCCCCTGTTCTGTTGGGGTCATTTCACAACCTGTAAAACGATTTTCTTAGACCGGCAGCAGCTTATTCCACGGGGATTGATATCTGGCTGTGATCATTTAGATGACTAATGTCTTATCAAAACCACATGTCAGTGGGCATGTGAGCTGTCCCACTTTCTCAGTGTGCTTAAATGTCCGAATCGCCAACACCCACTGTTAACTCACCGCTGACACCTTGCAGTCTATTGACATGGCAGAGCTGGGCATGGATTTCTGAGAGGTGATAAGACCAACTGTGTCTGGCCTCGGTGTTGCTTTGTTATCGCCACATAAAGATAGGAATGGAATCTATTTCCAAGTATGTGGAGGGGAAATGGGGAGTGAAATGCTGTGTTCAGTGCGTTAGATTAAAAAGCAAACATATGAAGGGTTGCACTCACAACCTCTCACATAAACCTTGAACTGAATGTGAGCCAGTAGCTAGAAAATCAGCTGTGTTAAACCTCCTCTTTTGGCGATTTTGACATTAGCGGAGGAGAATATGACAAAACAGTGACCTCCATGCAAAGAGGAAAGCGCGATAGGGGAGGTAGAGGTTTGTCATTGTACATGTCTGTCGGAGCAGTGCAGCACGGAGGTCAGGTTTCAGTCTCGAGCTGGGTTCTTGCAAAGCTCAAATGCTTTTAGAAGAACAGACCGAGGACTTGAAATGTTGGTGAACTGCAAAGGGCTCTTCTTTATCTCAGTGTGTGTGCACCTCACACTGGTTTCTCAGACGCACACACCCACACACGCCCTCCACTTAGAAATTCTAAACCTCCTTTCAGCTTCATGTGTGAGTGGAGGTCATGGTCGAGCTTTCAGCCTGGGAACAGTGGCAGCCAGTGCTGGACCAGTGGCTCCAAATGTGAGGAATGGCAAACAGAGTGTGTCAACAGAGGAGGCTTGAAAGAGTGCATTTCCGTTTGACCAGGTCAGCGCAGCATAAAAGCACAGCTGGGATGATATGATGACTTAATGCATTCTCAAGTACCCGACTTTTACACCGGGCTATTGTGGGATTGATAGCGTGCGAGAAGAGAAACGCTAACATGGTGCTTGTATGCCACATGAATGCCTTTAAAGCAGAACCACTTAAAGGAGATTTTTTTAAGACATTTTCCCTGCCTGAAAAGGTGTGAAATGGAGTTGATGCAGTACAGAGATATTCACACACTGATACAGTACGACTGCTTATTATAACTTTCAGCCGTTTTAGATTTTGGTCTCCGGCTCAGTCTTTTCACAGATGACTGAAAGAAATAGTTTGATATTTTGGGAAATATGCTCATTTGCTTTCTTGCTCGGGGTTAGATGGGAAGACTGATACCACTCTCATATCTGTAATTGTGAAGCTCGGCATAGCTAATAACTAACATACAGGAAAGTAGCTTGACTCAGACAAGGTTGGGCAACGTTTTATTGAAGTGAAAGAAGTTGAAGCAAAGTGTTAAAACACGAGAACTAAAAGACAGATCTGAATAAAAAATTGAACTGTTTCAGAGATAAGAAGCAGCTACTATAAGGACCTTTGTTTTTGTCTGTGGATCTCGGAACATCCAAGAGCATCTGGTTCTTCAGTGCTCTAACCGAGGTATGAAGATGTAAGAATTCTGCTCAATATTGGGCCACCAATCCATTGGAAACAAAAATCATTAAATCAGTCCTGAAACAGACGGACAACAAGTGGAGGGGACCAGCACTGGAGTCTTTTCCTGTTCGATTTCCTTATTTTTAATATATTTAAGTATGAGAAAATTAAGATCCATCCAGGTTTTATTATCCTTTAAGCATCCAGCAAGAGCTGCTTTGAGCCTTTACCTTTTAATTTTACAGCCAGATAGATTTGTACGTCATCTGCAAAACAGTGAAGTGGGACCCTATAAGTAAGCAGCACTGCAGTCAGAGAATCATCTCTCAAGACCAAGAAGCTCCTGTCTGTCAGATATGGCTTGAACAATTTGAGGACAGTACCTTTGATGGCCAGGCACTGTTTTCAAGACATGATATACAGATCCACAGTGTCAGCAGTCAGGTCCAGAGGCATCAGAATAGCAGTTTCTTGAATCAGCTCAGCAAGAGAAGATCATCAGAAACTCTAAAGAAGTAAGAGCTGAAGACTGTAACCACAGCATTACTGTCCTTCAAGCAACGTTAGATTGTTCCTACTCACTCAGTCTTATCTGCAGCCACTTCAAGACTCTGAACTGATTTTTAAAGTCCTTTTTTTGTTTATGGAGCAATGCATGGGCTTACACCTGGTTTACAGATTTACACCTGGTTTATCTTTATGGTAGCAGCTCTGAAGCTGTGGAATAATAATTTGTCTCAATTTTGCTTTATTTAGTTTTACAAATGGATTTCTTACCTTTTTTATCCTGTTTTTCTGTCATTCTTTTTTGCACACATAATATTGTCTTTGGTCAACTCAGGTTATCTTGAACCGTGTCATATAAATAACCTTTATTCATTGTTGTGATAGTTGCAGTTGTGGAAGGGGATGAGCAGGTGAGGGAACGGCAGTGTGCGGCTTTAGTGGCTGGCATGTAGCTGTGCTGAGCAGAACAGACGTGGCAGGACTTGAGCAGAGCTAACAGGCAGGTAACATGGAGGAACTGGAATACTGATGCAGAGAGAGAGAGAGCAAAACAAGAGGAGCAACAGGTTGCTGAGGCTGGATTCGGTGGTAGTGTTAGTACCACATCGCAGGCTGAGGGATCTGGCAGATAGTGAGGTGTCGGACCAGTGCTGCTGGCTGGTGACCGAGGATTCGATGAGTAGCAGGTGTGCAGGTGGATTGGCAGCCAGGGGATAATTGAGAGCAGCACACACACAAAGACACACATTCACACAGAGAGGGACAAACAAGAGAAACCACAAGGAAAGAAAATGAAAGGAATGAGGGAGTGACACAATCACAAATGCTCAGGTCAGAAGATAAGATACACATAGCTATTATATGTAATATAAGATTCAATTAAAATGTTAAGCTAGTATATGTTGTACTTTAGAAAACATATCCATTGCTCTGTAAAACTGATGCAGAAGCTTGTTTAGGTAGTCGTGTCATTAATACACAGCAGTTTGTGAGACACTCCAGGTTCACATCATCCCACACGTTTGCTTTGTGACCTTGTGAGTCTGTCAGTGATCAGACTCAGCTTTTTCCCTGTCTTTTATCTTCATCCAAGGCCAGCTTCCCCGCTGTTGTAGGTGAGCAGATAAAAGAATGAAAACGAGAGTTTCTCCCGAGGGTTGTGTTTAGTCCGGTGCTTTCTACCGTGTTCAAATGTGGTTTTGTTGTTTTAAAAAAAAGTACTAAAACTGCTTTTTCCACACATTTTTTTTCCATTCTGATTGTTGCACCACTCTCCCATTGATAATGCTTGACAGCCAGTGATGGATGAAAGAGTGTGGGAGTATGGCAGTGCTGTGCTGATGGGTGGTCTCCTGTGTGCCGCAGGGTTCCGGTGGAGCTGAGGAGGTTCTGTCTCCTGACCCGTGCCAGTCCCAGCAGCCCAGAGTTCAACACAGCTTCGTCCAGGAACATTTCCAGGCACAGTACAAGTGAGTTTGATTTCTAAACACACTACACTGACATCTACTAGAAATGAAATCTGTGCGAGCAATATATTAGCAGCTTAAGTCTTGGAGGTAGGGTTGTATGATATTGGAAAGAATACAGGACTTTTTACCATGGACGCTTTTGGGTGGGAACCAATTGGGAGTTTTTTGTTTTGGATGGAATTCAGATCTTTCCTTACACTCAGCATACAGATGAGCTGTGTGGTGCTGATTTAAATGGTCAAGCTAATTTGTGTTGCCTTGTGTAGTGAGAACTATTGCTGAACATCTGTTTATATTATATAATATGTTCTAATGTCAGATTTACCAAAGTTGAAGCCAAGCAGTTTTATCTACATGAACTGTTTTCTATGTGCACATCATTTAAACATCAATATCACAGTTGATCATGTTCATTTAATTGCAGGCATCCATGATCGTGATTAACATCGCATTCATTGTGCAGCCGTACAGCTGATTTTACATTTCTTTTTTGCGCCCAAATCTTCCTTTTTAGTTCTTCTGTCCTGTTCCTCAATCTATGTCTTGTAAATAAAGTTAAAGAAGAACTCTGAATCAGAGTTTCAGACAGACTTCTCTTGTAGATTAGTCATGGAAAGTGAGAATCAAGTAAGTTTTCTTTATGTATCGAGTTGCAAAAAAGCTTTTAGTGTGATGTGTTAATTTGCCTCACTTCACACTAGACTTCATGCGCACATTGCAGCGTTTATGCTGAAATGACATGTTGTGCATCCCTGCTTGGTGACCAACAAGACTACACAGTCGTTTCTTGGGAAGATTACTGTTGTTGTGAAGATGTTATGGTGTCGTAACTGACTTTTCACTCAACCCCTCCCCTGACCATTGACTGCCCATTTGTAATTTGTAGCTTGGTGCAGCAGGATTGTTTGTCCTAAGCATGCAAGTCTGTGCTGCAAGTACTGTAGTATTTATGATTTTTCTGCTTCTGTAAATGACTAAAATATAACTGCAACAACTGTGCAGAGACGCACAATCCACCTTTAGGCTGTTGTGGTTTTGAGTTTTCGCTCATCAGATTAGAGTGTCATTTCTAAACACAGCAGATGTAATGGAGATGTCATTATTTCTTTTCCACATGAGTCCTCGTAGACACAGATGCAGAGCTGGAAGGACAGTAAATCTTCACACACATGCCCACACACACACACACACACATAGCAGTAATTACTGACCAGACAAGAGCAGTAATTCTGAAAAGGCCTGATGAAAAACTGCCCCTGGTTTTCTAACCTTTGTGCCTCTTAGGGGAAGAGAAATCCCTTTACTACAAGTACTTATTCAGAGTGCTTACCCTTTGTGCTGAAATAATTAGGGTTGTTAGCTGTGCCAGTGGTCAAGTATTTTCTCTGTTGTAATACCCTCTGAATGAGGGAGATTTTTTCTGTACTAAAATGCTTCCTGTTGCTTTTTGCTGAATAACAGAGAAGCTTCATAACACTGTATTATCAACATTTCTCATGCAGCTGGATGTCCTCATGACTCCCATCAGTCTGTCATCCGGGAGATAAAAAGACAGTCAATTTTGTTCATAATGTATACATCTGTCAGCTGTAGCCTGCTGAGAGCTCAGCGTCATTCAGGGGTCGAGTTTATCTGGCAAATTTATACAGTCAAAAGCCCCTTTCAGACATGCGCTCCTTTTCCATTAGTCTGGCGACATTTGAACAAGTCTGAATGAGAATCCTGGTCAGACAGTCGAGACGGCACGCTTACTATTCCACACAAAGTAAAGTTTCTGTATCACTCTCGACTGAATACCATATTAACAGATATGACTGTGATTCTTTGAGTTCTGTCATATGATTTTTCCACATTTTATCACCAATATTTGTCCAAAACATCACAAAAAGATAAAGAACGCCTTTGTCATTCATGTTGCTTCACAATTTCACATCTTCACATGTATTCCAATCTGACATGCCACTAAAATATAATTACTAAGACACAGTTTATAACAGGTCTGATGAATGAGATTCCTCAATTAAGAATGGCAGGTTTGGACAAAACGTTAACAGAACCTGAACGTTAGTTTGTGGTTTCCGGCTGTTTGTACGAGTCTTTCCTCTGAGTTAACTACACACCAGCAGCATCAGACAGCAGCAGGTTTAACAACACTTGTAACTTCATTATGTACGTAGAATTCTAGATTATACCTCAAGACAGGATCAATCAGGATCTAAGAGCAGTTTAAAATTCACACACTTTTTTGTTTGCATCATCTCATTAATTACATCTTTCTTCGTCGTGTAACTTCTTTTTTAAAAATATTTTTGGGGGTAATTGTTTTTCCATTTTTATTGAAAGGAGAGACAGGGTGAAAGGAGGTAGAGGAGAGAGAGAGAGAGACATGCAGCAAAGGGTCAAACTCACAACCGCTGCTGGCGACCTGCGCCCACATGTTAACGCCTTAACTCAGTGAGTTATAAAGTGGCCCAGTCATGTAACCTCTAATCTCTCATCTGTTTCACAATAATCAGTTGCGTCATCTGTATTCACCTCTGATGCTGGTGCAAAACCACCTCACTGTCAGAACTCAATCCACAAACCACTGAACAAAGTAACTGATTATCCACTTCTTGTGTTCTACACCAATATCTGATCTACAGTGTGTTTAATTAATGAAACTTATTTCAAAAGTGCCGTCCTTCCACACTGAACTGCTTATATCAGATTTGTCGGTACCTTCCTCCATCTGCTAATTTCTCGGAAAACTGGCAGCTCCGTGTGACTGCCAGTAATACATCTGTCAGAGTGCATCTCTTAATTGCTACCCTCCCTGTCAAATGTTTCTGCTGTGACACCTTGGGTGTGTCTACACAGGAAGCGGCAGTCTTTGCAGCCTGGCAGGCAAAATTTGCTCCTCTCTCCCACTCAAATACTGTGCTAGCCAGGGAGAGTGGGTGAGATGGCACACAGAGAATATGTATACATGACTGGGTGAGCTCATCACAAACTTTACAAAGTAACTCGAGCACATACAGTCAGTGTACAGTCTATTTTCACGATGCAGACACCATGCATCGCAAGGCTGAGGTTATAAGTGGACATGAGCGCTGTATGAGTGTATTATCATTGCTGGAATTGGACGTGGAACAAATACTTCTTGACTCCTGCACCTCTATTTTCCTCTGAGTCCTGAGGCTGCACTGCTGAATGTGTAACTCTTTGCAATGCAGTGTCCGATGTAATACAACATCTAGAGTTGACAGACCGGAGAGTTATCCCTGTAATAGCCCAGTTTGTCACCATGCAATCATCACAGCCAATGTACATGTTCAAACAAGTTAAATTGCTGTCCGAGCTGGCTGAGCCGCCCGAGCTGAGAGTTATTTAAACTTAATTTATGCTTCATGTCATCACATTCTGGAGGTGATCAAAAGATGTATTTTCAAGCTTCATGCTGTGGTGAATTTAGTGCCACTTCTGTTTATTCCACAAGATCTAAACTAATTCAGTCATCAGTGATTTATAAACGCTAATTCCATTTAAGTAAATCCTAAATTATATTAAAGATTGACATCTAAATGTGGATGACTCGCTGTAATTGCGGTTAATAGAGACTGCAATGAAAATGTCTCTGTCGAGCAGCGTTCACTGCATAGAAGCCAAGTGACGGGCAGCCGAGCGGTTCAGATTACCAACATGGTGCATTTTCAGTGCAGCTCGTCTTACTCTGTTGCCAGTTTCTCTGAGAAACCCTCTCGTCTCGTGTGCGACCTTTATTTTGATCACGTCTCCTGATTTGCTGTGATCAGTGGGGTTAGGACTGGTTATTTTGTTTACAAGCCCAGCAATTAGTCTTTTTTATTACATCATTCTTGTAATTTCAATCAGTGAATTATGATCTCACATTAGGGTTTATGCCTTTTCAAATTCAGAGCATTAACGTGCTGAATAAACTTCCCTTCAGCTTCCGACAGAGGATCATTGCCAGCCTCAGTGAGAAGAACGAGCTGCCAATCGATTAATTTGCAGACTTTTTCATCTCTAATAGCTTAGGAAGGACAATGAATGGGACAAAGATGGCCAAGTCTTTTGTTATTCAGGAAAGTTCAAAGCTCTACCAGTGTGTTGTAGGGCAAAGCATCAAGGCCAGAGTCTCTTCAGCATGGCTGCATCCCAGACAGGGAGACACATACCTTTCAACCTCTGCACGCTTCCTCCATTAGAGCATCACCAGAATATCACCTCTTCCTCTGCTCCTTTTCCCCTTTTAAGTGTTTTAGAGCAGCAGTGGGCACATCTATGTTTTAGTGAAGCCTGAGTGTGATTTGTATGCATGGAGTGCAGTTACCCTCACTGTTTCCTGGCGAGAATAAGACATCCGTAGGGCAGCCATTCTACTCTGCCAAGCGGGAGAGATCCACTAAGAGCCCGTGTCAGCTGGGCTTGCTTGAATAGAGCTTTATTCACTCCTCCCTCCCCCTCCTCCCCTGCTGGGTCTGTCAGGTGCTTTCCTATAAGGAAAACACATTTGAACAGTTCAGCTATGCCTTAGTTTCCCATGGAAGGACTGGGTGAAGGTCACAAAGCTACACGATACCTGGGGTTAGGGAGTTAAGTGTTGCACAGAGCCACTGAAAAAAGATAAGAGAGTAAAGAAGAGGAGAGAGAGGAGTTTATTTTTAGGTCTCCTGATGACACCAAAAGGAAATTAGATTTTTTTAAATTATCATCTAATTTGCTTTTTTAATTCTCTGAACCCCAAAACTCACTAGCAGGTTTGAAAGGCATGCCATCTTCTTTTTTTTTAAAAAAAAAAGCCAAAATTACTTTATCAGCAAGAAACTGTGAAAACTGTTTCTGCAGCTCCTCATTATATCAGAAAACCAATCCTAATCTTTTATTAAAATCACTTCATATGACTTATCTTATTTTTAAATTTGCCAAAAATAACCTGTTTGCACCAAACAGAATTTTTAAACAACAAAAAATTTGCCCTCCTTGGTACAACCAAGGAGCCATTAGTGACTCATCTGCAACCCACAATTATGTGGCCGAAATTCAGCGACTTTGTGGCTGAACTGGGTTGAACTGCAGGCTGTGTTCACACAGAGCAGTGAGGACACAAGTATGGGGCATAAAAAATGAGTAAATGTTGATTCCAGGTTAAGTTTTTGTAAAATAAATAATCAGTGAAATTCTGCTTTTATTTTTTGTTTTTTCATGATTAATGGCTACATAACTGTGTCATACCACACAGATATTTTTGAGTTATCTTTGCTTCCAGGCATGATTGTGCTGTTTTCTAAGTGGTGCAAGATGTAATATTACAGTGAAAAATGTGGCAGGAGCAAAATAACACCTAGAAACTGTTTGGGATTCAGAGGCTAAATGTACATATTGTCCATGTATGTTTATCATGATGTCTAAAATATCAGATTTGTCTGTATGTGAGCCCCAGGTCTCCCTGCAAACTTACACTCACTGTACCACTCAGTGTGCTTTATTGCTACTGGGTTATGGCTTCCACAAGTCTATTATCAATTTATGTGCAGAATGGTGCGTTCCATACTCTTGCTGTTAGAGTGGTGAATCAAAATGTCGTTGATGAAAAGTTACTTCCTCTCACATAGTCTCAGATTTATATCTGCCATGCTGATAATAAAAGAAAAGGCCAAATCGGAGTAATTACATTAGCTGTACCCTGTAGTTTCCTTTGATATATACACTGTGCGGTTAAGGTTTTAACCCGAACAAAACAGTGAAATCACTGGAAATATGTTTAGACATTCCAGCAGCACCATTCCTCACACTTAGACACAGTCATACCAAGACCTGTAACCACAGTGTTTAAATATTACACTGAGAAACTGCACTCTAGAGAATATTTTTATTCCCGTTCCCACGAAATAGATTTTCCAGCTGGTTTTGAAATGAAATGTCCGAGCTTCCAAGGTTGCTTCCTCAACCTCTGGCTTCCTCTAGGCTCCCGGAAAGCAGATTAAATTTGTTATAGCTTGTAGACGTACAGTAAATGTGGAAAACATCCACTGAAGATTGGGACTGAGCCTGGGAGGGGGGCTTAGTCAGTAAAGTACTGGTGTGGTCAAGATCAGTGTACGACAGAACCTCTGATGAACCCACAGCAGATGAACCAAAAGTAAAGCATCAGGCCTTTTTAAGCATTGATCATATTGCTAATTCAACTATTTACAAATCATCTTGGTTGTTTTGGCTATATTTTGCACTTTGTATTCTTTACATGTGATGCTGCAACTTTTTTGCTGCTTAATACAAAAAGAAAACTTGCAGTTCTCATTTCTAAAAGAGAAGTCTGTTTGATAGAAGATCATTTACTCTGATTTAAGGGTTCTCAGATACAGTTTTGTTCAAACTTTACATTTTGTAACTTGATGTTAAAAAATGCTCCACTAACAGAAAACCTCTCATGTAGGTAAAATCATTTGGTTTCAGCTTTGGTAAATCTGACTGGATGGAGACTAGAAGGTTCTCTAACATTGCAATGTGGGCCAGAAGTCCAATGTGAAGTAAAGCAATGAACACATCCTACTAAAAACTTTTTTGTTACTTGATACAAAAAGAACACTTACATGGTTCTCATCTTCCGTGACTCATCTACAAGAGAAGTCTGTTTGATAGAACACCATTTACTCTCATTCGAGGTTCCTGTATACAGTTTATGCAGATTTTTTTTTAAACTTTATTTACAAGACATGGAGTTTGATGACATGCAGACTCCACATGTGTGCAGCAGCATGACTGAGGAACAGGACAGAAACCCTGAAAAGGAAGGTCTGGTTGCAAAAAAGAAATGCAAAATCAGTTGCATGGCTGCACAATTTATGGAATATTAACCATGATCACGGCTTCTCACAAAATAAATGAGCTTGATCAACTGTGAAACTGAAGTTTAAAATGCTCCACACATACAAAGCAGTCCATTAGATAAAATAACTTGGTTAGATCTAGCATTAGCACACCTTATATCACTCTATTCAAAGTAACTTTTGGCCATACATGTGTCTGAGCTGCAGTAACTGAGTGGAGCCTAGAGGCTTCTCTGTGCACAGATAACTGTACATATGACTGTAGGTTTCAAATGGGGCGCTTAGGGAACACTGGTAAATTGTAGTGTCTGTTGATAAGCAGATATTCAGCAAGTGAGACATTTTGGGTACAATTATGTTAATATTTTGCCTTTTAGGAGATTCACTAAATTCAGATGAAGATTATTTTAGGTGTATTTTGATGCAGATTTGTACATTGGCAAGAATGTAGCACAACATGGAAGCATGCCTCTAATTAAGTCAATGGGAAAATCCAACTAAAAGATTTTGTAATTTTGTCAAGATAGATTAAAAATAATTATGATTATTGTTTTGGCCATATTTGAGCAGCCCTAATCAGTTTTATATAAATATTTCGGCTACAGAAAAGATGATGTTGACCAAGTAAAGGCACTCTGTCTGTGATGCCTACAGTTGTTGCCACCAGATGAAGCAACATGACCTATTGTTTTGACCATGTAAATGAGCACCACAAAGCTCTGTATGAGTGCAAAGCCAAATCTGACCCGATGCCAAGTTTTTTTCCAATATGATCCCCTATATATCTATTTGTTATTGGTTTTAAAGTCATAGCGTTACAATGCCTTAATGATATGTGATATGTATTATTTTAACATTGAAGTATGAATTCCAAAGTTATTTTTAAAGAGTCCAAAATCTTACCCCTGTCTGAAAACCATTCATTTAGATTAGGAAAAATAGAGTGCTTCATTTCAATTTTAAATAAAGATTCACCTAATTAAGTCCTTTAACAGAAAGTCTCATCCAGAAAATCCTACTCCGATTAGCTGTAAACACTGGACAAAAGATTTGACTTGGCAAGCAGGACAGTTTACAGAATCACTTCCAGCGATCTGGCCATTAACTTCAGCGGGCTGTCTGACTCATTGTTCTGACAATTAGCTCATTGGAATAACTCATTTCTTCCAGTGAAGTTGAGGAGGGCTTATTGAAAGAAGTGTAATCAGAGAACAAAAGGGACTCAATGGAAAACTGTTGGAATAGAAAATCACTGCTGCATGTACTCGGTCAATCATGTGCATTCAGACGCAGAGGAAGAAAGACCATCGCTTAGGAAAGTTCCTCCCTTTTCTCTGCTCGAGATCCTGTAATGGCATCACATGAGCAGCGAAGGTGACGCAACAAGATGGAAACCACTTCTGCCGGTTTATAGCACCGATCACCCCGGGGTGCTGCTTGTACTACCTCTACCCCCACCCCCATCCTCCGCCTCATTCATTCTCATCAGTTACATCACTCATCTTTTCCTTTCTCACAATCAGATCAAGGCAGTTGGGTGGAACACTGGATTCATTTTTACTGTGTTGTTCACTTGTATAACAGGATTAAAGCATCTCCTTTGCTGTCAGACCTAATCAGGGCCACTTCGAGGTTAATTTGGAAGTGTGTGTCAAGTCAGCACAGCTGTTCTTTCCAGACTAATGTGACTGTGTTCTTTCCTTTCCTCAGATCTTCACTGACGTGTCCCCACTGCCTGAAACAGAGCAACACCTTTGACCCTTTCCTCTGCATCTCACTACCTATTCCTCTACGCCAGACCAGGTGAGCATTGCTGTTGTAAAACACACCTCGGGCCGTCGGCTTCTCAGGTAGACATGTACAAACCTGCTCAAATAATGACTGCATTGATCCTAGACAGGACTCTAACCTGGGTCTCTATGTCGTCCAGTTGGAGGTAGTTAGAGCTGGAATCATTAATCAACGGTAAATTGGTCAACTTTTTTGAGTTAATCTCTCAATTCAGTTCAGTTCATTCAATTTTATATATAAAGCACTAATTCCCAACATATGTCATCTCATGGAACATAGTAAGGAGAAGACATTATGAATTTTAAACAGAGAACAGAAAACCCAACAATCCAGAGTTGCCTTTGGATTCCCTATGAGCAAGCAGTCGGCGACAGTGGCAGGGAACCCATAAAAAGCACCCCTTTAATGGAGAGGAGAAAAAACCCCAACAGAACCAGGCTCAGGGAAGGTGGCCATCTGTCTCCACCGATTGGGGTGAGAGTAGGAATGAGAGGGGTGGGGGATAGCAGGAAGTTCATTTTTTCAAGTTAATTTTCAAGCCATTCTCAGCTAAGCTAAGCTAACCAGCTGCTGCTGCTAGCTGTGTTATACAGTCAGGGGTCAAACTGGGAATTGTGAGGAGGGGAGCTCTTTCCCAGAGAGATCAGGGCTCTCACATCAGACTGCAGACAGGAAAAAATAAGACTATTTCTTCAATCAAAAGTATTTTCAGTAAAACTTGTTCACCTCTCTAGTTGTGAATTTTCCAGAGTAAGGACGACATAGTTTCTGGAATAAGATGTTGCAATTAAATTTTGTAAATGTAAATGTTCACTTCCATTGTTTTAATGACGTTTCAGAGTTTGACGTCTCCAATGAATTTATCTAAATGGCCAGATACTACAAGGATTCTCATTTTGTCTTGATTTTATTGGTTCACCTTGTGTATTTTAAGAATTTGAATGATCCAACATTTTAAATGAATTTGAAGGAAAAAAATCATCTCCGTTAAGCTCTGTAAAGTTTCAAAGAACAATAATTTCTGTTTATTTTAACAATATTTGCATGTAATTGATGCCATACATAAAAAACAGACATACCTATTAGGCCACATGTCTTTTGCCCCTTTTTTTATTAACTGATCAGATCAGTTCCATTCTTGCAATAATGCCACGACTGTGAACAATAATACATTACATATACAACAACCAAACTGAAAACATCCTGCAATAATCCACTTTGTACACCAAAATCATGTGATTCTTTAGAGGAGATGATATTTCTGAAATGATATAAATAAAAGTGTAGCGACAGCCCTGATGGTGCTGAGCTCATCTGCAGCACGACTTTGTTCCCACAGATTTCACTGTAGAAAGTGTGAATTTGTGCACAACAGCTCTGTTTGCTGCACCGTTAAAGCATTTAGCTACATATGATCACAATGACACACCAGAAGTGTAAATGATTAATGAAGTCCCAGCTGCTGTGCCACCTGAGTAGATTGCGCTCAGCCAAACTCTCAGTGTGGAGACAGTGTGGATCCTGCTGCTGAGTGATGCTGCTGTTTGTTAAAGTCAGAGAAAAGAAGGCGACATTCTGCGTTTGTTTGTTTAGTGCAGTCAGAATCTGAAAGCAGATTTCAAGAGTTATGTTAGTGTGTGAGTTGGTGATACTGGATGTCAGGAGGTGGAACTCAGCTACAGCAAGCTCCAGCTCAGTTTAAGCCCTGTATGCAGAAATAAGAGAGTCTTGGAATGGGGGCAAATTAACGTATATCACAAACTGTCAAATTATACCTTAAAAAAAATGGGTTTGAATAAGAAAACAGGCTGGGCAACACCCACCTTTGTTTTTGCACTACTTACGGTAGGAACACAAGTCATTGTGGAGCTGAAGGGGCTGGGAACAAAAAGGAAAAGCGGGAAAACACTCACGGCATTAAGGAACAATGTCTTATTCAGCTTTATATCACAATAGTCACTTAACCTCCATGTCAGGTCAGTGGGGCTCAGCCTGTTCAGGAAATCCTGACATTTTCAAAGAGGGAGACCCCATTCACTCTTTTTTTTTCATTTCAGCCAGCATATCTGTATTCATGCAGTAGTTTTCATCTGTTACACACATAAAACCGACATGTAGACATCTGGCTTTTGTATAAAAATTAGACTTTCTCTTAAATACTCACAACATGTTTACTGTGTTTTTGGTCTTTATTATGATCCTGAGAATGTTGTGGAAACTAAATCATTTCCCACAACTTGCCTCATCTCATGTGCTGTCCTGTGGACTCTTAGTAGTTTGATGGTATCCCCCAGATGAGCTGTGATTCCCCCACCACACACTGGCTCACACACACCTTGTGCACATCTACCAGACACAGTTCCTCTATGAACATTATTATCTGGCATTAGCATCTGCATTTAACTTTTCAGTATGTTGTACTGTGATGCACAGAGTCATCCGACCATCTTCATAGCAACATAGTCTCAACATAGTCTCCACCTATGAGACCGGGTAGAATCTTGTGTAGGACCATTGTTTTTGTGCCATTCACTGTTTTATGTCACTGTTTTCAGTCATTTTTCCTTTTGTTTATGCTGCACAACATCTTGGTAACATTTACAAAACTAATTAAGTTCAATTCAAATATACCCGAAGCAAATGCTTTACAGTTGTTGTTTACTTTCATTATCAGTCACCTTTTTCTATTATTTTCAGTTGCTGTTTACTTTTGTTTTGAGTCAATTTCAGTTGCCATTTACAATCATTTTCAGTTGTTGCTTTTTGTTCTTCTCAGTGGCTGTTTACATTGTCTTCAGTTGCTGTTTTCTGCCATTTTCATTCAGTGTTTAATGCGCTTTTTAGTTGCTGTTTAGAGTCATGTTTAGTCACTGTTCAATGTCTTTCAGTTACTGCTTTTTGTCCTTTTCAGTAGCTGTTTACTTTCATTTTCAGTCACTGTTTTATGTTGTTCTCAGTTGCTGTTTCCTTTTGTTTACAGTACAGACATATTTGTTTATGTTTAGGCACCAGAACATCTTGGTTAGGCTTAGAGAAAGATCCTAGTTTGGGTTAAAACACACCTAAACACAAAACTCCAGCTGTTTTCTTTGTTGCTACGGTGACGGATCCCCTTGAAAAATGCAAGCATCGCTAGATTTTGATTATTTCATTTAATTAAATATTTGTTTTTTGTTTGTTTTATTGTTTATTGCGTATGTATTACAAAAAAAGTAAGTGGGAAAGTAACAACAAACAGTAACAAAATTTATAGGGGGTTAAGCACCAGACTATTCCTTGGTTTGTGACAAACTGTCATTTTTACACTTTGGTTTTTGTCCAGATTAAATAACAATATGTAAGATTTTAATTTGTAAGCTTTAGAGGTGTTTGTGGATGTTGTTGTTTTTGAACAGAGCCTTGCTAGCTGTGTGCCTCTGTTTCCAGTCCTTGTACTAAGCTAAACCAGTGGCTAAACTGGCTACATACTGGAAGGACAAGTGTGAGAGCTGTATCAATCTTTTATCTCACTTTCAGCAAGAAAACAAATATGCCTATTTCTCAAGCAGTAAAAAATATTGTTTTAACATAAAAAATAAGCATGTGATTGGCAGATTTTTGTGTGTTTTTTCATTCTCCTGTTTATCAACCTCAACTCCTGTACATGATTGACACACAGAGGTGTGTTGATGACTCATTTAAGCTGTGCTTTTTCTTGCTTGGTGTTTCCTTCCTTTTAGTTTTCCCTCTTTGAACTAGTTCAGAAAAGTTCAGCCAACATCCCTTCTAATTTGGGAAATTGTTTTTAAGTGCTTCAGTCTGACGGCGTGCCAGGTTGAGAGTGCTTAGTTACCAGCCTTTCTTTTGAGTACGTGGCAGAGAAGGTGAGAGAAAACACTTCTGAAGAGATAAACAGGAGAAAACAGATGGATTGTCTTTTAAAGCTTTTATTATATATTTTCCTTTGTGAAAAGTTCAGCGCACATAAACCCAGATCTTGTCTGTAAACACATACTGTTTGTTACCAAACCAACATTTGCCGTGGTTGGCTCTGTCCCTTGACAGTCATGTGTTCTTTCTATTTTGGATCATTTTGTTTACAGTTAACAGAGTTGCATTAAAAAAGTACATCCCATCGTAATTGGTAACTCTTTTAACATATGTAAACAATGCTCCTCTTCCAAGCAATGACTACAGATGAAGATGATAGACTCAGTGAAATTTGGTAGTCATTGTCATGATTAAAATAGATGATAAAGATAATCAGTCACACAGAGAAAGTGAATACAGCCAAAGTGGTGTCACACCTTCAGATCTATCAAATTAGAATCAGGGGTTCCAGATCGAGTCCCAATGATAACAACCTCCTTAGGGAGCGACAGGTGCAGTGTGTCTTATTCAAACCTCTCATATCGAGGCTCTGCTTTTCTCTTTGCTATTGAAGTGTCATAATGCCAAGATCTCAAGAGTTTTCTAAGGCCTTCAGAAAAAATGCTGTGGATGCTTATGAGTCTGGCAATGGATTTAAAAGGATGTCCATATTTGAAATATAGATCCTTTTCTTGTAAGGAAAATCATCTATAAGTGATGTCGATTTCAAGCAGCCACCAGTTTGTCTAGGACTGGCCACCACAACAAATTCATCCCAAGAGCATTTGATGCAAAAGGAAGCCTCAAAGAAACCCCAGATTTCATCACAGGATCTGCAGGTAACTCTGCAACCGTTGGTGTCAAAGTGCTGCATCTATAATCACAAAGACATTGCAGAAATTTGGCCTGCATGGGAGGCACGCCAAGAAAAGGGCCTTGAGGACACAAAAAGAACATTAGAGTAAAAACTGCATTACTAATCCACCAGGGATGGCTCAGAGAGAAGGAATGGTGAGTTATGGAAAAGCCGAGTCAAAGCCCAGATTTGAATCCCATTGAAATGTGGTGGGATTTGAAATGGACAGAGCAAGAAAACCCTCAAATATCTTTCCACTGAAGGAATTTTGCCTGGAGGAGTGGTCGAAAATTTCTGTAGGTTGACGTTGGAGACAAAAAAAACCCACCTACAAGAAATTATAGCAATACCAGCTTCTGGTGCCAAGAGTGTGCTTACTTTTTCCATTGAAATTATTACAACAATAATGATTTTGTTGAATAAATCATTGAAAAATGCATTTGTTTTGGTGTTGTTCAAATTGATCACTTTAGTTTGTAAGTGTTGTTTCAAAAAGGATTAGTGTTTGCTTTGTGATTTGTACTTATTTTTTTTCACTTGACTGTACAACTCATACTTAATGTTTCTCTTCTGTGGATGTGACTAAGACCTTTTCTGTATATTCTATCCAATCAAATTCATTAACTGAGCAACATGGGAAGGATCTGTAAGAGCTGCAGTTGAAGTGTTCCTACTTACAGGGCTTGTTCAGACAAATCACCATGACTACATATTGTATTGTAAGGTGAGAGCAAGGACTCCACAGAGAATTCATTATGGGAATTAGGCTTTTGGTGAACATCGTTTTGTTTATCATTTTAGTGTGTTTTGTGCATGAAAAAAGTCATTAGAATAAATTTCAGACGCCTTTAACTGTGTTTCGATTAGCGCTGCCAATTCACTGCAGTTTCTTTTTACTTGTTCTTTTGAAGTTTCCAAGCCAAATCAATGGAACAGGAGTAAACACGCTGGTTCAGTAGTCTGTAGGCAGGCGAATTATGCAGATACCTTCCGTTGTTTAATCTTTAACCTGGCCTCCAATTAGTTATTGAACCAACTTCAAAGTGCTGCTAGTTTATGGATCACTTAATTGCTTAATGTCAGAATACATTTCTGATGAGCTTGAAGAATATAAACCCAGTAGAGCCCTTAGATCTTTGTAAAAACACACAGTCAGCGCTGCCAAAACCACACAGTAAAGCTAATAGCTGAACATAATGACAAAGAAACTTAGAGTGCAGTAACAGAGCAGCTACAACAGAACAAGTTTGGAGGCTGAACCGCTGATTATTAGCCGCCGCCTTTCATAGACTGAGAGTCTATATAAGTCAAAAGTATTCATCCCCATGCCAACTTTTGATTTGTAGTGAATGATTATTTGACCAATAGGTTTCTTCTGGCGGAAAATTGCATAAACAAGAGACAGAAGGCAGTAATGTATGTATTGTGTTGAAGATGTTAATGATAAATTATAACTTTTAATAACATTCCAAACAATCCTGGCTTCTAAAGAATTCTAACACACTATAAACTGAGGACAGCTGATGCTGTAGTTCTCTTATTAGTTATTACTTCACTGCTAGTCATGACTGAAACCAAAGAGTTTAATGAGCTGCTGTTAGGGTTCATCATTAAGCGAGAATCACATATTGTGGTTGCTCACAAAAAAGGCCATAAAGTCATATCCAAGTGTAAAGGCCAGAGGCCACAGTACAAAGTATCATCAAACAGAACAAGGAAAGCCACACTGTGAACAAATCTCAAAGAGCTGGTAGGAAGCCAAAAGTGACCCCTGCACAATAGCAGTGTGAGAGTCCAAGAAGAATCCAAGGATGAGCAGCAAGAACATCCTGAGGAATATGATCAATTCAGGTACCAACATCTCAGTCAGACACGGCAGCAGACACTGAACAAGGCTGGTGTCAATGGGCGCAGACCAAGGAGGACTAAACCCCTACAAGACAGACACAAAAAAAGCTCACCTGGACAAAGAAGAAAGCTTTTGGTCTTTAATTCTGGGGTTGGATGAGATGAAAATTGAGTTTTAATTGGGATGTTTAGTTGAAAGGAGAAGCGTTCCACCCCAAGAACACCATCGTCACAGTCAAACATGGTGGAAATGTGATACACTGGGAGTGTTTTTCAGCCGATGCGCCAGACAACCCTGTCAAAGTAAAGGGCGTCATGAGAAATGAGGACGACATTAAGATTGTGAACATCAGGAAGGCTGCAGAAAAAACTTGTCCTTGGGCAGCTTTGGACCTTCCAAAGAAGAGAAACGGTGTGAACTTGTCGGAGCAAAGACCTGGGTCCATCAAAAGAATCTGTGGAACTGAAGGCCAGAGTGATGGAGGTCAAGCCTTCAACATCAACGACCTGGAGATCATCACAGCAAGGGGCCGAACAGAAATGCAACTGAAGACATGTAGAAAGACTGTTAGTAATTATAAGAGCTGTTTGATTGATGTGGTGAAAAGTAAAAGTCTTTGCATGACAGTTTTAGTAAGAATGTCATTTTTTAAAAAACAAAAGTTTTAAATTTGTCATGAACTTTTCTCATTTCCAGCCAGAAGAAGCTTATTTGTCCAAAAAACATCACAATGAATCAAAAGCTGACATGAGTATGAATAATATGGGGTTTAACTGTATAATCCTATACAAATCAGTATAAATGCATTGCATTATTCAGACATGCAAAGAATGAACAGAATCCAGGTTTTTGCACACTTACAGATTTCTCTCTCATATACTGCTTCCTCAGTCTTTACAGTGCTGTACTGGATCTCTAATGTCCACATACATTACCAGATTTATGTCAATATCTTTCTCATTTCTTTTTTTAATTGACACTTTAGATCAACTTTATTTTCCTCAGGGCGTCCTCTCATTCACACTCTCCTTTTATTAAAAAATCAGTGTGGCCCAGTAAGCTGTTATGGCTTCCTCATTTTGTAATCGCGCACTTCAGGCCCACTTTACATTCATCTGGATCTCCCATTTATGCTCAGCATTCATTATTTTTTATCATGCAGTATGGCCCAGTGCACTTACAACCTGTAATTTCCAAGACCTTCTGTTCTAATTTTTTGCTGTTCACATTCAGTTGCACAGCTTTTATTTAGATATGGTTCACACCCACTAAAGGCTTTTATTATTTGAATAATTCAGACATATTTAAATATAATGTTAATGATACTGCTGAATTTATCTGATGAATCCATTAAACTGATGTATATATATGTATGAAAAGTACAGTGGAAATGGCAGTGAAAAACAAATATAGCAAAGAAGGTGGTCTAGTTATTTTTAAACCATTTATCAGTTTGGACAATTATTTGACCCAATATTCAACATTTCTTCTGTCAAGATTTTCATTGTTACTGCAATATACAGCCACAACATCATGACCACTGACAGGTAAAGTGAATAACATTGATCATATTGGTACTATGTGCTGTTCTGATGGAAAACCTTGGATTTTAACATCCATGTTGATAAGACTTAGACACCTAAATAAACATTGTCCCACAACAAACACACTCCCTCATGCAAATGGAAATCCCAGATATCACTGGCCTACCCCCGCAGGAAAATGCACCCCACCGCATGGAAAAAACATCAAACCATCAGGAACATGTAGAGGAACATGACAATGGCCCAACATGTTGATTTGACCTCCCAACTTCCTATACCCCACTGTGATCAAGCATCAACAGGATGCAGTGGAACAAGTTTGATTGACAGAGGCCCCACTGCACAAGCCAGAGTACCCAAAGGATCCATTGCCAACGTCCTGGTTCCAGACCCCATAGGACACCCTGAGAGTTCCTCTTGTCCATGACCAATGGTTCAGAGCATTTTTGACCACATAAGTGGGGCCAACACAATATTAGGCAGGTGGTCATAATGTTATTGCTTTTCAATTAAACCATATTTTTTACTAAGATAATCTTTTTAAGGTTTCTTATTTGAGCTGTCCATATGTTATTATACTTCCTTTTGCTTTTATCATTTGCCCTCTGCATTTCTATTATATTCAGGTAAAAATGAATTTAAAATTGTCTGTCATCACCCTTCCATTTTTCCGTGTACATCCTCTCGGCACATCTTTCTGTGCAGTTTGCTGCAAACTGCAGGCTGCAGACTCCCACAGGTACCTGACAGAGTTCCTGTATCTCCTCAGTGTGCTGTTATTCAAAGAAGCCATTATGTCCCAGCACCCTACTCATGTCAACGCTCCCTCCGGAGAGGTCAGAGCCAAGCGCTCCCCGTTTTTAAAAATGCAATAGAGATTCCATTATTTCGCACACATAAAACCGAGTCCTAATGATCTATTATTAATGCTAAAATGTATTGATTTATTCATGAAAGTCTTTTTTTTGTCCCTTCTTGGCCGTAGAGGAGGCTGCAGCGGGAATGGCACAGAAATCAAAATAGAGGCCGTTCTATTTCCCTCCGTCCTTGATTGTGTTTCTTTGTCTCTGGCAGACCGATGTGTGTGACGCTGGTGTTCAGCACCAAAGGACAGAGGTATCTGCGGGCTGGGCTGGCTGTGCCTCTGTTTGGATCCGTGGCCTGTCTTAGGAGGATGGTGGCTGACGAGGGGAAAATTTCCCCGGACCAGGTAACATAAAGCAGGAATAAATACTTACAGATCCAGTGGTTGAGCTATAAAATGCGACAACAGAGAAGTATAGCTCATCTTTGCTGGCACATTGATTATAGTAGCTGTCCTTTCCTTGTGTTACCTCTGCTTTGAATTTCTTGGCTACAGTATTTTTTTTTTTTAAGATTTATTTTTGGCCCTTTGTGCCTTTATTAGATAGGACAGTGGATAGAACCGGAAACAGGAGAGAGTAGGGAAGGACATGCGGTAAACGCCCAAGGTCGGAGTTGAACCCAGGACAGCTGCTACGCCTCTGCACTTGGGTCACGCGACATAACCATTAGGCTATCAGGGCGCCCCATCTTGGCTACAGTATTAAGATGAATCTAAGATTTAGGGGAGTAACAGTGCAGAGGTTGCTGGAGTCAAAGTTCACTCCCAGTGCATTAATGAACTAACTGGTCTTTGTGTGTGTGTATCTGCAGGTGATCCTGACAGAGGTTTACTCCACAGGGTTCCAGCGCTCCTTCTTTGATGAGGAAGATCTAACCAGCATAGCTGAGAATGATGTCATTTACGCCTTCCAGGCTCCACCACTCTACATCAGAGGAGGCTCTGCTCGGATCTCAGGTATCTGCACGACTGAAGACGGAAACTCAAGTCTTGATTTGTAACAAAAAAATATGATATTTTTAGTCACAACAAAACCCACATTGTCTTGAGGCATTAGAGCTAGTTTGTGGTACCACATGAATATATTACCCTGCTTTAATGTGGATGTGCGCACATGTCAGTAAGCAAACATTTTATTAATATTGCTTAATGAAACCTTCAGGGAACACACCTTCCTGCAGGAGCTCCTCAGGGAACACATTAAGAACTATATAACTTCACAAAGAGCTGTATGAGTTGCATCCCCCCAGTGCAGATTTCCCTCCCGCTATCAGATTTATGTCTTCATTTCATCTGTTCCTCAGCTCGTGATATAAAACGTGCGCTCAGAAGTACTTCAGTGCATAGTGTTCCCTTGCTTCTTTGTTTTGTGCTGTAAACAAATAGGTTGTGCTCTGTTGTCCTCTCTCACGGGGCTGTAAGTCCCAGCACTGTGTCAGCACTGATGCTCCCCTTGAAAAATGTGACTTTTAGTGCTTTAATTTATGTTGGTCAACGACCGCACACAGCAGTGCTGCCTAAAAGGAGCCCCCACATGACAGTTTGCTGGTCTGCATGCTGGCGCTGACTGAATCCCCTGAGTTCCCTCTGGCTTAGTCTACTGGGGCTGATATGGAGACTCACAGTGACATGTTACTCATAGTGACATGAGAATACATGAAAGATATTATCATCCTTTAAGAAAATAGCAGGATATGTGCTTGTTTGCTGTTCAACTTACGCAATGTCTACACAGTCTGTGAAGCGACAGCAGCACGTTAGCAGAGCAGCCGAAGCAGCTTTGGCCCTCCGTCTGTGTCTACACATGATGCACTCAGCACCTGCACACACAGCCCAATACACAATCACAGTGATTATGCACATAAAGCAGAAGAAAGTAGACTTTCAGCAACAAAAAAACACCCCAGGTTGCGTATAATGCAAGAGAGCTCTGCCTCAGTAAAACTGATTTAAATAGAAGTGCATCTGTTCCATCAGACACCTTTGTGTAGACAGGCTGTTGGAGTTTTTGAAGAAGTTAATACTGGGCTTGTTATCCCAAAATGTCAGTGTTAATGTCAGTAATGTCACTGAGTAACAGTAAAAGACAAAGAAGTCAGGTAGTGTTTACTTGATGAAGTGGAATTTGTGCAAAGCTCTTCTGATAAAACATTACACCTATGATTTAATACTTCATCTACCAGAGAAAGGCAGCCTTTGTTTGCTTTGTTGCATAACCCTCTGAAGCCCACAAGTGCTGATGGGTTTAAAAGACATGTTCTCCTCTAAAAATTGCCAAAATTAAAGCATATATCAGAGTCAGAAACAGTGAAAACAGAAAGGATTGTCAGATTTTCAACTTTCCAGTGGTTCTTAAACTAATCCTGACGTGCCACTCTGGTGCAAAATTTAACCATTTCATCAAAATTACTTTATCGTGCATGTGTCTTTAAAAATTCATCCAAAATTAAACACTGACTCTAACCCAAAAAATGTGCTCCAACATGTACGAGAAGCCATGAGCAAGCAAAAGTGACATTACAAAAATTCAGCTGAATTGGGTTGAACTGGAGGCTGTGTTTGCTCAGAGAAGATAGGAGACATATTTGTAAACAAATGTGCGTAGAATCGCATTTTTCCAGTTTTGGTAGTCACTGTGGGCATTTGGTAATTAACTTTATTTGGACAAATATATAATCATAGAAATTCTGCTTGTTTCCTTTTGATTTATGACATTATAGTGGTGTTATACTGCAGAGAAGACATTTTTGCACATTTTTGCAGTGCAAAATGAGCCCACAGTCAGTATGAATGTGGCAAGAGTAAAAAAAAATAACCTCCCAGAAACTGCGTTGGGTTCAGAGAGTTAATGTACGATAATAAAAAAAAAAAGCCTGCCCAATTGTTAAATATCCCACAAGTCTTTAAAAAATTATTTACATACATAAATGATCTATTAAGTTACTTGATTTATTTTTATTTCCCCCAGAAAAGAAAACCACAGCAAATAAATAGTCTCCGCCTTGCTGTTTATGCAATAACAATAAAATAAAGCAATAAAATCAATATATTGTGAGTGAAGAGGGTCATTAAATATTATATTATACATATAGTTACAAATCTAGTACTGTATTATGCATGAAATACAATGTTATTGCATTCTTTTACCCCTCCGGTTAAAGCAATAATCTGTAAGGCTTTTAGACAGTCTGGCGCCATAAAAATGTGATCTTTATGCCCCTTCCACTATTACTAAATCTAACAGGCCTGATCCTTGAGAGACCCTTAATCAATTATCCATAAATGATTAAATGAAAGCTAAAGAGTCTCGTGGTTTACATAGAAGTCTCACCAGTGGTTTCATTGAAGGCTGAATCCAAACATTTTTATGTTCTCTGGTAATGTTTGGGAAACGTTCTCAGTGTGGATCATGTCCTTAGGCGTTGAATTAAACCACATATTAAGTATGAGGCCTGTGTGTATAGAGCAGGGTCCAGGAACTTCAGATCAAATACATCTTGTGTGCAATTAAAGCAAAACCTCTGACAGTTAACCAGTGTTATTATGCTCCACCACACTAGTTTCCAATCTGTATCCTTGTTACTCTTGGGATTGATTGAATGTTGCTGATTTATTCCGTGAATTTTAGGGTAACAGTTCCTCAGAGCCATAAGATAAATTTAAAATCTCCACATGTAAGACGCTGTTAGAGAGACAGCATGGGGAGCTCAGTAAAGAGCAGTTACGAGTGAGAAAATTACATACCCTTGGATTAAGCCAAAGGCAAACCAATGATGGTGTGACCTTTCCGTTCATGACTCTCAACCTCCCTGCTGCAGTATTAAAATTAATCTTTTACATCATCTTCTCCCCACTGCATACATCACCTTCCCTCCAAAGTCATCCCATCTTTCTGTTTCCTAGCATTTCTGTTTCATGAGATCAAGCTGGATCATTGGGGTACTGACCGTCCACTATTACTGTGAGCTACAATAATTCATTCATTAAAGCAGTAGTTTTTGCAGATTTCTTTTTATTTATGAGCTTTTTTCGCTGAGACAAAGAATGAAAACGATCCTTTTCGTATAATGCATGAAGTGCAGAAACATTTACTCTCTTACTTTAACATAAATTACGTCTCCATGTTTGTATTTTGATCACAGTACTTAAAGGAGCTTCCAATGTGGAGATCAAGTATCAAGATATACTGCGAAAAATCTAATAAATACATTCTCAAGTTTCAGCAGGGAGAAAATTCTCTTCTGTTTTGCATCGGACAGAAATGAATAAGCATAATACCATTATTAAGAATATTGATGCCAAGGGTGAGACTTGAAAATCGGATCACCTGCCAAAGAATACTTGGAAACAGATACTTGGCTTTTACAGTTAAATATCCATTTCACATGCTTTTTATCTTGGTTACAAACAGAGAACTGTTTCTGCCTTCTAGTCATTTGTTGCCCAGTTTTCAGTTAGATGAGATCATCCCTTAGACTGCAGTTGGGGTTTTGTTAGTTATTTTCAGAACCATTTATTGTTTATTAATTGTGCACGTGACAAACAAGAGCCATGAGCAGAATAACAACACTCAAGTAGCAGTAATGTTGAGAGGACGTGTTGCTGCTACGTCTGTCTGCAGAAAACCTTATTCTAAATATGTCTTAATGGGATGAAAACAAAAGAGCTCAGTCAAAGTCGGACACCGTTTGCAGTGTAGGTCAGTGGTGGCTAAGGTAAAACGCTTTTGTATGCGCTGCATCACACTGTAGCACAAAGGATTCTGGAAACAGTGTAATCAATGTATTTATTTGCATCAGTTCCAGTTAAAATCTTAGCTAAGGACAATCTGTTCATGAAGACATTTAGTCATTTGTTTTATCAGGCCAGCTGTGTGGTTCTAGAGATGGTAATGTCAGTCAGCCACTAAAATATCTCAACAACAGTGGAATGGTTTGCCAGATGATGTCTCCTAGTGACTTTTGTGATCTACTTTTCATCTCCATCCTAGAACAACAACTCTTGGATGGAGATATTCATGCTCCCCTGAAGATGAGCTATCGTGTGTTTGCAGGTCCTTCAAGGCGTTTTACAGTACTATTAATAGATTTAGTTATTTTCATCATCCTGTCACCTGTTGCCAAAATCATGCACGAAACATTCGACGAACATAAATCTAGCCAAGCCTTGGATTTGTGTTGTCTAGAATACAGAAGACAACATGCATGACATTGCTATCGTTACCCTAACCCCGACCAGTCGAGGCAGATGGCCAACCCGCCTGGTTCTGCAGGAGGTTTCTGTCGCTGTTGCCAAGTCCTGCTCAAAGGGAATCTAAAGGAAACGTAGGGTTTGTTGGGTTTCTCTATATGATTTTTTTAAGCTCTTCATCTTACCATGTGAAGTGACTTGAGAAGACATATGCTGTGAATTAGCGCTATATAAATGTAAATATAACTGATTTGCACTAGTTCACTCAGATACGCAGCAAAACTAGTTCCATCTAACCTGATATTACACCCATAATCTTGCTCATCTTTCCTTCAGTAATGGAACACTCTGTGTCATATTTTCAGTCAACAAATATATATTTTTTATTAACAAATTACATATTATGTAATATTTTGATAAAAAGTCTGCACCAGAAAATCTAAATAAGCTGTGGATGTACACGTGTTGTGACCGTCTAACAACATCTTTTCAAAGACCTTAAATATGACTGTGCTGACAGCTAATGGGATTTGGGGGTGTAGCTGTTCCCTTCAGGTGTAGAGGTGTTTAATTATGGGCTTTCACATAGTCTGGCAGTGTTTAGTGTAGCTCACCCTGTGTGTCCGTTTGACAAAGAATGAAGCCCGAGAGTGCAGAGGAATGATGTGTTCACGGGCTTCCTGTGGTTTCTTAGAATTAGTTTGAGGCTTTTGGAGAATACAGGATCAGGATCAACAGGTATGCAGACTAAACAAATGTAACTTTTGGTGTGGTGTGTGTTTGCGTGTTACACATTTCCCATGGTGGTACTGTAAGTGCCTTTTCCAGCATACCTGTGGGAATAGCCGCCTGTGTTGACACATCTACACAGCGCGAAAACACAGGCGTACAGTCTCACCTCATGACCATTAATCATCTCGGCAACAAGGTTTTAAAAAAAATCAAGAGAGCAGCGACAGGAGCCTTGAAAAAAAATGTCTAGAAACAGTTCAGCATTTGACAGCTACCCATAAGAAAACGGTGATTTAATGAGCAATGAGCGGTAGGTCTCCTCCAGAGCAGCCCTATATAAATCTTAGTGGGACAGGCCGGGAGGTGACCTCTGCATTTTACTGCTGTTTCATGAACATGCTTCATTGGGAATTTAAAAGGAGATTTTCGCTCATAAATCATTCCCACAACTGTCAGAGGTCGCTGCTCATGTAAATGAAAGCACATGATTAAGTAAGCTTTATTACTTGCTTGATTAGAGTGACATTAATAAACGAAAAGCTGTGCGTACTTATCATTTCGCTCGTTCTCAGGGTCAAGACACTGCAATCAGAGGTTTAATGTTAAGGCTTTGGTGGTTCATATGTAGACTCTGATTAGTTCTGAATAGGTCTTGCCCTTCATATAGTGTGCAGCCCTCACACCCCAATTACTTTTGCAAGAGGAGGCGTTGCTTCACAAGGATCTCGGGATGCTCAGCAGTGGCATTTGCTTTGTCAGTGACGAATTGTGCGTCAGGTGTAAACAGCGGCGTTTAATGAAACATCGCGGTTTAGGGAATGCGCAGCCCCTGCGATCAATCAATACCTTCTCATCTGTGTCTGCGGGTCTAATTTACCATGTGATTTATCGCCATGAACTTCTGAAGGCCTGACCTATGTGCTCAGCTCAGAGGTTGTCAGCTGCGTGATGAGAAGGCAGCTCTGCCGACGTCACATCTCGCTGGGATCTCATAATCTCAGCTTTTCACTCAGTCAGTCACACTCCTCGGCGGTGGCAGAGACATGGGGGAGAGAAGTGGTGCTGCCTGGCACCCCACCAGGACGGGATGTGGAGCAGAAGCTGCATCAGATAATACCTCCTGCTGAGAGTGCAGGCAGCCATTGGTCCATCTGTTCTCCCCTCTGAATCACTGTTCCCCAAATAGAAAGCTGCTGTCTCGCCACTTTATGTATCTCAATTCTCCTCCTCACTCCTTGGTGGAGGTGTTAAGTTTAATGATCACATTTTCAGGTTGTGAAATCCGATTATCTTCCTTTCAAGGAGAACATGTGAAACATCGTGTGCTGTCACGCTGTCATTGTGAAGTTGTCAAAAGTAAGATGTCTGCCTAAAGACTGTCCAGTTGGTGTGTGCTCAGCAGCTGTAAGATTTATCACGTCTCTTTGACTGTATCGCTAGTAAAAAAAATAAACCAAAAACTATTTCTTTTGTCTCATATTTTTCTTTGATTCATTTTATCATCCTTTACAGTTCTTCCTCTCACACTTTCTTTTGTGTTCTCCATCCTCTTCCAGGATACCATCACAGCCTGCCGTCATCTCCATACTCCACTGGACCTGAGGGTCAGAGGTTACAGTCTTCTGGGACCTTATCGTCAGAGTTCCTCAACCAGGGCGTCCCTGTCAAGATTTTGCTGCTGGTGTGCAACGCTGCAGGGGCAGGCCAACAGAATGTTAGGTAATTATGTCAACTGACTGTTCACTGAACCCTGTCCTCACACAGCTACTGCTCAGTCATAGACTAGAAATCATAACTAAGCACAGCAGAACTGTCAAGCTTTGGATTTCTTCTTATGTTCAGGAAGTGTGTGTGGGCCTCAAATAAGAGTGGCATTCTTTGGAGACTAGTTTAAAAGATGGTGTCTTATTTTAACCAGTTCTTTAAGTTCCTGGGCCCATATTCACAAAGCATCCTAAGGCTAAAAGTAGCTCTTAGTGACGTCATTCTTAGAAAAATCTTAGAATTTCTCGAATTCTAAGATTTTTCTTAGAATGTTCCCTTGGTAAGATAAAAGTTATTCACAAAGCGTCTCAGGCCTTAAGCGAGCTCCTAAGGTGAGAAACTGTTAGGAGTAGGGAGGAGGACTTTTAAGAAGCCTAAGAGTGTCTTAAACAGACAAGATGGCAGAAAAACCGAGAGGAAGGAGAGATATTCTCTGTACGTTAAAATACGTTAAATGACAGCGATTTAATAACACGCTATTGGCTCGATCGTGCAGAAATAATGTTTGTGGTTGACCTCATCAGGTATGAGTTTACTGTCCCACTCAGCGCAGTAACGTAATAACTCCTGGGATGAAAGTCATCGCAGCATTGTGATACCTGGCCACAGGTAAAATGCACCAATGTAGCAATGATGACTTGGGTCTGTGACAACCATCTGTAAGCAGAGAGACCAGTCAGACCAGTCAGACCAGTTCGGTCTTTCACAGCCTCGTATCGTTGCGCAATTTATTAATTTCAATCTCCGCTCTCGCTTGGGATTACAGCTCGTACCAGCGCTTCTCACAGCAACCACAGTAATTGCTGACAGCTGAGTCTGTGTCCACCATTAATATCAAACACATTAAGTAGTAAAATAACCAACATGGACAGTAAACATAACAATAAGCAAATCAATATCATCGGCATGTTAATGAGGTACGTTCAAACATTTGAAGCTGTGTCACAACTAATTTAATTTTGCTGAGTTTCATCATCATGACATAAAATTAATGTCAAGATTACACATTTCTTAATACAGTCCAAGTTATATGATCAGTTGATTTTACTGTCCATTCATTACGAGGAGCGCGGAGCATTTTTCTTTTGTCTTTCCCCCTTTTTGTAACAACCAATCACAGCTTGTAGAAGACTGCGTCACACCTAGCAACGGGGTCAACCACGCCTCCTCACTAAGATAAAAGTTTGTGTGCCATTCTTGCTCAGAGTTGCTCTCAGAAACTTCCTGAATCACTCTTAAGCTAAGATTCCTTGCTAGGAATTTTTAGGCTAAGTTAGGAGCTCTCTTAGAAAATTCTAAGACGCTTTGTGAATACAGGCCCTGGAGTTTATCCACTGGAGCTGGAGTGGTGACTTTTCATTCAAGGCCTTGCCCAACATTCATACAGTCTCCCTCAAGTCTCTCTAAATTTTATATTATATAAGTTTTAAATCTCATTTCTGAGACAACATTGCCTTGCTGGCACAATAATATTAAAGAATTTTACATCAACCAGCAATGAATGCATTGCCAGTTGTGAAGAGAGGAGCGACCACAGGAACGGAGACGGAGTAGGCTACAGTATGGTGAGGAGTACTGTGCAAATACCTAAAAAGCGTCCAAGATATGATTCTGATGCTCCAGATAGAAAAGAAACTTGGCATTCAAAGGGAGGACTACAGTTTAAAAAAGAAAGCAATTACAAGGCAAATGTAATAAGTCAGCGTCTATGGTGTTTGTGTAATTGTTTTCACTACCAGAAGGGGGAGACAAAGTTGCCCATTTCAACTGGCATTAACTTCAATGTCAAATTTACTGGCCCCACTGGAAAATTAGTCTCTTAGTCAGGTGAAATGTAGAACACAGACTTAAATATAATAAATAAAATACATGTAAAGATGCAAAAAACAGTAGTGACCCAGCATTAGAGGCTGTTTAGCACCTCTGCTTTTCTTTTTACCTTTGATTTGGGACAGATTTCTTTCCAGCAGTTGCAGCTAAATGTGCAGTAGATCGTGTAATATTTGCAAAACTCTTCAGTTCTTCCATGTTCTAACATGCTTCTCAGTTATAAAAGTGTTTGATATATAAGAACATCAAATCAGAACTATTACCACTATGTTGCTAGTCCAAGTCGTGTTATTCAGTAGGCTTTAAGCTTTCAGACAGTCATTGGGCTGTGTTGTATTTAATTAGCCTTTGTGTGCAGGTTTAGAGCCCTTTTACAGTCTTCTCCATTAAAGCTCATCAGCTTCATTCAACTCCTCGTGTTTTTTAGACTTCCTCTAGTTGAGCATGTCAAGGTCATGTCAACTCCTTGTAACAGAAAAGACTCACATTTCACTCTGTGATGAGACTCAGTGAGATGAGTTTCAAATCAAACGATTGAGGACTCTGACACCTGGCACGATACACAGATCCATCAGACACCCGTCTCCCTGACAGGGTCCACAGAGATCAATATAGGTGAGCTCGCCAACAGGCCTGTGAGAAAGTCCGATCTCATCCACGAGGGTTGCTGTCTCCTCAGTTTCTCCTTCAAACGCATCTCTGTCGTAGCTCAAACCACCCACCTATCTCGGTCTCATCAGATGACAGCTGGAGGACTGGACTGTGCCAAGAAAATGACATTGGAGTCACATACTTGTTTCTCACTCTAGTTCTGTATTGAATGGCATCACAGGTACATTCCTAAAAAACCAGTGTGAAAACTCTCGGTTTTTCGTCGGTTTTTCTAAACTGTGAAACCACATTTTATGCGTGGAAACCCAAATGTTCACTGTTTTTCTGTCACTTCTCTTCAAACTCAACATTTTGATTCTTTGACATTTAACTTCTTTTACATCTTGATGGTGATTCTCATGTCTGTGGTGGCAGATGAAAAAATAAATAGTGATCACTGCATGCTCAGAAGTAGATATTAGACTTCATTACTTGTCATCATGACTCAGGTTTGTTTTAGTTACTTTTCATGCCATTTTATGTATTGTACCTTCCTCTGTGACTTTAGTTGTTGCTCCATAGCTACTACAAAATGTACATTACTCTGAGAGTTCTGAGGGAAGTTTCTATGACTGTTTTGTTTCCAGTCTGCAGGAACCTAAACAGTATGAAATTTTTTTAAAAAGTAAATGGTGTCTTTGTATGTGCAACAAATCCTACTTACTATTTAATTCATTACCCGTCTACTGTGTATCTTCTCTCTCTTGATGGTTGCTCCCATGGTTCCACGCTAATAAATCTCACGTGTACAATGCAAGGCTGCCTTCAATTAGATGTGTATTATAATGTGTAATGTGATCCATCTCTGCAGTAGGATGGTTTTCCCTCTCCTCATCAGCCATTTTCACTCCTTATTATCTGCCTCTGTCCTTCCATAGACTTGCTATAATGAGAATCCCGCTCTAATGCTGATAATGGTAATAAATGATTATTTACATTACAATGGGATGAGGAGACGTGCGAACCGGTCAGGGTTAATGCGGGGGTTGGTTGGGTCGTGTTGTTGTGAGTTGTCATCTTTTCATCTTTTAACATTAATTTCCTCCGTGCCTGTTTAAGGTTTGGACCTCCATTCCTAATGAGGGAGGACCGGGGTATTTCCTGGGACCAGCTGCAGCAGAGCATCCTCAGCAAGCTTTATTACCTGATGATCAATGGAGCTCAGGCACAGGTACTGGCTGCTTATAATGACGTGGCAATGAATCCTTTTTTTCTAGCCCCTGCTTCTAGGTAAATATCAAAATACTGTGCCTGGAGCTGGTAGTTATTCGCTGACTCATATACTGCGTAGGACAGTAGATACTTGAACCGAGTTCCTTTGGTTTGGGTAAACCTAAACTGCCAAATGATCTGTTCACATCTGGCTAAGGGAGAAAAAATTTAGACACAAGTTAGAGCATGCTGCTTGAAGCAATGTGATGCACAGTCATGTGCCATTCGCACAAATGTACAGTTTCTATAAAAAGGAGTCATCCCTCTTGGAAGTTTTCCCTGTTGATGGCTTTTCAACACTGAGTCATGGCTAATTTAACACATTTCTACACACAAATGGCAGTTAATTAAAAATATGAAATCTAAAATAATTGATTGCATAAGTATTAACACCCTTTAAAGTGACTCACCCAATTCAACACAGGTGCAGCCAATTGGTGCTAGACGTCATATAATCTGTAAAATGGATGTCATTTGAGCGAGGAAGGCCACAAAGACATTTATGACCCTTCTGAGGGCATTAAAAACTTTAGCAGTGTAGATGGAAGAGACTGCGTGTGCACCAACTGCCGCCTGTTCTTCACCAGTCAAAGCTTTGCTGGAAAGTGGCAAAGAGAAACCAACTGTTGAAAATACTCATATTAAATCTCAACTAGAGTTCACTTCAAGCCAGTCTATGAAGTCAGTTTGAAGGAGGGTCCAAAATTGAGCTTTTGGGCCATCAGACTAGATCACAAGTACATCATCTTCTCAGCAGCAGGCCCTGGAGGGCTTGTGATGGTAGAGGGTACAATGAAATCCTGGAGTCTGCAGCAAAAGCTATACAGGCATGGTTTAAAGGTAACAAGGAGAGCCCAAACCTCAGTCCAGTTGAGTATTTGTGGCTGGACTTAAACAGGCCAGTTCACTTGTGAACCCTATGCAAACTGACAATTTTGCAAAGAAGAATGGGGGAAAATTGCAGTGTTTAGATGTGCAAAGCTAACTGAGACCTGTCTGCACCGGCACAATGCTGTAACTGTAGCCAAAGGTGCATCTAGTAAGAGCTGTCTTGAAGGGGGATAATACCTGAGCAGTCACTTCTTTTTTGTGTTATAATTTTAATTACTTTGTAGAACTCTATTTCACTTTGACATGAAATAGTCTTTTTTGTGAGTTCTTGTCAAGTAAGCCACATTCTATTTACCATGACTGCGTATTGAAAAGCAATAAAAGGGAGAAACTTCTAAGGTGGTGAATACTTTTTACAAGCACTTTATGGTAACCTTCATTCTAATGGAGAAATCTACTGTAAATTCTGCAACTATAGGCTCTAGAGTGGTGGAAATATTATTTATCATAATTTATTTTATTTTGTATCCACTGCAGCTACATTCACAAAAGCCCTGGACTAATGATGCACTGCAGCCCTGTGCAATAAATCAATAGAAATAATAATAGTACAAAACAATAGAGGATTATTAATCATATACTTTTAATAATTGTGTGTGTGGGTGGGCATGATTTGAGCACCGGCTGGTGGAGACCGGACACGGTCCCCCCTCGTCATGCCGGCTGGCGCACGTGTTCCAGAGCAGGTTTATTGGCTCGAGACAGAGCAAAGCATGCCCACACAGTGACACTGTGTTGTACAGGTGGGAGGGATTAAAGCACAAGCTAGAGCCAGAGAGGAGCTGGTGTCCTCTCACTGCACCTGCTGGCAGACCAAACCACAGTCAGGTGAACTGGTCTGAGGCCGGTCACAGCTCACCGAGGGGACACACACATACGACTTCTGTCTCCTTCATCAAGGTCGTTTGTTTTTGTGTGTCAATTAATTGAATGATTGTGGGCAAAGCAGCCCTTCCTGCACTTCAGTGGGTTGAAGTATGATCATGTTGGAGCAGAGAACATTACCTTTATCCACTCATCTCCCAGGACATGACAGGATTATCAGTCAATCGCTTTCACTGTTGCTGCTCAGTCTCCTCAGCTCTCTCCCGTCTTTCGCACCAGTACTAAAAGTAAATATTGGACTTTCTTAAGAGGTCAAAGTGATATATATTAAACAGACTTCAGCTTGGGATATTAGAAATGCGCTTTTTCATAAATGCAACAATGATTGTAAGCTGAGTTGACACAGTGTGGATATTGTTACTAATAAAACAGACACTAATACTATACTTTTATTTACATAAGGCCACTTGAGTATAAAATGAACTGCGTATGAGTTTTACTGATGAAAACAACGATTATAGATGTCAGTAATAAAGAAAATAATATATATATTATAGAAATGCAAAACCTTGTGACACTAGAAAGCCTGAGTAAAGCCCAACGTTGTGTGTCTACCACAGAAATCTTGCTTTCTAGTACAGGCTTAACTCATTAATGGAGTGGAATTTAATAATGTCCTTTACAGCACTTAAAGTATTAGCAGATTTACGCATAAATCCACTGACATTTTTCAAGTATGAGGCTGCAGCACAAGTCTTTGCTTAGTCACAGGGGACTGCTGGTTTGTTGATTTTCCACCAAAACCTCTCTCGAGTGTTTTCGACACACACATAGTCTGGATTTGTACAATATAAACTCAAAAAGGAAAATTATAATTTGCTTTTTCCTGCACCAATTGTGACATCGTGCAGACTCCAGAGACATTTAATAATGTATTCTTGTGAGATTTTCAATATGAATAAAATGTCTGTTTTAAATTTTCTCTAACAATTTATCTGCCCTTGCCTTTCTCAGGACACACACTCATACATGCCCACACATACATGGAGGGAGGAAATAAAGCCCAAAGCCAGACACTTGTTTACCAAAATCTTCATACAGGTGCGGGTGTATTTTTATGCACATATCTGGTTTGCTGCAGTGAGCCACTGTCAGTCTTAGACTGTGTATAACGCCACGGGTGTCCTGTTAGATAACATCCAGCTCACTCCATTACTGATGCATAAATACAGTAGAGGATCAAATCAGCATTCAGAACAGTCCTTATCACAGAAAGAATAGTTCAAAATCTTTAATCTAATATTTCTATGGGAATTAATTACTTTCAAATGAAGGCTCTAGAGATGTTCAGAGCTGAGCAAATACAAAATTAAATCAAGGGATGACAAAAGTCCAATTTAGTATTCACACTCCTGTCATCTCATGTTAATGGTATAGTAACACAGTAAAACTTGAGCTCCCCTCATAGAAAACAAAAACGAGGTCACTGGTATATTATGGTTTTAAAAACATTTTAAAATTGGTGGCTGTATAGCTCATTGAGTCAGGGCGTTACCATGTAGGCGCAGGTCATGAGATCAAGTCCAGCTGCATGTCTCTCTCCTCTCTCTACCCCCTTTCACCCTTTCTTTCCCCCCATCATTAAAATGGAAAAATTCCCCTCCCCGAAAATTCTAAAAAAAACATTTGCAATTGTATTTTTTAAAATCTAGATACATGAAATAAAGTGTGGATTTTCTGATGCTTCAGTTCTTGATAAATATATGATATTAGTGAATGCAGCCAAGTAACTAAGTCAGTGAAGCCTAGTGAGGATTTACAGGTGAAACTAATACTTTACATTTCTGAAGAATTCAGTTCCATTTCAGCTATGGAGGTCCCGTTTGATAAGTAGGCATCAGTTTAGGTTGCCAGTGTGACTTGACATCTTAAAAACTTTGCTTTTAGTAGCCATCAGAGGGCTGCACATGTACTCTATGAGGCTGGAGTTAGGTCTTGTTCCTACTGTTAGCGTTAGCCAACTGAACTAGATGATGTTACTTAAAGATATTTGGTAATTAAAGTGAGGATATTGCGCTTTGTTTTGCTAAAATCCATTTTGAGGTTTATATTTGTTGTTGGACTTTTCCTAATTAATAATGGCACAGCCCATATCTGAGAGTGCAGCATTACAGTCATGTCCAGTTTTGAATTTAATGCAGCATTTTAAATAGAAATGTAGTGTATACATTAAACGTGGAGCTACGTCAGATGTTTAGTGATATTGGATTTAAAACTATTTTAATTTCAACAATGCCTGCTTTACAAATGAGATAAGGTGCATGACAAATTAATGTCAAACTGGGGTTTTTCTTTCAACACGCTAAAATGTTCAGTCATTAGGGAATGCAGTTTTGCCAAATGTGGCTTTGAACTGATGCCCCTCACTCACCTGAACTTTTAGAAGTCAGACGGTGCCACTTGTGCTGTGTGGACGGATGGATTTGTCCTGCAGCAACAGCACACCAGCTTGAATCTTTCATCTTGTTTTTTTCTTTGATTGCTTTAAGCATTCAAGTTTTTGTTGACAGTGATAGAAGACTTTATAGCATGCAGTTATACCCCAAAATGGGAGTTATGCTCCTTGTTTGCAGGTGAGGCTGAAAACTTTCTGAAGTACTCTTGCAGAGAGACCTAGCTGGCTGTTAATGGTATTAGTTTTTTAGAGAGCAAATAAGTGTATTTTTAAATGTGTCAAAGGGATACTGTATCCTTTTCATTTTGATCCCTTGAAAAACACACCAAAAGCACATTTTCCATAATAAGTCATATTATATGTTAATTACCTTTTTATTTATATGATCAAACCATTTCAGCTGACATTATAATATATTAGATATATATAATATTTGCTTATACAAGCATTGCTGTGCGTGTTAATGAGATTTGATTGAGTCTCCTAACAAGATGCGTGGCAGGCATGTTTACCTTGTGCTGCCAGTGTAAGTACTGTAAAACATGGGATTTAATGATATAGATGCAAACAGCCTACTGTAGCTCGCTTAGATACACCCCCTGCTGTGTCACCGTCAAATCAATAATTTACTTCCCCGAAGCCAAAGGGTCCATTTTCTAGTTGTTTGTGCTTGCTTACTTGCCTGTACTATACACATTCCTGTGCTTCTACATGATTGTGTGCAGTAGCACGCTGTTAATCATGTAGCCAAACAGATTTTCAATCAGCGTCTCTCTGCGTGGAGCAGCCGTACAGAGTGGAGGCCGAGCTGCACAAGGAAACTGTCGACTTGCTCGCAGTGCATCACTTTGTGCTCTTTGACAAGTGCCAGCAGAGAGGGAGGAAGAGAAGAGTCAGGTGCAACACTTTCAGTAACTCTGCTGGAGATCTGTTGTCTCATTTGTGCCCCATGCTGTCATCCATTTAATTAAAACCAGGCTAGTACAGTATAATCAGTTTGCTGGAGCCTACCTCTGCCAAGAAGGGAGCAATGCTCCAAGCAGATGTTTGCTCTAAATCTTTCATCTCAACAGGATCTGTAGTTTTCTTGCATCAATGAATTACACTCACAAGTGGATTTTTCCGCTTCTGTCTAATTTTAGCGTCAGCTAAGATGGGGTTCAAAAAGAGAAAGCGTGGCCTCTCTGACAGCCGTTTTTCCTTCTACTGACATCACTTAACAGTTTCATTCTAATAGTGGCTTTCTTGATGCTCACTAAAGTAGACCTACCAAGATGGTACCTCACAGGACACTGATAGCTGCATCATCTTACAACTAGAGAACCTATAAAAACTATTCTCCCCCCTTTAGAAATTATATTGGCTTTAAATATTAAATGATGGTCAATATAATTGACTTTTTGGACAAAAAATATGAAAAAGTGAAATCACTTATTTTATGTTTTGTATTTTTAATTAATTGATGTTTCTTCTGTAAAAATCTGTTTTCACTTTGACATGAAAGAGTCTTTTTTCTTGTCTTAAAAGCCAAATTAAATTGACCATGATTCAATGTTGAAAAGCAATACGCAAACATGCACAACTTAGGATTCTTGTGCTCATTCAGAATTAATTTTCTTTAGACTACATTTCTTGTTGAACATACACTGGAGGGTTATTGTTTTTATTAGATTTAGTTTAAGCAACGTGGAGCTCTTCAGTACAATAGCAATAATATTAACTATCAGGATCCACTGCACACACACAGATATCATAGTGAAACACTGAATAAAACTCTTTGCATGGGTTGTAATTGGAGATCTTTTACTTTGTGAGGCACAGTGTCTCAAATATTCCTCACTTTAAACTGAGCACAAAAATTGATTAACCTTGACTGAAAGCAAGACCAAGGACTTTTCTCTCAGCATCTGTGGAGCCCTGGTGCAGAGGTTAGAGCCTGACCAGATCTCTGATGCTCATTTGTTCATTTCTCTTCTCAGTCACACTTCCTGTCTTTCACAAACACCCAGTAATGTGTTTACGCCCGCCTGCTTTTGGTGTCACTCTCACATATTCATATTCATCTTCATCTGCCTCTGCTGGTAGGAAAATAAACATGTACACACAGAGGGAGGCATACATAGTTACAAGACATTTTACTGTACTGAGGAATTTTGTCTGACCCTTAACAAGTCCCAGTCCGGTAGGTTACTGCTGCAACGCCTGTCAAACTTCAGTTCTCACACAGTTGCACTTTACAGAGAAAATGTGACAGAATTGCCATTCAAATAGTTTTGGAAGGATGCTTTATTTTTAGACAGAAGCTCACAAAAGCAGACGTCTAATTTGCAGCATTTTGCAGCATCTGTTTAGTCAGTGTTGTTCAGCAGGCTTTATCAGCTGCAGTGATCTCGCTGGATAATTAGGCGAATGAAAGCTTTATGAGTTTGTTGAAACGCAGTCTCCAGCAGAGTCCTTTAACATTTAGAGTCAGACGGACGCAATTTGCATCCAAATTCACTACTTCTTGGTTGAATTGCTCTCAAAGTGTTTACCACAGCGAAGTGTGGCACAATTCAAATGAAGCGACGTGGCTCAACCTTTCCCACAATGCTAGATGCCAGCGATTAAACATAATTTTGAATTCAACATTTTGAATTTGCATGAGATTTAATCACAGTTAAAACCTGCATACAGCTCTGTGTCCAGGTCCACACACAGTACTTTTGTTTGTATTAGTATCATGACTCAACGTTGCATAGATATGATAATCAGAATTAGAAATACCTTATTGATCACCCGAGGGGAAATTGCTTACGTTACATTTGCTCCCTTTCAAAGTGTTAGAAATGTATATAGCTGAATAGAAGTATACAAAAATTTCCTAAAAATATAAACATAAGTAGAAAAAGTATAAAAATAAAATGTAAAATGTGCATTGTTCTAAGAAAAATGTAAGTATACAGTGTAATAAATAATGGAGTTATAATTATGTCATTGCACAGAGTAGTTTTCGTAGCTATTGCACATTATTAAGTGAATGGAAAATAACATTTTTGCAATAGTATATTATTATCATAATACAAAAGTAGCAGAGCTGGACCTTTGTTTTTATGCTCATTACATAGCTGTATCTACCGAAGTAATAACATTATGAGTAACCTTGAAAACCGTATCGTTTCATAGTGTAGGTCTGCAACATATTAAATTAAACAGCAGAACCGACCCTTTCCAATGGTACTAGTAGTTTCTGTGTGCACCAAAGAGTAATCCAGATTCTGGATCCGAGACTCTGAGGGGCCTTAAGCATTGTGGCCATTGGGGGTCCTTTGTTGGGGGGTAAACATCTACCTGTTTTGCCACCTCTTAGGCACTAAACACATACAGCATCCCACCATCATCATTCTGATATTTATGGATTTGAAGAAATCTCCTTTTCATGTATATAGTTAGTTCTTATAATGGCCAAGACAAGAGTTTATAAGAAAAGAGAGTGAAATGACCCTGAAGATAGCCTTGGGTTCATAAAAGTGATTAGACACAACTCTAAACATGCCAGCTGATGGGAGACATTCACGTGTCATTAGGACCAAAGTATGGTAGATTTCATTCCAGTGTGGACTCCCACGGTAAATTCTGCAGCAAGATGATCTCGAGTGTGGGAAATATTTTTTCACTATAATTGATTTTATGTTTTTTTTATTTTCATGTTATGATCTAAAAACATCTGAACTAAGGATGCAGTACACGGCGACCAACAGACATGACAGTAATAACACAAAACCATAGAATATCCTAATACCCATATTTTTCCAATTTCTAAGTTACACAGTATCCCACCATCATGGTTGTGATATTGCCAGATTCCCTATCCTTTGATATAAAAGCTAATATAAATAGTATTATCATATCAAATGACAGAAGATCTGCCTAGACAACAATACAAGACATGGCATGTATGTCTAGTCCTCATAATGACCAAGATAAGAGCTTAAAAGTAAAGGGAGTGAAATTTCAAGTAAAATTGCCTGAGGCTCACAGGGGAGCACCAAGAGTTCAATAAAGGTTCTTAAAAATGCGGTTGATGCTACAAACATGATAACAGTTGAATGGTATCCTCCAGTAGATGCATGCAGAAGATAAATGGTAAATGCTCTGCAATTATATTGTGACTTCCTACCTTAGGGGTACTCAAAGCGCTTTACTATGTGTTTACCATACACCCATTCACACACACATTCACACCAGTGACGACAGAACTTCTATGCAAGATGCCTGCCAGCCATTGGGAGCAATTTGGGGTTCAGTGTCTTGCCCAAGGACACTTCGGCATGTGGATGGGCTCGAATCAGTGTACAGCCCACTCTACTGCCTGAGCCACAGAAACAAACAAACAGCATTGTTGTGGTAATGCAATGTGGAGCCTTGCATTTAATTATTTATTTATCTTGCTGCAACATCATTTACACCTCTGCTCTACTCTCTACTTCTACTACATGTGGGCAAATTCTAAGCCTGACAGGTCCGGGAGTTCAGTTTTATATCAGTTCAACCTGAAACATCTAATTCACAGGCTTGGTGATGTTGTTGAAGAATTCGGTAGACCTTTGAAGTATGTGCACATGCCTGTATCATTTTGTAAAGGAACTTTCCGCTGCTTCTTAAAACAAGAACCTGGAGTCGGCAGGACTCCTTGGGTGGTCTCCACATGTACACACAAGCCCTTCACTGGAACTCTCAGTGAGCCTCAGCAAGTCTGTAATGAAAAGAAATTCTGAGTTTACGCTTGTCATCTTGCATTCCATTTTTTTTTAAGCAGGAGGCTGAAAATGAACTCGCAGGAAAGTTTGTGAATTCTCTGGAAAAGAAAGACGCAGCACCTAAGCAGCACAGGGAAGTTTGATGCCGGCAGCGTCCCCAAACACATGCTGCCGAGACACAGAAGATAAAATATAGCTTAAGTTATAAACTGTTCCATGTCTGCACTCAAAACGAGGGCATGAGAGCAAAAGCTTCCTCAGACATCAAGTTGTTCCAGCCGTTAGTGCTAAGTGCTACATTTCAAGCAGCTGACCTGCACTGAAATGTATATTGCATATATGAGGTAGTAATTCACGAGTATTGTCTAGATTTCCCTGGGGCTTTCCAGTGGCTTCTTGCGATCAGCATATCAATATTTTCCAGGAATGTGCTGTCTGCTGCGCTGTGCCCCTCGTCATCAAAAAGATCCTGCTGGCCTAAACTCTCCTCGCAGGAGTCAGAGTGGGTGTTTGTGTTTGAGCTCAGCCAGCAGCTATGCACCACATTTCTCCTGAACAAGAGGAAATCAATTTCATTTTTGCGAAGCACCCCTTCGTTCCTAAAGCACCTCCAGTCGAAGCAGATCTCTGAGTAATGCACTCAGAGGAGCAGAAACATGTTAGTGCCCTGTTTGTTCCTTCACTTTTCTTCCCAACTCAAATCCAGTTAGCAGAATATGAGCGAGACTCTTGTTATATTCTGATTATCTTGGCATTTATTCATATTTTTACAGTAAAATTTTACTTTAAACACATATTTTGCTCTGTGTTGAAATGCTACATGTTGATTCAAACTGAGCTCAAAATGTCAGGTGCAGGTTTCAGCCTATATTTCATGATGGCCCACTTTGTTCTCCTTTGTCTTCTTATACTTCTCCAGCCCACATTCAGCAAACTTGTCTGCCTTAAATATGACCTTGAGAGTGGGAAAATATGCCAGTCTTTATGTAAATTCATCTAAAATTCTGCATTTTTAATTATTTTTTAACAACTGCCTGAGAGCAGTGCAGAGAGAGTTTCAGTATGATTCCAGTGTGTGTGATAGTAAGAAATAGCTGTCATAAAAATATTAACAAAGGAAATGTTCACTGTAAATATTCAATATCTATCACTAACTGTCAGTGATGGTGTATTTACCAAGGCGCCAGTCTTTCTCAGATATTCTGAAGCTTCTGGCAGTACTGTGAGCGCAAAGGAGAAAGATGAATTGATAGACCAAATATGGCCTCTGTTATCATAGGGGACAATAAATGTGAGAAACGCCTTCCTCAGTTCATCTGATCTGGTGGTGTGTGATGTTTGAAGTAATTACTTCCTATATAAAGCTAATAACTCACCTTGTTTTATCTTTTGATGATAAGATGAGGCCTGAAGTCCTATAAGACCACAGACAGCATATAAAAGATGAACGTAGCCTTCAGGTCTGAAGAAATGAAGCCGACATGAAAGTAAATTAACTTGTATTTTTTCAAACAGCCAGCAGGGGGCGACTCCTCTGGTTGCAAAAAGAAGTCAGATTGTATAGAAGTCTATGAGAAAGTGAGCCTAGACTTTCTTGATCTGTTACCTCAGTAAACATTTTCCTGACGAATTAATGGTTGCAATCGCTGGTTTGTTTTTGAATACAGCGTGACGTACACTTTGTAAATTATGGTCCTATTAAGAGGAAAACGGACAACACAGCAGGATATGCTTTAAGGCAGGGCTACTTTGTGATTGACAAGTCAGCATGTGTAGGGTCTTTGGTGTTCTTAGTCAGACCCACCTCTCACAGTTTCAAAAGAACAAGATGACGATGGCCAATTTCTAAATTCACGACTTCTAATCAGTAGTCAACAAACCAGTGGTGACGTCACTGTGGTTACATCCATCTTTATAGCCAGTGATAGATGAAAACTGAGACATGTTGCGGATCTTCCTTTGAGGACATGAATATCTATGACAAATTTTGGAATACTTTTTAAGATTCCACAATTTGACCATTAACTTCTTGGCCTTTTGAAAAAAAAGTGACTAGCATGAGTGGATCTAACTCAGCTCAAGGACGCCATGGATGCTCATATGATAGCAATATGGGAGGCACAAGTTAAACACGCCCTAAAGCATATCCTGCTTTAATGTTGATTTTACTCTAAATGGGACCATAGTTTACTAAATGGGCAATCATGTTGTATTGAAAGAGACCTGAAACTAGCAGCTGAGCTCATGAACTCACAAGTGAAATTTTACTGAAGTAATAAACCAGGTGAGAATTAGGGTCATTTTCTCATAGATGTCTGTATAATCTGATTTTTTATGTAACCTGAGGAATAGCCCCCAGTTGGCTGTTAAACAGATTGCAGGTTGAAGGCACTTCCTTGTTTACTTCACTTTCCAGACTCGGAGTCTATGTTCATCTTCCGTATACAGTCTATGAAAAAAAACAAAACACAAATGTCACCAAGGTGGTGCTCGAAAGAAGTGTTCATCCTCTGGGGCTCTGGGGACCGTGACTGTTGGCCCTATTACATTGAAGCCACTAGCTATTGAGATGCTTTGGTGTGGGGGATGGTGGTGGACCAATCAACCACTCTGTACAGTCATCCACAGAGCCATAGCAACTGCATGGAAAAAACAATACAATACAATGTACTGGTTTATGTGAGTGTGTCTATAGGGTATCAGCATCCCGAGGATTATCTAGTGCTGAGTCTGACATACAAAGCCATTATTGTTTAGCCAATAATGCAACTGTGGTGAAGTAGTGCTGTTGTTTACAGCCTGTTATGAAAACCATAACAATACCTAGATGTGGTCCATGTCTTTATGGTGTTTTTTTCTACCACTCTTTCAGAATACCAGAGTGCTGTTCAACATCCGTGTGGTAGGAGGATCTGCATTTTACAGCTACCTGTCTCCTCAGGACGGGCGTCCACTCTACCACCCTGCTGTCGACAGGTGAGAGGGTCAAAAATACACTAAGTTAATGTTGGTAGGGGGCTGACATCACACATGTACTGCTCTTATGTATGTTCACCAAATAGAAAAACAACACCTGCTCTTATATGCTGGATGTCTTAACTGATTTCTCTGTCCTCTTCCAGAGCATATCACATATATAATTATCATGAAATTAATAAATATGATGTGTTGATTACACCTCCTGCTGAATCCTATATCCCTCTCTGTAGCTTTGCAGAGTATCCACAGTTGTAGAGCCTCTTATAACAAATTCAAGTGAATAATGATTCATGCTGTATAAAATTCTATATTTCTTCACACAAATATTTTTGGACACTTTCCTAAAGTAGATGTGCAGTTGTTTTATAAAGTATTTAGACCCCTTAAAAAATGTGTTTACAGAAGTATTCAGACCCTTTGTTGTGATAAGTTGTGGTCAAGTGTATCCTGTTTGCTTTCATTATCCTTAATGTGTCAACTGAAACTATACTGGAGTCGACTTGCAGCCAGCTGAGGGACTGAATAGAGTTTTAAAAGGCACAACCCTGTGTAGATAAGATTCCACAATTCACTCTACATGTCAGGACACAAAAACAAATCATGAAGTCCAAGGGAGTCTCTGTAGACCTCCACAATAAAACTTAGGTGCAAAGATTAGGTCAAAGGTTTAAAACCATTCCTAAAGCTTTGAGTGTCCCTTCAAGCACAGTGACCTCAATAATTGTGAAACAGATGATGTTTAAAATCACCAGGATTTTTTCTTGAGTTGACTGTTCAGCCAAACTGAGTAACTGAGGCAGTAGGTAGGCTCTTAATCAATCGGGCATTTATGGTTTAGCATTTAGACATAGACACTACAGTGTAATGATACCATTCTCAAAAACACTGATTCAGACTTCCAGGGTTTTATATATAACAAATCTAGGGAAACAACCATGTCAAATTGCAGGGGTTGGGCTTTCTATATCACTATTGTTCTTCAGAATTGGTTTCTTGCTCACATGTATGGCTGAATTACTCCAACATTACAGCTTTCCACTGTGTTGTGTAAAGTAGTTATATAGTGTTTGAGCAGAGTCAGAGGTGAACTGGTGTGCTCCAGCTTTGAATCACCTTTTATAGAGTTGCTTCTAAGTCATTTTAAGATGGGGGATATTTTTTGACAAAAATATGTTACTTTGTGGCAAAGAGATGAGTTTTTAAGGGTTAAATCATCGTCTGAAAGAAACTTGAAACCCAACAGAACATCTGTGGAGAGGTGGCAGTCCACAGACGCTTCCTGTCCAATTTGAGGAAGCCTGACAGGATCTGCCTGGAAGAATGGAACAAACTGCTAAAGACAGCTGTGAAAGCCTGTAGAGACTCACTTTAGAAGACTCAGAGCAGTGATAGTTGCACAGGGGCAGCTACAAAGTATTGAATGAAGGGTCTGAATACTTGTGCATATGAGAGACTTCAGTATTCGATTTTAAATTATTTGCTCAAGTGGTAGTAGGGTGCATAGTGAGTATCTGCTAGCCAGATCTTTACTGCATGTCATTTCAATGCTCTATTTTCTTTCATTTAATGTCAATTTCTAATAAAGACAAATGATAAATTAAAAATATACATTTGCAACACTATGAAGTCCAAAGTGAAGGGCTCTGCAGTGACTTTAAATACAGCTTTCATGATTGTTCTATGCTTTACCAGTCCTCAAGAACTTTTCTGCAAGTAATGGATCTTGTTTATGTCGACTGGCTGTCTGCTCATTACATTCTTCTGTTATTAGACTAATGGGTTATCAGATTACTCTAGATGCGTTCTTTAGTTGTGGACTGACTTGTGTAATGTTCAGTATTTTCAGCATTGAGATGACCTAATGTTCCCACAGGCTCATTCAAATTTGATCTAATGTAATCAATTTTAATGCAATTTATATCTGCCCTAATCTAATTTAACAAAGTGTGTCTTGAGCTACAGGCAGGCAGGTAATGAAGACGTTCGGACATAAAACCATGTTAAACTCTAGCATGTGTGTGTCTGTTAAAGTCCAACATTCTTTGGTGATTGACACTTGCTCAGATGTTCTAACGTCTGAGTTTGTTTTTTTAATCTTCTTTTTATATCAAGCGACTGTAAAGGTTAGACTAGATTTTACAGCAGCGACTGGCATGCAGACATTTTATCTTTCTTTCGAAATGCATGCCTGATGCCTTTCAGTTGCAGACGTAAATTACTGTTTCAAAGGGGCATTTTGGCAAGGTCTTGAAAAGACTTCCATTTGTGTAGCTGCTAAGAACAGTTCATTCATTTGCTGAATGGTGCTGATGGGGGCAAATGCTTTTGAAATCTTTTGATATGCAAATATGCAGCACACTGTATCCTAGAAACTCATGTAATGATAGTGTTTGAACTCTAATGATTCAGAAATATGCTCTGTCCCCAAGTCAACCCACATCAAACAGTGCAAGAATGCACTAGTGCTAGAGTTTTGGCCTACTTTGTTCATTTTTATTGGCCTCTGCAACCTGTCTTTGTCAATGTGTAATGTTGCATATATTGCTGTGTGTCTTTTACCAAAAGGCTTAATGACCCAATCCCTAATATGTACTCCAAAACTGTCCTGTCAGCAGCTTTTTAATAGCGTCAGCTTCGATCTGTTGATGAGAGTGTTGGTTTTTTGGTTAGTCAGGACTGAAATGTCTCAACCACTATCAAATGGATTGTTATGACAATTTGTGCAGATGAACCCTGCAGTCTTCCCCTGAACTTTACATTTGTATCACCATGAGCTGGAAATGTCTCTACAACTATTGGATTCATTAGCAAATGGTGGTCTGCTAACATGCTAAATTAAAATGGTGAACCTGGTAGGACATGGTAGATGTACTTACCATCAGTATTATTTATTGGCATTGTAGCATGTCCATATCACTATTTAGTTCCAACCCCCTTTTTACATGAGTAAAGCCACCTGACAGCTGAAATGTCCATGAAAACAAACTTGCACTGTGATGAAGACAGAGACTGTAACAGGTCAGATTACTGAGGTTCACCAGTAATAAATGTAGTCCAGGTTTGTACAAAACATCAACAGGAGCTGAAGTTCAGTTTGTCGCTTCCAGCTGTTTGTAGGAGTCTTTCCTTTACATTCATTAAATATCTGCAGCATCAAACAGAAGCAGGGTCCATATAAGTGTCTCCAAAGAGAGAGAGAGAGAGAGAGAGAGAGAGAGTTGTGTGCCTTTACACACCTTTAAACAACAGAAGTAACTTCAAGAATTACTTAGAATTATAAATTATCCCTGGCATAGAGACAGGATAAATCAGAATGTTATGGAAACAACAAACAGGTGAGCTGTAATACAGTTGCAGTTAAATCATTTGTTACATAGCAGATAAATAATAAATAATGTAGTCTTTTCTTTATTATTGCATTATGCCACTGGATGTATTGTCTAATCTCTCTTGTTTGACAAATGTCTCACATGTCATATGGCTGTGGTGGGTTTGTCTAAGTGAAGCCATGGAGAAAATTAATGTAAAAGTGGCCTTGGTCTGAATGGCAGAATATAGTCTTGGTAACAGACTGATGAGACTGTAATGTCCATGTTCTAAACAGGACTTTTAGTCTTGTTTTGGAATACTCAGGTGAACAGTGTTGCAGATATCACAGCTCAGTGAAAGCAAGTATAAATAGGCATTGGACCCTTTGGTAGACTATGGCTCTTCTTTTTTTGTATCAACAGTGTGTTTGAGGAGCCACTTGGAAGATCTAAGTTTAGCTTATTCGTGTGGCCCCAAAGCATCCAAAAACCACTAATTTAACTATTAACGAGTGTCAATTAATTGTCCTTTTACAGAACTTTCAACTGCATCACAGTGTGATCTGATGAAGACTGTGACATGCAGTTGAAAACATTTTACAACTGAAATTCCTCTGAAATTCCTTCTGCATTGTTTCTCATTAGTACCTATCTATTTCAAACTTTCCACATCTCTGAGCCCATGTGTAAAGCCACTCATGTCTCATGAAGCACTGCAGCAATGCTGGCACCTAGTGGTTTAATCGCTTCAATACACATATATTCGGTGTTGCAGTAGATCAACTGTAGATGACCTTTAGCCTGAAACTGCAGCAAATTTTAGACAGCATGGTCAAGATAAACTAGATAATGTTAGCCCTGTTGATAACGTAAGAGTAAATTTGTACTGGTGCTCCTTCTTCTACATCTGATGACCGATCATTTTATCTTTTAGAGCTCTGAAGCTCTGCGGCTCAGGAGGACCTCCACACGTGAAGCTCATCATCGAGTGGGAACACAGAATCAAAGACTGGTCGGTGCATTTTGCATCACGTTATTCTTGTATTACTGCAGCATGTTGCTGAATTAGCCTAACTCTTTATGTCCTGATCCACAGCCTGTTTGGTAACATTCAGGAGGAGGTGGTGAAGGATGCAGAGAGCGTGAGGAATCAGCAGCAGCAGCACGTCCAGCAGTACAGCTGCACCCTGGATGAGTGCTTCCAGCTCTACACCAAAGAGGAACAGGTCTGTTATTATGCAATGCAGACACAGAGCCTCCTGAATCTCTCCTTAATCTACTCTTGTGAGATACTGTGGGTACACGTAAACTGAATATTTGATTGCTGTTTAAAATTCATGTTAATCTTGTGGCTAATGCTACAAGATTATCCACATTTTTATTTTTGCATTTTAAGTTGGGTGGCGCTGGCAGTGATCTAAGGCTTCTGCTTATCCGAAGTTGAACAAGTGGAAGAAAATGGATTTAAGTTATTATAGTGACAACAGTTTTTTTTATATATATTTATTGCTGTAGCTAGAATTACTGAAACAGTGTGTAGGATATCAATAGTTTAAATGTACACATAGATGACATATTAAAGGAAAAGCCAACACAAAGTTACTTCGAAAGGTTGGTTCGGTCACCATGTACTTTATCACTGATTCTCTGACTGAAACTCTGCTGGAGGGATAAACACAATTCTTCCAAAAGGTATTTCCTGATTTGATGTTTTGATGACAGTGGAGAGTGCTGTGTTGGTTCAAATTCTTCCCTAGGTGCTCAGATAGGTTGACATCAAGAGACTGTGAACATTTCTGTCAAACTCATGAAACTCTTCATCCTTGAGGAACCCACTCCCATCAGGATGGAAGTGTTTCATCATCAGAACAACTTGGTATTGGTCTGACTCTTCCCTTTAAGGCTGCTTGTAGTTATGATATCGTTCTTTCAGTCACTATCCAGAGCTCATGATCTTAGTTGAGGGAGAACACTTAGACTGACTGGCAAATCAAGAGCTTTACCTTCCAGCTCAGCTCCCTCCTCACCACAGTGCAACAACATTGCAAGATGGCTGGGCTAAGCTTAGCAGACAGAGTGAGGAGCCTGGACATCCAGAGAGAGCACAGAGTTGAAACAAATCCAGCTAAGGTGGTTCAGGGGTCTGAATGGGACGGCATCAGGGCACCTTCCTTGAGAGGTTTTTGGACATGTTCAACTCGGAGGAGACCCCAGGGGTTACATATATCATCTGGCCTGGGAACACTTTGGGATCCTCCATTAGAAACTGGAAAGCACTGCTGGGGAGAGAGACGTCTGGTCTGGAATGCACTGCTTCACCTGTTGCCACCAGATCCTGGATAAGTGACAGAAAATGCATGGACTTCCCTCTGACGGGACAAGTGGATCCAAGCCATTCCAGTAAAACACCCCACTCATCATAGCAGAGCCACCTGATCCCCTCACTGTAGATGCAAGGGCTTTTCCTTTAATTTGTCACCTGCCACAGTTATTGGTGGCTGTTAATGTAGATATGCCACAGTAAAACACTGGGGCAAAATGGCCTTTACTAGTTTTTAGGTGTAAAAAAACTTGTTTGTCTGGAATAAAGGACACACACATTGTGTTTGGTTAGAACAACTGATTCTAAAAAGGGAAAACATGTTTGTTTAAAAGGCTTTAGTTGACTCAGGGATAGGAGAGGTAAAATGGTGACAATCAACCAGGAAAAAGGTATTTATTTTCAGCAACATGTTGAGTGTGTGCATGCTCTCCTCTGCCGTAAAGTGGCCAGTAAAAGTCCACATTAGACAGGTGTCGAGCAGGCTTCTGCTGTCATGTGGAGTGTTACTGATTCGACACAAACAGTTGTCGTGTCAGACTGTCCATCAAAAATCAACTGCTATGTCCAGCCATCAATCACTGACAGTACCATGGTTATTTTAGTGCTTTTTGGGTAGTGTTGTTGCAGTACATTTCAATTTTTGTTCAGGATTATTATTAGTCTTAGTTAAAAAACATGTCACACAGGTAATTAGAATCGGAACTGTTTTCCGATTTATAATCTACAGCCTGGTTGTACATTGTAAATCCTTGTTTTATAATATTTATAACACAGAAAGCAGCAAAACACACTTAAAAATAAATATATCACTAAGAGGATATTTGTTTTATTCAATAACTTTTAGGAATTTTGTTCTTTTTGCCAGGGTTGAGCTGTGTACAACATTTATTAATACACCCGAAATGCACCAAAGACACCAAAACATTTCACAATTCAAGTTTACTTCTTGGACCAGATCACTGACAATATTTGTCTTCCAGCAAGAAATATTCGTTATTCCTATGTTACAGTATAGTATAATGCTGCTGGGTCTGAAGTAGCTTTTATCTTCTATTTCGGCCACACCACATCATCCACAGTGAATTTAATCTCTCATCTCGCAGGTTATTCAGTAATGAAATGAGGAACCCAGTGTTAAATGGACCTTTTAGTTCTTTATGTTTCTCTTTTTTCATATGCGGATGTAGCAGAATGGAGCAAAGGACATCATTTTATGTTGTGTTAGGCTTTAAGCATAAGGAGATTTGAAGCTAGTTGAGTTTGAATGTAAGAAAAACATTTGTAGAATATGCACGATGAGGTTATTGAATTCATTTTGCATCTAACAGAGGCGGAGCCATTGAGTTGGTTCTTGTGCTACCCCTACAACCAATAGTAAAGCCTGTTAGAGGGCTACGTACGTACTCATAGAACTGGAGTTACAGCCAGTAACTACTATTTATCTGAAAGAACTTTTTTTTGCAGAAACTGTTTATTTCACCTGTTGTTCCCATATAGATGTATTTTAACAGCACAACCAACTACATTTAAATACAGACAACCAAGGAGTTATTAGCATTGTCATTGAAAACTGCCTCTATTTTAATATGTAAATAGATAACACGTTATCTTTATAATAGTGAAACTGTGTATAATTTCAATCTAGCTGTGGATTTAGTTGAATCTCTTGCACGGACTCTTAAAGACTGTAGGGATGAAACGTACATTAAAGATTTCTGGAAACAAATGGTACAAACTGCTGAACAATGAAGACTGACCCAGAACCTGCAGCCAAAACTGCAAAAACTTAATGCTGGATGGACACAATGCGATGTCTTAACTAGGTGGGTGTCCTGAGCAGAACAAGGACACTTTGACAGAAGAGTCTTGCGTGTTCTTATCTTGTGTAATTTAAAGTGTAATTATCTCATGAGCTTTATCAGCAATTTGAAAAGGCTGAGCCTACCACTTAAGGTTTTAATTAACTAAGAAAATAGCTTATTATAAAGTATCTAAGTTCCCATGGTAGTTTTTACTGCACAAGCAAATGTTAAGAAAAATGGCCTAAAGTGATTTGGTGAAAACAATTAATGAGACATTATGCACCTCAGTGTGAGTATTAATCTCAGCCTGGCAATTCTTATAAAAACTGCCAGGCAGTATCACTGGCATCAAAGCAGTGAGAAGTGATCCACAGTTTGGTTTCCACTGACTGCTGCTTTACTGACCATATGTGATATTGTACAAGTTGCCTCGTGTCACCACCTGGTGGAGCTGCAGGCAAAAAGATGGGCACTGCCGTCGATCTGTGTTCAGCCCAGGCTGTTCTAACTGATCAGGTACTAATCAGCATTTCAATTTACATATTTAAATGATTATTGCAGTATTAGCATTTCTCTTACAACCATTTTCTTCCATTGTGTGAGTGTGTTGTTCTGTCTAATTCATACAAGATGAAGACATAATATCAGAATTAGGCCGCACAGTATGACATAAAGTTAGAAAAGTAATACAAGCAAACTGAGGATGCTATGAATAGTTGTCCTTGAAGTTAGCTTTGTATGACTGACTGCTTGCTTACATGCACGGTGTCATCCTGCAGGACATACAAAATGAATCTGGGATAATCAGTGTCCCTGATCGCATTGTGCAACTAATGAGAACTGTCTCAAGCATTTCCATAGTATTGTGAATCTCACCTGTAACAGCTCAACACTTCCCAGTGCTCAGGATGCCAATCAGAGAGAAGTGGGTATAGTGAACAAAAGTTGTAACCATGGCAACAGCTTTAAAATGCACTTCCAAGTTCTAAGTTCAGCTGATTAATGTTCATGCACAACGTCTGAGAATTCCTAGGAATATTAATATGTTGAATTTGAAAATTTAAGAAGGAACTGATTTTGTGGTGGAGTAGAGAAGTTGCATTGATTGCATCATCTCTAACTCTCTTCCTCCCTGGTTCCTCCACCAGCTGGCCCCAGATGATGCCTGGAAATGCCCCCACTGTAAACAGCTGCAGCAGGGCATGGTGAAGATGAGCCTGTGGACGCTGCCGGACATCCTCATCCTGCACCTGAAGCGCTTCAGGCAGGTGGGCGAGCGACGCAACAAGCTCACCACGTTCGTGCATTTCCCCCTGGCGGGCCTGGACCTGACGCCTCACATGGTGCACCGCAGCCACGGCACCCACCAGCCGCCTCTCCAACCAGGCTGGAAGCAGCCCAGACGGCCAGACCTGACTCCTCCTGACTTCCTGTATGATCTGTATGCCGTCTGCAACCACCATGGAGGGATGCATGGTGGACATTACACAGGTCTATTTATTTATTCATTTAACTTTCTTTTAAAAAGGAAAAGGTTCAGTGAGTCTTTTCTTCAAGAGTGCAACTGGTTACAGGTGTAAATACATTCAACAATTCAAACAAGGTGCTGCACTGCCATAAAATCACAAAAAAACATGTCACAAGTCATCAGCGCCAGTGATCATACAGGGCAAATGTCAGTCAATCCTAGCGTCTACATTCAAACTCGTCAGCTGCTAAGTCACATAAAGCTGCTTTGAATTCATTCCTCTTTAGGACTATTTAGGTCTATTTTGAAACTGATTCCAAGGAAAGGAACAGATGCAAATTAGCTGCTAGCTAACTCTGGTGTAATTGCTTTTAAATGTACGCTGTCCCTGCAAAAATAAATGACTGAACTAAAGGGGGTAGTAGACTTAAATGCCCTTTTTTCCCCAGATCAGCTCAGGCTCAGGGAACACAGCAGGAACACAGTGTGATTTTGCATTATGATATAGTCTGATTGAGGCCTATCTACACAGGTTCAGTGCTGCAATTGCAGCCAAAGGTGCATCTACTAAATGCTTACTTGAAGCAGGTTGAATCCTTATGCGGTCTTATGCTTGATGTTTTAGATTTTTTAATTAACTGATATCACTTCATAGAAATCTGTTTTCACTTTGACATGAAAGAGTCTTCCCATCAAAAAAAGCCCAATTATATAGTGATTATGAGTCAATGTGGAAAAGTAAAAAGAGAAAACTTCAAAGGGGAGCACTGTAAGTCAAGACAATAGCCTCTCATACATTTTTTCACAGCTATAGATCTGTAGATATGAAGGACGCAGACCAAGAATAGTTTTATGAGCAGTCCATGTATCTGAGGGTGCTTCAGAAAGTTTTCAACCTCACCAGAAAAGATCACAGTAGAAAGACTGTTCTTGCGTTATTTTTTTTTTTAGCATAATCTCCTTTAACTTCAGTGTGCTTGGTCCACCGATGTTCAAGCTTCGCTATTCCTTCACTGAAGAAGGTTGCATCTTGAGATGCTCCTTGAAAGCATGGATGACTTCATAATCACTCTGAATATGGCAAACACACAAGTGGGGATTTTTAGTTTGGGAAATAGAAGTCTGATGTTGCCAAGGCTGGTCAGTAAGGTTCATGGGGCAACAGTTCAAAACCACATTTGGTCGCTGCTGCCACTTGTGCTATGTGGACAGGCTCGTTGTTGTTCTGAGGCAACAGCAGCCAGCCCAAAGCTTTCCTCTCCGCTTTTCTTTGCTTGCTTCTAATATTTGGGTTTTTGTGGACAGTGATATACGGCTGCAGTACCCGTGTCATTCAAAAACATAACATGCAGTGATGAGTAAAAGGTTTAAGATTTGTCAGAAACCTCAGTGCATGTCTGTGCATATCTGTACAATCCAGCACAAGCATAAAGGTGATGGCAACCAGCAATTAAACTGACATCATGATGTTTGAATTGCACCCTTTTAGAGTTCAGCTCTGTCTACGTCAGTATCACAGCATCACAAACACTCCTAGAAACCTTGAAATCTGTCGTCTAACTCTGTTTTGCTTTGCATAGAATGTTCCGTTCCTTTCTTTGACTTTATCGAACAGCATTCCACAGCAGCAGGATCCACACTGAGACAGGAGCTGTGCACCACTGAACATAGGAGTAGCAGCTGTGATAACTTTACTGATCATTGATACTTCTGATGTGTCATTGTGATCATACTTCGCCTTGTTTACCTAAATGCTTTTCCAAAAGCAGACACCTGAACTGATATGCAGAGACTCACAGTGAAGTCATCGGGAACAAAGCCAAAGGATGAATCAGACTTTTCTTTCCCCTGGAGAATCATAAATGCAGTAATATTTGTGATAATGACATTATTGCAAGCATTAAGTAATCTAATCACTGTGGCAAATAAAAATAAGGTAACAGACGGGCAGCCTGAAAATGAAAATCAAGTGTATTACATTCTATAAGCCTGTAAGTTAGAGCAGATACTTCATTTGGATGTGGATGTGTGTATTTTTTTATTTATGGCAGTATTTCCTGAACCAAATATTAAAGACATCTGTTCAAAACAACAGAAATGACAAATAGCAGTCGTGCACTGCAGTGTATTTGGGAATAGACGTGTATATTTAGAGTATCGTTTTACTGTCTTTTGAGAATTGTTTCCTCAGTCTAATTTAAAATGTTATTTCATCCAAATTACCGAAAGTTACGGAACAGAAAATATTAAAATATAAGAAAATGAAAATATTCATGGTATCTGCCTTTTTTAGATTGATTCAATTTACAACATCTGACTTGCCTGAAACTGCACCAGTACCTTGGAGATGAAATGGATTCAATTTTTTGTTGTAAAAAAAGGCATTGAGAAGTTTTCACTGCAACAGCTCATCCTACAGTTTATGTTCATCTGGACAATGAACATCCACAGAACACAATGTTAGAGTTTTAAAAAGAACTACTTTCTACTAAAGAAATAGTTCCTGTTTCTACTATCTGCCGTTGGACCTGAGAGCTCTGACTTCACTGCACAAGGCCTCCCAAATCCTAGTGTAACCCCTTACAGGACAGACAAGACTTGATTCTGAAACATAAATCTAATTTTAACTTTATTTCTTTCCCAAATGCATCACCAACTTCTACAAGATTATCTTTAATGAAAATTCTGAGCCGTAGCACTGTGAAATAATAATATTTTCAATTCATACTTTTCTATTTCAGGTACAGTATTTCTTTTCATGTGCACTATTGTAATTTCATTGCTAGTCTTACTTCTTACTTTTTTTGTTCTTCTTTTGTTATTCTGACAAAATCTTATCTTATCGCTCCTGGATATGTCAGTTGCACGTATAGTTCATCTCCCTCCGTTATTATTGTATCTCAAGCCTTCTGTAGGAACTCGGTGGACGGCCAGTGGTACAGCTATGATGACAGCAGTGCTGAGCCGGTTCCAGAGGCAGAGGTGTGCACACGTGGAGCCTACATCCTCTTCTACCAGAGAAGAAACACCATCCCTCCCTGGTCTGCCAGTTCCTCTGTCACTGGTTAGTCTTTCAAATAGAGATGGTGGCTTTTTGCATTTTGGAGAGTTCAATCTGATGTACGCTTGTTTTTAAAAAAAAAAAAAGATTATAAACAATGGAGGGGAAGTGGGAGTGATATTACATCTCTCACACTATCATTATGCACAGTTTGAGATGCAAAAGTCCTTTTTCAGCAACGTCAGTGGGTAGTTTCACTGTATTATCAGGCCCTGGCTAATGGCCAATAAATGAGGGTTTTCTGAGGATTGTGGAGACAAGCTGACCTGTTGCTAGGAAAAGGTCTCCATTTCCTGGAGTCATACAAACATTGTTCTTTGTGGTTCCAGCATGATGAGAATATTCACAGATGGGTGGAAATGCTGATGATCCCCTGTGGTCACGGATCTCATTTTGCCGGATAGATGCAGTGCTGCTTCTTCCCTCTGCTCTCCTGCTGTGACTTATGTGGAGCCATAGCTGTGACTATTGGCAGGCCTTTCTCTCTTGGTGTGTTGTTTAAAGGAATCGATATGAAAAACTTGATTCACCTGTTTTTGTAGGGTCCACCAGCTCTTCCACCTCCGACCACTGGCTGGTCCGACTGACAGGGGGCAGTAAGAGGGGCAGCGTGGTGTCAGGGGGACCCATCCCTGGACCTTTGGGGGCCACACAGGCTCCAGAGTCTCCTGAGTTGCCAGTGTTTGGAGAAGAACCCCCAAGAAGAGTAGAAACAAGTAGGTGTTTGAATACCATGCATGCATTGTATAAGCAGAAAAAAGTTGTTTTAGTTTTAATTCACAATGAGGTGCAGCACCATTGGGGAAAAAGTGGATCATACTTTTACAATGCTGCATTGCTACAATATATTATTTAATTCCAAATCTTTGTAGTGTTAGATGTTAGTTATGCATTGTCTTGCTGAAAATTAATGAGGAGATGCTCTCAGAAAAAAAACTTTAGTAATTATAAAGCTAAAGTCTGCAGCTGCTCAGCTTAGTTAACAGTTTTCAAAGGTAATAAAATCCACCTGCCAGAACCTCTAAAACTCACTAATTAGCACACCATATTTTGCCTTTTTAAATTGTACAGATACCAAAGTGCAAAAAATCCCACAAACTTTTTCTAATGCGCTGCTACGCAGAATTACTTACATTTGGTAAAAGGGGATATCAAGACTCTGGTCTAACTCTTATTTAAAAGGAAATGTTGCCTCAGGTTGTTTCTCAGTGTCTGTTTTTGAATCCGAGCATCTTAAATACACTATATTTCCAAAAGTATTGGGACGTCAGCCTTTATACGCACATGAACTTGAATGTCATCCCATTCTTAATCCATAGGGTTTAATATGGAGTTGGCCCACCCTTTGCACCTATACCAGCCTCAACTCTTCTGGAAAGGCTTTCCACAAGGTTTAGGAGTGTGTTTATGGGAGTTCTTGTGTATTCTTCCAGAAACGCATTTGTGAGGTCAGGCACTGATGTTGGATGAGAAGGCCTGGCTCTCAGTCTCCACTCTAATTCATCCCTAAGGTGTTCTATCAGGTAGAGGTCAGGACTCTGTGCAGGCCAGTCAAGTTCCTCCACACCAAACTTGCTCATCCATGTCTTTATTGACCTTGCTTTGTGCACTGGTGCGCAGTCATGTTGGAACAGGAAGGGGCCATCCCCAAACTGTTTCCACACAGTTGGGAACATGAAATTGTCCAAAATGTCTTGGAATGCTGAAGCATGAAGAGTTCCTTTTACTGGAACTAAGGGGCCAAGCCCAACTCCTTAAAAACAACCCCACACCATAATCCCCCCTCCACCAAACTTTACACTTGACACATGCAGTCAGGCAAGTACCGTTCTCCTGGCAACTGCCCAACCCAGACTCGTCCATCTGATTGCCAGACAGAGAAGCGTGATTCTTCACTCCAGAGAACATGTCTCCACTGGTCTAGGGTCCAGTGATGGCGTGCTTTACACCACTGCATCTGATGCTTTGCGTTGCACGTGGTGATATAGGGCTTAAATGCAGCTGCTAAGCCATGGAAACCCATTCCATGAATTTCTCTACCACTGTTCTTGAGCTAATCTGAAGGCCACACAAAGTTCGGAGGTCTGTAGCTACTGACTCTACAGAAAGTCAGCGATTTCTGCACACTGTGTGCCTCAGCATCCGCTGACCTCGCTCTGTAATTTTACGTGGCCTACCACTTTGTGGTTGAATTGTTGTTGTTTCCAATTGCTTCCACTTTGATATAATACCACTAACAGCTGACTGTGGAATATTTAGTATCGAGGACATTTCACGAATGGACTTATTGCACAAGTGGCAACCTATCACGGTACCATGCTTGAATTCACTGAGCTCCTGAGAGCGATCCATCCTTCCACAAATGTGTGTAGAAGCAGTCTGCATGCCTGGGTGCTTTTTACACCTGTGGCCATGGAAGTGATTGGAACACCTGAGTTCAGTTATTTGGAGGGTGTCCCAATACTTTTGTCAATGCAGTATATGTGAGTATTTCAAGTATCTCATTCTGAATATTGAAATGTTTTAAATGCTTATCATTCATTCTGTGCTGACTCATGTCTCTTTCATATCAAGGATTTTCTTATTTCTTAGCACTATTGCAAATACTTCATTGGTTATGATTTTTGGAAGTTTTGCCTTATTCCAAAAATCATAATTTATGTGATTCCTTCAAAGGACAGTGTTATACTTTGGATAGTCAACTGTTGCTTGAATGTGCTAAACAGATAATACTGACTTGACTTCGCGAGTTTTGAGTATGTAAAGGTTCATGCGATGTGAATTTTATCACATCCCAAATCCACAGACTTCCATGTACAGGTACAAGGGCAGTAGTGTGCATGATCAGTAGCAGTGGTTCAATCCCCAGCCCCACCGCATGCTGAAGTGTCTTTGAACAAGACACTGAAGTTGCTCCAAATGGTAGGCAGGCACCTTGCATGGAAGCCTGTCGCCATTGGTGGGTGAATGTGTGTGAATGGGTGAATGCAAAACACATTGTAAAGCGCTTTGAGTACCACTAAGGAAGAAAGGCGCTATATAGGTGCAGACTATTTAGGTGTCTAATAAAACCACTGAATGTAATAGTACAGCCAGTGAAACGTATGAAAAGGTTAGCTTTGTCACATAATTTTTTATGTAATGTGGGAATAAAATAGGATCTTTCTTTTTATAAATCTGCAATGAATAATACAAATGAAAAAGCTTCAAGGATTTTTCTAAATAGAACCAGATAACTCTTCTATGCAGTCACAATTCATAAAACAGTCAATTAAACACCTTTCTTTCACTACAACTCCACAGACAGTATTCAGGTTGGTCCACAGGTTTATTAGTTAGGGAAGGGTGAAACTGAAAATGAATGCAGAAAATGCAATTACAACCAGGCTGTCATACACTAGATAAATGGTTAACTAAACCTGGCTTATAAATATAAGCAATTTCCCTTTAATGTGTTGAATCTGTAATGTAAACAACAATGACAATGGAGTACTTATCTCCGGATTATTATAAATCAAATGTAATTGTAAGGAGTAAGCAAAATATAGACAGTGCTGGCAAAGGCAAACATTATGCACATTAGTGTATCCTGGGCTATTCACGCATTAGGGTATCATTTTAAACTTATAAACATTGTTATCTCTTCAGTACCCGTGTAGAAACACAATTAAACATGAAATAAACTGTACATACTGACGATGCAGCCACAAAACATTAACGCTGGAGCACATGGATGGAGATTATACCAAGTTGTCTATCTGGCCACATTCCCTCCCTTTGAGGTAGAATACTTCCTGAATCAAGTCACAAGACATGAACACATGAACAGCTGAGGAAAATATCAAGAACAGCCACCAGGAGGGGGTGCAACTAACATACATATTAACTGTGACAGAACAGTTTATGATATATGATAGGTCTTTATTAGTACTACACATAATGAAAATGTGGTTGCAAGACAGTAAAAGCTAGTGGAGAAAACAACTTTGAATATTAAAGATGCTTTTCAGGTAAAAAAAAAAAACAAAAAAAAAACATCATTTATTAATTTCATTACTGTGGAAAATACACCAACAAGTGTTTACCTGCAAATTATTTTTGGATGTTTGTGAATGTTCAATTCGGAGTTCAATCCAATCATGTGAAAAGTATGCAGTTGGTGAGGCTTAAAAGGAATTGCAAAAATAATGAACCGTTTAGTTACCCAGGGCCAAACTTCAAAACATATAACTAAAGTGAAATATTTAGAGGAGAGGTTTCTGACTTTGCAAGATGTCATGAACTAATTAGAAGTTTTTACATCAGTTGCTTTAAGAAAATATTTGACGTGAACTGCAGGGATGACATGAATTTGCATACTGTATTGCTCTCTAAATAAATCAGTTTTACAATATATTCTAAGTATATCTTTGTAGGTGGAGCTAATATGTCATGTATTTTCCTTATAGATGGGTCTGAAGTCAGTCAGTTTGTCCGAGGGACCCAAGGCAGGAGTGTAAGCATGAGATCACCAACTAAGCCCAAGGAGACTCTGAACAAAGTTCTTCCTCTGCGGTGGTCGTTTGGGTCCAAAGACCGCATCAGGCACTCAGTACAGGCACAGTCTGGAGAGCTGGTCGAGTACCTGGAGTCCGGTCGCCGGCCACGCTGCACCAAAGACCCTATTATCTCACTGGTGGCCACCCCACCACAAAGGAGCGCCCAGGGAAGAGTGTTTGAAGCAGGACAGGACTGCAGTTCACCCAGTGGCAGCAGCCTCAGCTGTACTGACAGACTCAGCTCAGACACTTGTTACTCCCCTAAAATGCCAGAGGGACAGAGCAGACCTTATATTGAGAGAGGCATCAGCCATGGAGTTGGAAACGGCAGCAATGTCAACGTCAGAGACGATGATTCTCTGAGGCAGAGATCCTCTAAGAGAGGAAGGCCGGACCAGGGCAGGACCCTGGACTTGCAGCTGCATAGAGGGGCTATTCTAGGTGGTCACATCAGCCACAGTGCACCGCCAAGCAGAGACTCCACACTGAGAAGAACCAAGGTCCAGACAGGGGCGACCCCCAGGGCACAAAAAGACTTGTTACAGATGGTCATCCAATCTGAGGACAGGAAGGGGCAGAGGGGACAGGAAGCTCGGAGCCAGGACAGCCTCTTATCTTTTTTCAAGCCTGGTTTCATGAAGAAAGACATTACTAGGTCGCCAATCAGGGGGCAAGATAAGTATATGAATGGCCACGGACAGCTGGGGAAGCTGGCAAGCAGTAATTTAGCCAAACTGTCCCTCTCCAACGGGACACTGACGGCAGTAGCTCTAGAAGAGAGAAAGGGAAACATCATCCCCAGCTGTGACACACACGCCTGCAAAGCACAGCTGGTCAACGGAAAGGCTATGAATCATGAGCCTGTCGACATAAAACGCGCTCACAGCTCCAGCAACATCCAGACGAAGCTGGATTTGACATTTCGCAGGTGTGCCTCCCTGCAGAGGAACGGAGAAGTCGTGGTCCCTCCAGCCCACCGCGTCCTGCTGTCAGAGAAGCCATGCTTTGCCACTCTGCAGCGGACACGATACAGTACCACCTCTTTGGGTAGGCCCTTTCTAGGCCCGTTTTTAAGGCCACATTGCACATTAAGATAAGCTTTTATGCTACATACAGAATAGTAAGAGCTGTGGAGGCTTGCTTCATTTGGCTGGTGTCAAATAAGCACAAATCTGAACAAATAAGAGCATGTGACTGAGGTTTTGATTCTGGTGTGAGCTGAAATCTGAGACCTCTTTTGGTAAACAAAGACATAAGTCCCTTTCAGACATTCACTCCACTCTGTTAATCTGACAGCATCTGAGCGTGTTGGCTTCATGTCTACATGAACACCCTGCTCACTGTTCTTTAAAAACACAAGTCTGAACTGCACTCTGTCACATTAACAGACAGGCGATGTAGTTTGAGTTGTCTGAAGTGATTTGGGGAAGGCGTTTTACAACAAAATCACAGAACACCTTTTTCATACTCTTTGCTGTACAATTTCACATCTGTTACAAACTGAAATGTGCAAAAAGATTCATTTTTATGTTTTTATTTTATTTTTCATTTCACGGGAGCTGATGTGCAGTTTGTTGGTTCCAGCTGTTTGTCGGAGTCTTTCTTCTGACTTTATTAAATACCTACAGCATCAGTCAGCAGTAGGATCTACATGAGCGTCTCCACAGTTAAAGAGTTTACTCACATTGAACAATAGCACTAAGAAGCTATGGACATAACTCAGTTCACTGCTTTTGATTATAAAACATCCCTGGCATGGAGACAGCATAAATCAGGATCTAACAGAAAGTCACACTGTACTTTTCCTTACTTCGGGCAGGTGAGCTGTCAGACAGAGTCACAGTCTTGTGTTTATTAGTGCGCTATTATGCACTAAACATCAGAGAAAGAGAAATCTTATATTTTTGCATATTTGTCACATGTAAATGTTTCCAATCGTCTCAAACTGATTTTAATGTATGACAAAAATAACCCAAGAAAACACAAAATGCAGTTTTTAGATGATGATTCAAAGTCCAGACTTGAACCCAACTGAGATGCTGCGACCAAGACCTTAGCAGGGCAGTTTATGCGTGTAAACCATCTAATGTGATCGAATTAAATCTATTCTGCAGAGCAGAGTGGGCCAAAATTGCTCCATGGTGATGTTGAAGACTGATCACGAGCTGTAACAAACATTTAACTGCAGTTGTTGCTGCCAACGGTGGAAAACCAGTTGTTAGGTTTAGGGGAGTAATTATTTTCTCACAGGGGTGATATAGGTTTTCAATAAATCTTATATAACTCATCATTTAAAAACAGCATTTTGTGTTTTGTGGGTGATCTCTGTGTAATATTCAGTAAATATAAATATTATTTCGATGATCTGGAACATTTAAGTGTGAGAAATATGCAAAAATAGAAGATGCCTGTAGAGGAGCAAATACTTTTTCATGGCACTGTATGACTGACGGAATGTTTTCACTTTAATGGACTGCTGAATGCACAATGCTACATATCCCGTGTCTGAAAAGGGCTGCAATGAATAAATGTCACTCGGTTTGAAAAACTTCTGTGCTGCTGACAATGTGTCATCAGTTCAGTCTCACTGAATGAGCTCTGTACTTTAAATTGCAGTAAATGCACCCTCACTTCTCAAGCCTCTCGGTTTACAATGAAGCCTTTCCATAATTCTTTTTTATGTTAATCATAGCGATTTCTTTTTTGGCATCTTACCATATGACTAATGGCTCTGTATTATTCTGTCTTCTAAGTGCCTCTGTGACAGCCCAGAATGCCTGCTGAACACTAGGACCTCCGATTTCTACGCAAGGCACCCAGAGAAACCCCCAGACCGAGTCATCACTTGAATTAAAGTACATCTTCTCTCTCCACTTCATAGTACTGTTATAAGTTCTTACCTGTGTGTGTCTTAAACTAAATCTATGCAGAGTTGAATTACTGAGGAGAAATACTGCTGTAATGTTTTTGTTCCCCCCACATTTTGTTTGCTTCCTGTTGGTATACATCGGGGTTTTTGATCAACATTTGTAAAGTGGAGGGTGATTTGCATGTTTTCAGCCCATTACACATATTATACAACCAACATCTGTTTGGAGGGTAGGAAGTTATCTTGTGGTTGTTGGTTTATGTGGTATATATATTGAAAGAGTGAGCATACAGTTTACAGATAATGGGCTAAGACATGTAAGATTGTTCTTAAACACTGCAAAAAGTACTAACAGCGCACTGTAAATTGGCTGCTATAAGAATATAAATCATTTGCTTTGTCATTTATTATCAGTTTAATATTCTATTATTGATGCACTTTTTAAAAAAAAAAACATTTCCGTATTTTTTCTACATGACCAGAGCATACACAGATCAGCCACAACATTCTGAGCACTGACAGGTGAAGTGAATAACATTGATCATATTGGTACTATGTGGTGTTCTGATGGAAAACCTTGGATTTTAACATCTGTGTTGATGAGACTTAGACACCCAGATAAACATTGTCTCACAACAAACACACTCCCTCATGCAGATGGAAATCCCAAATGTCACTGGCCTACCCCTGCAGGAAAATTCACCCCACCACATTGAAAAAACATCAAACAATCAGGAACATGTTGAGGAACATGACAATGGCCCAACATGTTGATTTGACCTCCAAACTTCCTACACCTCATTCTGATCAAGCATCAACAGGATGCAGTGGAACAAGTTTGATTGACAGAGGCCCCACTGCACAAGGAGAGTACCCAAAGGATCCAGTGCCAGCGTCCTGGTTCCAGACCCCATAGGACACCCTGAGAGGTCCTCTTGTCTATGTTCAGTGGTTCAGAGCATTTTTGACCACATAAGAGGGACCAACACAATATTAGGCAGGTGGTCATAATGTTATGCCTGATCGGTGTACATGCTGATTTGGACAAGGTGAAAGAGTTTCTTTAAGGCCTTTGATCTACAGATTGTAAAAAATGGATGTACAACAGATGAAATATATAAAGGGACTCTCTTAACTGACAGCTTGGCTTTGTTAGTTTTTCAAAAGCCAATGTGAAAATGAAAATGGCTTCCTCACCATGACCTTTTCCCTAATAATAATACACACACATATTAACCACCCTACTTAAACTTGGAACTCTTACTGATAAAGTACCAACATTATCAGGTCCAGATACAAAGGCATCACTCTGTTTGAAGCAGTTTTCTCATTTGAGATTGAAAAGGGGATTCACAGTACGTGCACACTCACAATTATTCTTTCTCTGCAGCCATAGGGACATGATGAATACTAATGTTTCATCACTTGAACTGTTAGAAATTAGCAATCACAGATGGAATTAGCATATTTAATGTAAGGAGCATTCAGAAAGTATTCAGACCCTTCACTTTTTTCACATTTTGATACGTTGCAGCCTCATACTGCAGCTGTTAAAATCAGTTTTGTTCCCCATCAGTCTACATTAAGAACTCATAATAACAAAGCAAAACCAGAATTTTATATTTTATTGAATTCATTAAAAGGAAAAAATGTCTTACCAACACCAGTACTCAGACCATTTACTTAGTAATTATATTAAAAACCTTTGGCAGTGATTACAGCCTCACATCTTCTTGGATATGACACTAGCCTTCTACAGGGGCAGGCTTTCAATTCAAGGAATCTCTTCGGTCTATTCAGCCTTCTCTCAACCCTGACCAGTCTCCCTGTCCCTGCTGCCCCACAGCATGATGCTGCCACCACCATGCTTTACCTTTGGGATGTTACTGGGAAAATGATAAGCATGTCTGGTTTCCTCCCAACATAACTCTTTCAGCTGTGGCCAGACAGTTACATTTTGGTTTAATCAGATAATCAGACCAGCCTTAAAGTCCCTGAGACTTTTTATACAGATTTCAGTCGAACTTTTCGTTTGTCTTCCACTAAGGAAAGGCTTCCATCGGGCCACTCTGCCGTAAAGATATGAGGAATTCTGTAGTGATGGTTGTCCTGTTGAAAGTTTGTTCTATCTGCACACAGAATCTTTGGAGCTCAAGGAAGTGACGATCAGGTTCTTGGTCACCTCTCTTACCAAAGCCCTTCTCCTGCAATTGTTCAGTTTAGCCAGGCTCTAGGAAGTTGCTTGAAACTTCTTCCATTTTAGAACTACACAGATCACTGTGCTCTTGGCAACGTTCAATGCAGCAGAAATCTTTTTGTAGCCTTCCCCAGATTTTTGACACAATCCTGTCTCTGAGCTCTGTGGCGAAGGAACAGTTTCAGCTGTAATCTGTTTGTCAGTTGTGAGATCTTATATAGACAGCAGGGTTTTCCTGGCTTAGAATGGGCTTTTGGGGGGTGACTATGCATGGCAGTGAGTATGATCGGTCTGCGTAGGAAAGGAAGATTGTCTGTGTTGCCTTGTTTGACAGAAATTGGTGCATTTTCCAGTTATTTGTGACAGTTTCTCATCATACTTGAATAAATAAAAGACCAATTTACAAAGCTGATTTAATTTTTTTTTTAATTTCTCAATGCTTATCTTTTGGGGGCTGGGAATTCTCATTTCAGGGGTGCCTAAAACCTCTCTGGGAAGCGACAAATACTCCTTTTCGCACAAATAACCCTGCACAGCTGTGTAGTAACTCTCCAGATCATGTACAGTCAATTCAATTTACCACAAGCAAGTGTCACTGCAAAGGGTCTGAGTACTTACGACAATGTGATATTTCAGTTTTTCCTTTTTAAACTTGCAAAAATACCTATATTGAAGTTTTTGCTTTGTCATTATGGGGAGTTGAATGCAGACTAATGAAGGAAAAGAATGGACCTTAAATACTTTATGTGTGCACCATACATCCTTTTCACAGCCATTAGTCATAAACACCATTTCTGTCTCTACTTTTGCTACTGGAGGAAGAAGAGGAGCCAAACTCCAAAGGAACATAAACATCAAATTTTTTACGTTGACGATTAATCTTCCATTTTCAATAAACTATTTCATATGCTCTTTTGTTCACTTTTGCATTGTAAATTTGTTGCTGAGGATTGTTAGTGAAGGTCCTGACTGGTTGCTACCTACACTGTATCTGTCTTCACCTCTCATGTTGTGTCCCTTAACATTACTGTTTAACAACACTCTTTACCAAAATTACGTGATCGTATATGAAGGATGTGTCAGAGACATTATTGGGGTAAAAATGGCTAGATTATATTTTATTAACTTTTTTAAAGGTCTACATTTTGTACCGGATGTGTAATTATGTAATTTAAGATTAAAACTGTATGTTTCAGGTTACCTGTATAAGGTCAGAGTAATACGTTTGGTAAGTGAGTTTGAATTGGACACAACACACAAAAGTTCTTGCATTGGACTGTCTGTAATGTCTGCTTAATGTACTGCAAGTTTTATGGATTGCAAATTAAACACAGCTTTTCTCACAAATAATGGATGATTCATGTCGCCCCGGGCGCCTCGTCATTCTGTCATCTGAGGCTTCCATCTAGCAAATATTGTTTCGGATTTAAGCAAGGTGAGCTTCTCCTGAATGGATGGGGCGCTCTGCTGCAGTCAGACAACAACTGAGGCAAAACAACAGCAGTCTGTCTCTGATGAAGGCTTGTTTCCCTGAAATACGGTGAAGTGAGACCAGAGTGCTGAAAAGTTTTCGGCAATATTTGAATGCAGCTTCTGCTTCATGTGTAATCAAGGCGTTTGAATGAAGAGAATGAATGATGTTTGTTAAATGTGTGTATAGCAAAGAAAGGAAGGTTTTAAGAACCACATTGCATTTTAAAACATCTGGGGCCATATCTTTAAGGGTTTCACACCACGTTTGCTGTGCTGCCACCAACCAAAATCAGAAATGTCTTTAATGCTAAAAGGCTCCTTCAAGGCCCCCAAAATGTTATCAATACTATTCTGTTTAAATTATCCTTCGGCATCATCTTATAATAATTTTGGTATTTTTTGGAAAGGTTTTGGGTAAATGACCTTATGAAAACTATCACTTAAATGGTAAATGATTCAAGCTTGTACCCCCTTAAAAAAGTCGCATTGCTTCTAAGTGGACCAGTAAGTCTCTAATGTTAAATTAAAAACAAGTTTAGATTTACTACATTAAAAATACCGACCTTGCAGTAGGAACTCAGTTCAACAGAAGTCAGAACACCTTTTATTACTGAGATTCAAATCTTATTGTCAGTGCTTTCTATGTCCACCTTTATTTCCTATGACAGACTCAATCCAATGTTGCACAGATGTCTAGAGATGTGTTCTGCCGTTCTAAAGAGCTATTTTTTCCCAGCTGTTCTTTGCTGGATCGGTTGTATTGCTCTACTTTCTCTTTAAAACACCCCAAAGGTGTTCTGTTGGATTTAAGTCAGACAGCATACTTGTCCAGGTCATAGTTTTTACTTTACACACTCTTGTGCTATTACGGCATGTATTTTCAATGCATATCCTCTGCTTTGAAAATACAGGCCTCTAGGTGTCAAGGGAGCTGTGATTATCGTGTGTGTACTCCATTTGCTTTTGCAGTTTAATGCCTAGCCCAACAAACTTTAGACTCCAGGCCATTAAGAAATGCTTCAGTTGCTAAGGTGAGGCTGAACACCACCACCAAAAAAAATACATTGAAAAATTGATGCGAAACATTAAATAAAAGATTAAATATGAATAATGAATCATTTTAGAAATACATTCTCAGTCTCAGTGATTGTTCACTCTCATCCAAATTTTTTGTGTGTAAACAAGCCCATTTATAGAGACCAGAACCCAGCAGGTCTGTATGCTCTGCACCCACTCCGTTTATCTGCTGTCTTAACAGTTTGATAGTTTGAATTTTCTGTTAGCTGAACTCACAAAGTAATTACCAATGTTGCTGGGAAAGAACTTACATTAAGCCATATGCAGTGATCTGTAGATTGTTGCTGTTGCTTTTTATGAATGCTGCAGATAATCAGAAGCTGCTTTTGTCCAGTGGAACCAAAAAATTAAGAATATAAACTTTATCAGCAGTGGTGCAAGAAACACTTCAAATCTTGACTGAAGTAAACATGCTGCTGTTATAGGAGTGGCTGAGAACCCAGGAGCAGACACAAGACAGACAGAGACAGGCGGGATTTTCAAAAATTATTTAACTAAACTACACCCAACAAAGAACAGAGAAAACTAACTGATGAAGAAACAACAGGAGCAAACTAAACCTAAAACAGGGGAGTTGTAAACTACACAATATTTAAACTATTAACCGAGAGGGAAATCAAAAGAAAACTGATCACCAACGCTAATATTAAACCAACAAAAGGGGACGAAGAAAACCGACTACAAACAAACCTATACAGAAAAAGGAAACTAAACTGAGAGAGAAAACAGAATGGAGAGAACAGAATTAATACAATAAACAGGCAAAAATACCAAAACTGAGTAACTATGCTAACTAACAAACAAAACAGGAAACAAAGGAAACCATACATATAAACTAAGCAAGACCAACCAAACGAGGATACTCACTGAACAGAAGACTAACGAGAGGGGCAGGCAGGCTGAGGGAAGGCAGACAGGAGGCAGGTAGAAACAGAAGCAGATGGAGGCTGGCTGGGGGGCAGGATCCGGATAGTGGAGATGTCACTAAGGCAGGGGGTTCTGGTGGCAGGAGAAATTGTGGGAAGGCGGGCAGGCTGGAGGCAGACCAGGACCGGCAGAGAAACAGGATTGAATTGTCTTATGATCTGGCAGAGAGTGACTGAATGAACTGGGTTTTTATTGATGGAGGTGATTAGTGGCAGGTAAACAGTTCCTCGCAGCTGCCTCCAAGTCTAACAATCAGAGAGCGCAGGCACGGCTGGGCAGACCGAGTGAGTGAGGGAGAAAGTAAAGGAAATCAGGAGTTCAGTGAGGCGGGGGGAGAAAAGAAAGAGAGAGACAGACAGGGACAAAGCGGGGATCATGACAACTACTATTGAGTAAATGTCCTGCTTTGGTCCCTCTGACTGACATATGACTATATCTGATGTTATTAGGTTAATAATAGTGAAGCATCAGAGTGTCAGCAACATGTTACTGTTGTAGCTGCTGCAAGAGGAGCTAATTTAAACTTTATATCTAGTTTTATCTACAGGGACATGATTATTGTTAGAGGAAAAAACATTCTAAAAACACATGAAAAACAGTTGAGCTCCTGAAATTTGCAGATGACACCACCATCATGGGACTCATCTCTGGTGGTGATGAGTCTGCCTACAGGTGGGAGATTGACCATCTGTTGACCTGGTGCAGCCAGAACAGCTTGGAGCTTAATGCTCTAAAGATAGTGGAGATGGTGGTGAACTTAAGGAAGAACGCAGCCCCACCTGTCCCCATCACCCTGTGCAACTCCCAGCTGGACACTGTGGAGTCCTTCCGCTTCCTGGTGACTGTCATCTCCCAGGACCTCAAGTGGGAGCTGAACATCAGCTCCAGCACAACAAAGGCTCAGCAGAGGATGTACTTTCTGCAGCAGCTGAGGAAGTTCAACCTGCCAAAGACTATGATGGTGCACTTCTAAATCTCCACCATCGAGTCCATCCTCACCTCCTCCATTACCGTTTGGTCCACTACTGCCACTGTCAAGGACAAGGGCAGGCTGCAGCGCATCATTCGCTCGACAGAAAAGGTGACTGGCTGCAGTCTCCCATCCCTCCTGGACCTGTACACCTCCAGGACCCTGAGGTGAGCAGGAAGGATTGTAGCTGACCCCTCCCACCCCAGACACAAACTTTTTCAGCCACTCCCCTCTGGCAGGAGGCTACGGCCCATCAGGACCAAAACCTCATGTCACAAAAGCAGTTTCTTCCCATCTGCAGCCAGCCTCATCAACAAGGCCCCTGACCCCCCCTGACAGTTCTTGAACTTTTTCTCTTGTGTAACAGTTGAGCATTTACTGAAATGAAATCGCCTGAGAGATTTAGAGGAAAAAATCAATATTTAGTGAGGAAGCAAACAAGTCAGAGATCGTGAAATGTGACCCTGGTTACAAACTGAATCAAAGAAGCACAAAAGGTTAAAGGTTAAATCTTTAATCTGTAGGTTGTGCTTTAAACTTGAAAATATTATCTAATGTGTGAAATCTTCACTTTAAAAGCAACTAAAGCTGGAAAAAAATTAAGTGTTGTGGAGTACAAAATACAAAGATTCCCTCTGAAATGTGGTGGAGTGGAAGTATGAAGTAGCACAAAATGGAAATACTTAAGTCCCATGTGGATGGATAAGGAGGACCGAGAAAAGGTGTTTTAAACCACCCACTGTACAATCAGTGTGGATTGATTTGGCCAAAATGTGGTATGCAGTATATTTAGACAAAAAAAATCTAAATCTACAGTATGCAAAAAAAAAAATAGTTGGATGAGATCAGTTTTGACATCTTTTACTGAAATTCTATAGCGACTCAGTAAGAAGAAATGTCTGTCAGTCATCGAGTTTAATGAGAAGGCACTGAGTTTGATTGAGGCAACAGTGTTTCTAAAGCAACAGAAATAGCAGGACAGCAAACTCTAGAGAGTGAGTTTTTGTCAGGACACTGGAGTCCACTGATTCTGACAGTGAGTCGCCGTCTTGCTAAACCTCAAACACAGATGCCCTGTACCGGACAGGGCAGAGCCAGCTGTTCTTCCTCAGGAGATTAAGATCCTTCAACATATGCAGTGAAATGCTGCATATGTTCTCCTAATCATTGGTAACCAGCGCTCTTTTCAATGCTGTGGTCTGTTCGGGCGGCAGCATGACTGAGAGCAACACCAGGCGGCTGGACAGGCTGGCGAAGAAGGCTGGTTCTGTGCTCGACAGGAGTTTGGACCCACTGAGGACTGTGGTTGAGAGACACAGCACAGTGCAGACCATCTTTAACAATGCTAGATACTTCACAGCATCCTGGCTGGACGGAGGAGCAGCTACAGTGAGCGGCTCATCTCCCCACAGTCACCAGGTTTTATAACACCTCGGTCGAGGGCAGCGGATCATGACCTGAGCTGTTGGCTGCCACACTCCAGTTACTCAGCTGCAGCAAAACCAATAATCCTGGTCCACCAGGAACAAGCAACCCCCTTTTTGCTTATGCTTATTATTAGTTCTGTTTTTACACTATACTTTACTAATACTTTTTTAATACTCTTTTTCACTGTAAAATCCAATGATTTTGCACAATTTGCACGTTTATTGCACGTTCTTTTGTATGTTCGTTTCCTTATATTTCTTGAATATAACGTGTGAGCTACTGGATACCTTCAGTTTTTCCAAGGGGATGAATATCCATCCATCCATCCATCCATCCATCCATCCATCCATCCATCCATCCCTTCCTCAATCAATCAATCAATCAATCAGTCAGTCAGGCAATTAAGCAATCAGGCAATCCGGGAATCTATCCATCCATCACAAAAACTCATGTCTGTGTATCAAAGTTTACGAGTTTTTCCCTTGAATATTCTCCCTTCCTGTCTCAAAATGACCCAGATGTGATATTTTTTATTTAGATTTTGATGCATTGCATTAATGGAAACTGCAGAATTGGAGAAAAACAAAAAACATTCTAAATTTCGCAAAACGTTTTAATGGCGTTTTTTGGCTTTGTCAAAAAGAGTCAGTCCACTTCATGTGAGATAGAAACACCTTTTCTAAAGAAGTCCTAACGTGAACACTTAATTCACATGGCTGATTTGCTGTTTCTGCTTCTTTTATCGTCCTCATCTCCGACAGCATGAAACGTCATGACTAATACCAGCTGACAAAAAGAATAGTTACAATTTGCATGATTGAAAACAATGCATAGTTTCTATGTCCTCTTTACACACAGACAATATAATTCCACGTTTTTCCAAAATGGCTTCATATCTGTGTTAGTAAGTTGCAGAACAAAGTCCAGGCTGTGGCCCTCAGAATTATACATCAACTTCTAAATAAATTCTGCTCACCGTTTGACACCTCCAGAAGCCCCTTCATAAAAATGGAAGCCAACAGAGAAGAGGTGTGCTGGAGCAACGTCGATCGCCGCATTCAGCCTCTGGTGCTTTCTTTGATGTTAGCGGGGAAAACAAGTCAGTATCTGGTGAGTACAGTTCGACATTTTCATCAGCAGAAAACACCCCTGCACACACCAGTAAAATGAAATAAGCCATATCAAAGAGAAGGCTGTTTAAGAGAATATGGGCTGGACGGTTGAGCTGCAAAATGACAGGCTTTCACTTCAAAGTATGTGTCATTCTTGCTAATATCTGAGGCCCGTTTCTCACTACTGCAGCCTTGTTCTCTACTTTTCCTCTTATTCTCTGTGCTTTAATGTCTGTCACATTTATTTTTTAAGCCTTGATGGACGGATAGATGGATGGATGGAAAAGTCGCATGTAATTCATATACACGAAATTCTCCTTTTTCACAGAACTGTCCAAACTGCTCCACACACTGAAACATTCATAACAGCACTGAACCAACGTGTGTCATTGCACATCATTATGAACATTTAATCGGACTGGATGTCACTGACTAGCAACCTGGACAGAATCACAATTTAAATTTGAATTATCTTTGCAGACTCGCATTCAGGTTAGTAAGTGATGCAAATGAGATTCCATTTAGATTCTCCAACACAGTGAGAAAAGGGTTTAATGTCTTTGGGCCTCCTTGTCTGTTTAATCAGACTTCAACGTTATCAAATCCCAGAGTGTATCAGTATGGAGGGCTGCATGTATGTTCGGGAGCACAGCCCTTAAATGAACCATAACAGTACGGCTACAAGCACTTTATTTCATTTATTTATGGTGCTTTTTTTCACATTTTAGCTTCAAAAGAAAGCAAATTATTTCTCCAATCTTTGTTATTAATCCCGTCATTTATCTAATCTGAATTCAAGCCTCCCAAAGAGTTTGGTTGATGCAATCTTTTAGATATTTCCAACCTGTTGCTGGAATACTGGAGTGAAAATGTTAAATTGAACACAGCTCCATGTGATGGTGCTACATAAGAGAGGCATTAAACAATGCAGTTCTGCAAAAAGACAGCGTGCCCTGCTGTTGTTCTACTAATGGCACGGATCACTGGTTTCAGTTGGTCATTTATTCCTGTTTTTTCGATATTCAACTGGTGGGGTACAACATCTGTTTCCTAACAGCTCCACAACCACACATCTGTGTTTAGAATATCGTCTGTCTGATACAAAAGGGTGCATCATCTGAGTATTTGGGGCCTGGAGATGGGTCTCTATCACAGGCGCAAGCTCACTGTACTGAGGGTAATTACTATTTTTGCAAGAGCTGGTGGTGCTTTTTTTCTCCTGAGGCCATTACTGATGTTGCTTCTTTGAAAAAAGCTGTGGATCCAAATCAGAGCGAAGCCGAACACCTACACCGGTGTTCAGAGAGAGAGCATCTTACATTTCCAACCCTTTTTTCATGATGTTACATTACAGCAGTCATAGCATGACAGGTAGGATCAAAAACAGAAGATATTTATTGAATTAGTTCAGGCAAAGCTGACTAATATCCGACAAGTGGTCTCCAAATGTTACAAAATATGCAATGGCCTTGAGGTGCAATAATGGTATTGGACAAACAATGTTACAGAAAGCACAACAACGTAGAATAAAAGACTGAAAATAAGCAAAACAGATAACCAGAAAGCTTGTCAACATTGGAGAAAACCCAACAAGACAACAACAAATACAACATTTAACAAAATGCAAAAACATTTCAGAAAACATACGACAGACACAAAACAGAAACAGAACCTTTTAAAAACCAAAAGAAAACAGAATAGAAACCGAACACACAGCACTTTACAAAACACAGCAAAACAGAAAACGGAACATTTTTAAAAAACACAACAGAAAAGAAAACACTACATTTTACGAAACACAACATGAGGAGGATGTTAGCAAACCCACATCCATCACGGACAACCCTTCTCACCTGCTGCATGAGACTGTGGAGGCTTTAGGCGGCTCCTTCAGCAGCCAACTGCAACGTACATCCACACAACAGTTTACCTCTTTCAGTTTATCTTTTGTGAAGAACACCAGGGAATTGTTTTGCACGGTCTTTAGCAGTAATTTTTGTTGGTAAGTGAGAGACATTACTATCGCACATGTCTGCATCTTCAAACCCTAAACAAGGAAGTGAATTTGGTGACATACGTGCATTACGTTTGCGCTGGGGACTGCTGTGATTGGTGGAACTCACGGGAGGCGGGCCAAAATTGTGGAAAAGTCGCGGTGATTGGACAAAATTGCAAGGTCACACAGAATTTATGGAGATTGGCTGAATTTGCATTAATTGTTGCAATCGCAACATCGCAAATTCCTGGAGGGACTGATTTATGGTTTTTATATTCTACTTTTTGTGTACATGCTTATTTTATTACTTAATTATTGTTTTCTTGCATTTCTTATATTTTTTGGATGCTGCTGTTACAATTAATTTTCCCCTAATGGGGGATCAACAAAGAATATTCTATTCTATTCTACTCAATTCTATTTTATTCTATTCTATTCTATAACAGAAAACACAGCATTTAAAAAAAACATATACAACAAAACGGGAAACATAACATTTCCAAAAACACAACCACAAAACAGGAAACATAGCAAAAATTTAAGAAAACAGCATTTTTGAAACCACAGCACCAAATGAAACACCACAACAAAACAGAAAACACAGCATTAAAAAAAGACAAAACAGAAATCACAACAACAAAACAGAAAACATGAAAAAAATCTCAGGAAACAATATTTTAAAAAGGACAAAAAACAGAAAACACAACATTTAAAAAAACAGCAAAACAGAAAAATATAAAACTTTGAGAAAACATTTCTAAAACCATAGAATTTTACAAAACAAAATAAAACTGAAAATACAACATTTCTTAAAAACCCAACATCTCACAAAACACAACAACAAAACCAAAAACACAAGAATTTGCAAAGTGCGACAAATCAGAAAGCCCAGCAACATTTGACAAACAGGAAAACCAAACAGAAAACACACAACAGAGAGCGCAGCATTTTGTGGCCACACCGCCCTTGGATGCACGATCCCATTAGATCTCGGGAGCTAAGTGAGGTTGGGCCTGGTCAGTACCTGGATGGGAGAAGTGAGAGAACACCGGGAAGCCTGGGTGGATGCAGTGTGAGAGTGAGTGGTTGGTGGTGGCTGGAGGGGCCGATGGCATAAACTGGCAGCCTGGCCTCCATCAGTCTACCCCAGGGCAGCTGTGGGTACATAGGTAGCTTACCACCATCAAGTATGGAGTGAATGAATAATGCATTGTCAAGTGTCTCTGAGTGCCTAGAAAAGCGCTATATAAAACCAATACATTATCATTATTATTATTAAAATGCCCACGACATTTTACCAAACACAACAACAAAACAGAAAATGCAACATTTCTGAAAACACACCATCTCACTAATCAGAAAACAGTGACATTTAAGAAAACGCAACAACAAAACAGAAAAAAACAGCAACATTTACAAAAATGCTGCAAAAACATATTGTGTTTTCTGAAGTGTTACTGTTTTGTTACTTTGTTTTTTGAAATGTTTCCTGTTTTGTTGTTGCGTTTTCTTAAATGTCACTGGTTTCTGTTTCATTGTGCTTTTCTTTATGTCTATTCTATTTGTATGGCGTTGTTTTGTGGCTCAGGGCTAGTGTAAAAATAAGCTTTTGCATCCCACGCATGTCAGTCTTCTCATCAGAGGCACCCTGTAAGAAATATTTCCTATATACTAACATCATTTGGACAACGATTTCCTGTTTCGATGTGATGCACTTTCTTTGCACCCCAGTGTACTTGTGTTTCATGTTATATCCTTAAATAATAATCCAGCACCTATTTCAGTCAAAGGATGCACAGGTATTTAAACCATCAGACAAAACTGTGTAATTTATTTTTCTGCATTCATGTTGATATGTTTATATTAGTTCCATATATAGCACATGTGTATAATTACATGCCTCATCGTCCTTTTGGTTTCACAGTGATGACAGTCAGCAATACTGTGCGTGTTGTGTGTCATTGAGAATGTGCTCAAATGGGTTTTTATTAAATGAAGATTGAAATTAGCAAGACAACAGGAAAGAAAGAAAATCACATGCTGAATCGTGGACATTTAACAATTAGAGTGATCAGGGTTCTTAAAAAACCCAAAACTGATACTAGGTAAAAGCCATAATTCAAAATCAATTTACTTCAGTAGGACTTTTTCCAAGCACATTATGCACAAAGAGCTTTGTGTGATTATGAGCTGGCTGTCAGGATGCGCTGTAATAGTCGGCACAGTTTGGCCTCTGCAGAAGCAACTTACATTGTGTTTCTTGGTGCTTGATTTCACATAAATTTGACATAAATGGATATGTAAAACTCAAAACCATATTCAAACCTGGTGAGGTAAAGATACACCCATGGACAGATTATGAAACAACAGGCTTCCTGGCACAGACATGCAGAAGTGTCCACACGTCCTCGGAGAAAGACTCAAAAGGAAACAAAACACACAACGCAAACACAACTAAACTGTGTCTATACAGTTGTTTAACATCTTTGTTGTCTCCTATCTCTATGTGATTATTCTGTGTCTCTTTGTGGCATTCCCTTCTAAGTTACTTTGCATTGTTTTGCAGTCATTTTACATGCATTTTCAGATTGTTTTGCACACCTCTGTAGTATTTTGGCCACCTGTGTCTATTTTCTTCTTTTTTATTGTTCATTTTGTAGTCGTCCTGGGTTTCTTTGTTCACTGTGTGGTTATTTTTCCGTCTCTATTTTATGTCTTGCACCTTTCAGGCAAGACATTTGGCTTTACCGTCAAAAACCCTTTTTTAGTGATGTTTCCCGACTTGCTGAGTGAGTGAATACGGGTTAGAAGGTGAGCCTTGAAAGGAGAGGAAATCTCAGCACATGGCACAGCAAGACTCACAAGTGTTTACGTGCAAATCCGGTAAAAACCCTTCATGCATTAATGGAGTTCAGAGAAGTAAGAGAGGAGTGAAAAGGAAGGTTATGCTTCAGCACTATCCCTGTGGTTTGTAACTGACCATACAATCTAAAGATTATTTTCGTCTTTAGAATTTTTATTGAAGAAAAAATTCAGTATTCACCATTCAAATTTGACCAATTATATTCAGAATCTTGCCCAGCTAGCATCAAATCTCTTCACGTCCAAAACCAACATACCGTGATTTAATGTGCAAAATATCAGCTAGTTCCACTTTGCTTCACAAACATTTTGTTCCTGAATGATCAACATGATAAGAAATTTTACTGTCCAGTCATTGATTCAATCCCTAAAAATATTTTAAGCATCACATATTTACAAGTTTTTTCCATGAAAATAATCTCTCCCTGCTTTAAAGTGGCTTTGATGTAACTAAGCAGCCTTTTGATTGGCTGTTATCATCACATATCTTTCCCATATACATGAGCCAGTAGGGATCTCTTCCACCTTTTACTAAGCCCAGCAGGCTATTATCCATCCATTATCTATACACCACTAAATCCTCTGTAGGGTCGCGGGGGGGCTGGAGCCTATCCCAGCTGACTCAGGGCGAAGGCAGGGGACACCCTGGACAGGTCGCCAGCCTATCACAGGGCTACATATAGAGACAAACAAGCACACTCTCATTCACACCTACGGACAATTTAAAATAATCAATTCACCTCAGCATGTTTTTGGACTTGTGGGAGAAAGCTGGAGTACTCGGTGAAAACCCACGCTGCACAGGGAGAGCATGCAAACTCCACATAGAAAGATCCCAGGCGTCCTAACCAGGGATCTTCTAGCTGTGAGGCGACGGTGTTAACAACTGAGCCACCCATCCTTCCCTACTTGCTGTAGATCTAGCACACCAGTTCACCTACGACTCTGCTTTAACACTGTAATGCTGCGCTACGCTGCACAGCGGCAAGTTGTAACATTGGAGTAATCCAGTCATACATGTCAGAACCACAAACTGATTCTGAAGAGGTAGAATTATACAAAAATCTCCACCCTGACAAGATTTGTTCCTTTGATTTGTTAACCCTTAAAGTCTAATTCTGTGTGTTTGGTACACTACAGTTTCAAGCTGAAAATGCTCAGCTGTGGTGCTGACTGCTTTTTTTTTCGCTCAAGTGCCTACTAGCATAAAAAACTTGTTTTTTTACCTGAGGTGGCCTTTAATTAAATATAAGGACCAAGCTTAATATCACATTCTAAATGTAAGCAATACGGTTCACTTGCAAAACAGTAAATCTGACCTTATATTCTGCCTTACAGTATAACTAATGCTTTCAAAGAATGAATGTGACATATAAGGACAGAGAAAGATTTATTAGCTGTGTCATGCAGTTTTGTGATCAGGCTTAATGTTCTATAAACACATTCACTCAGAGATAATCTCTCACTAGTGCTGTGCATGAATAATTGTCTTTCAATGTCATGCTGATGTGTGTCCGTGTGTGCATGTATATGTGTGTGTGTAGGCGTAGTTGGGGGGCTTTCTTATTATAAGGAATTACCATTTAAAAGCTACATAATCCTGGCTTTATTCCACTGTCTTCCTTTCAAAACAACGTGTGTCGCTATGAATCCTGCCTTCTGACATTTGGATAAGCAGGAGCATTGGGTCTTGCCACAGTGAAAAGCTGAAAACCAGTTTTGCTTTCACCCTCCTTTACTAAGAATTAACTGATGTTTGGATTTCAATGTTTCACACTTGATAAATGACATTGCACACCACTGAATTCAGCACTTTTCTTTATTTGATGTTGGTGAACACAAGGACAAGTTTGCAAGTAAAATTATAAAACTAACCAAGGTTTTCCACTTGATCATACAAAGCAAGCATGGGCTTCTGAAGACAACTAACAACAGAAATCTATCACGCTTATAAAATCAGTATTATCATTATATTAAAAGTAAATTAGATTTGCCACCCTGAAGTCTTTTTTTATTTAACTATGGCAAAAGCAATCCTCTTCACCTCCTGGAGCTTTGATTAAGCAGTTAACATACACAGCACACTACATTACACATGCCAACGTTCACATTCCCAAAGCGGTCATAACACAGTAAAGATGCCTGGTTAAATACACAGAAACAAATACCTGCATCACAGCATCACTAGTCAAACAGTCACAAAGGTTCAGCATAAAAAACATGAGCAATGACACTGTAATGTTGAACAGGCCTGTAGACCATCATCCATGTGCAGTCTCTCCTGAGCCAATAATTTCAGGTGAAAGAAGCAGCACCACACTACAGGCCACTAGCAAGGCTTTTACACACCATCTAATAACTTGCACTGCCTGCAGCTGTGTGTACCTGCTTTAATGGTGCTCCACTGCAGAACACAAGTGTTTTCACCTTTCAGATGTGTTAAATATTCATGCAGTTTTTTTTCTGCCATAATACAGATAAAATTACAACACTTAAAAGGTACAAACGACACTTAAATTTGGATTAGATAGCATACAGAAAATAATTGAGTCACACAGGTAATATGCTTTATATTCAAGTGATGACCAGCCATAAGTGCTGTGGCTATCTGGGTCAAAGTCAAATCCAATATCAAAATGTATGATGCACAGACATAAAGACACAATAAATTCTGTAAACCATATATACTGATTGCAAATTGCGACATAAAACAGTTAAAGCTAAGGTAGGCAGTATTTTTTTTGTATCACTGGACACATATTAACATGAACATTTTAGAAACTAGAATTCTGCACCTCCTCCTGTTTTCATTCACCACTTTTGTATGTCTGACTTACTAAATGCAGATAAGTCTGCCATTGGCTGCGCATTTCATGCAGCTTTTTCCTACCCTTCTGCTTTATAAAGTCCTCTTCACTGTGGGAAACAACCACAGCCACCTCCAGGCAGTAACCCACATCCTGAAAATGTGAAGTTTTGTCGAGGATTTGGATCGTGCAATTAAGCAGCCCTGCTAGGATTTGTTGGTGAGTTATTATTTTAAGACAGTGCTCACCTTCCTGCGTACCAAAACAACAACACCATCACTATTTTAAGAGATCACTGGTGCTGCAGCCTGTTCTCAGCCACGTCCAAGAGGACTGTGATTGGTTTAAAGAACTACAAACATGCCAGAGCATTTTCCCCCATCTCAGAATTATAATAAGATGCAGCCAGACCATTCTATACACCACTGTGTTAGTGCTAGAGAAATGTCTGTCTATTGCAAGACTATCAGCCCAATAAATGGGCATTCCAAAGCAAAAGTGCCAGTAGGAAACCCCTCCATCCTCTAGTCTAATGTGTATATCTCCAGGGCTGTACATTTCAAACTTCTGGAAGTTTTTTTTTTTCCTATTCTGGATTTCTGCCAACTGCAGCTTTAAATACATTAAAATAAATTATCTACATTTCATATTCGGAGAGTTGTTGTGGTGCAGAACAAAGGTTTGCTTCTGATTATTGTAATTTTAGATGGTGGACTAAAATGTATTAAAGCATCTCCTTTTATCTCTGTGTTGAAATTACTGAAACACTGTTGGCCCTTTCAAATTCAAAAATCAAGAAACTTACACAGAGGTAAAAAAAAAAAAGAGAGTAAACAAGCTGTAAACCAACAGTAAACATTGAGCTTTCATTCACTAATGCTCTCAAAAGTAACTAAGTGCTTGACTCAGTTTTGTCTGTTTCAGTCTGTAGCTTGCTAAAACTAAAAATGTCAAGTTTAATCTTGTTCCTTCTTTTGCTGTCATTTTGAGAACAGTGTGACTAAACAGCTATTACTCATACTGAGCATGTCTCGGAAAGTCACAGATTATATCACCACTTGACACATAAATATACTGCTGTGAATTAAAGTTCTCTTTAATTACGACTTCATATAGAAATTTTTTTCTGAGGAAATAAGAACAGTCTATAGTGTCAGATGGCAATTAGGTGGTGATGGTAATTGGCAGTGGTCAGTGGTGGTTGGATAACTGTCCATCTCAGTGCACAGCCACGGTGACAGGCAGCGTGTTTGGGAGCAGTTCCCTCGACGACTGCGAGTGAGATGGATGAAAGCTGTCTGGTGCCATCCTCAAACTCATGCTGCCATCGGCCAAAGCAGGGGCAACTCTGAAACCCCTGTGGGACGGCCGAATGGCTACCATAAACTGCCTCTTAAATGTCTCACTTAAGACAATGTAGATAAAAGGGTTAATGCAGCTGTTGGCATAGCCCATGCTGATAGCGATGTTGTAGGCATACAGGAAAGCAAAGCTGGGCCGCTGTACTCCAAGGTGGGCCAACTGCAGGATGTAGTAGGGGGCCCAGCACATGAAGAATGCCAGGCAAATTGCCACTGCCATACGGGTCACCTTTCTGGCCCGCATTCTCAGGCTGCGCTGGGGCAGTGGAGCAACGGTAGCTGACATGTTTTGAAGAATCTTGAAGAAGACGCCGCAGATGACCACCAAAGGCAGAGCAAAGGCCAAAATGAACTGGTAGAGGGTGAACCAGTAGGTATCTGTCGCTGGGTTGGGGAGCAGGAGGGCGCAGCCGACAGAGCCATCCTTGAGCCGCATGAGTCCTGTGTACATCCAGACCGGAGTGATAGAGATCAGAGAAAACACCCACACCAGTGCCACTGCTGCTCTGGCCACAAAGGGAGTGCGAACATGTTTAAAACGGATCGGGTGGACAGTAGCCAAGTAGCGATCCAGAGTCATTACAGTCAGAATGTAAGTGCTGACAATCTGGCTGTTAGAATCGAGTGCTGTAATGACAGTGCACATAGTGGCACCAAAGCACCAGGAGCCATTGCCGACAAGCTGGTGAATGAGAAAAGGCATTCCGAGCAGAAAGAGGAGGTCTGCGATGGACAAGCTAAAGATAAATATGTCCGGTACTGTTTGATGGGAGCAGAACTTGGTCTTCTTTACAATAGTGTAGATAACAATACAGTTTCCGATGATCCCGAAGAAACAGATGACACCAAAGATGCTGGGCATGAGCACAGTGTCGTACTGCTCATGGTCTGGTAAAAAGAACACAGACAGAATGCCTTATGTCAGTCACTCATAACATTCTGTATGTCCTTACGATTCCTTCCATACCTTTTCTTTTCTGTTTTGTGAAAAAAGTCTCAATAGCAGCTACTCCATTAAATGCAAATGAATAACACAGGCATGGGTTTAGGATGAGCATGCATGCGCTTTAGGTGGCCAAGCTGACACATTACTCAAACTGAGGTGACAAAATGACTCGTTATTTTTTTGTTGTAGGCCTAATAGTTCTTTTTTCAGTTACTCCCTCTTATTATTTGCTTATACGTGCAAGACTGCCATGGTGAAGTACACAAAAACTCATATACACTATATTAAGCCTTACAATTTAAATTACATAAGAAAATTACACACAAGACCCATATCTTCAAAGCGTCCTTGTTCTGCTCAGGACACCCACCTAGTTTAGACATCACGCTGTGTCCATCCAGCCTTTCGTTTCATTGTTTTGGCTGTAGGTTTTGGGTGAGTCTTGCCTTGTTTACCAGTGTGTATCACTTGATTCCAGAGAATTTCAAAGTACTTCTCATCCCTGCATTCGTTTAGTTCTGTACCAGAGCTAAACCTAAAATCGTACACACTTTCACCAGTAAAAACATACAAACACATGTCTGCCTCTGACAAATACTGGATGTAACTCCAGTTCTGTGAGCATCTGCATAGCCCTCTAACAGCTTTAATTACTGGCTGTGAAGACTTTAGTCTGTGGGCTCCATCCCTGCACAGGGGATGTGTACCCTCCAATATTTCAAACTGAAGCAGAAGATTTCCTTTAATGTCATTTATAGATAAAACAATGCCTCATACAGGGGTGAGTATTTTTTCTCTGTTCTAAAATATCATTTATAAGCTGAATCTATTGTGGAAAGATCCATATATATTTCATTATATTTTGAATGATCACCTGTTGCTTGAATTTTGTTGATTCCTTTACACAAATAAAGGCATCTTCACCGTAAATTGATGCAGAAGATGCACAATCTGGTGCTTAAAAAAATCACAAGAATGCAGAGGAGAGGAGCCCCAGACCCCAGCATAATGAGCCCTCCCCCTTATTCAAAAGACACCCGTGGCTATGTTCATACGCATAGTATTAAATAACAATAATGAAATTATATCAGAACTCCACAAGTGTCAATTCTGCCACAATTTTCAACGATATTTTTAGATTTGTGACAACCTTGCATCTGCTTTCAGTTCAAACAAGCAAAACAAACAACCTACCTTCTTCTAGATTATCAGGCGAACTGAGGGATGAAGAATTCGAAATGTAGACATCCATCCTATACAGCCTCTTTTGCTTTTATTTGGTTGAAATATTCTGCAGCACAATATAGTGATACAATGTACATAACAGTTTTCCAGCGACAGGAAATCCAGTTAGGACATGAGCAGCATAAGAACAACAACAGTTTGCCCAACAACACAGCTGACAGTGTTCATTTACGGAGTCTAGTGCGCGAGATGCTTCACCGCCGCGCGCTCGTGTTATCCAAGACTTCTCAGCGCACGCGACAACCAAAACGCGCCTAAAATAAACAGAGCAGACGTAGCGCGCGCACCTTCCAGCACGGACTCCGCGATGTGTTTGAACTGGAGACGCGTCTCAAACATTTTCTCCGCTTGTCTCCCTCCACAAGGAACAGCGGTGGACCACACTTTGATGTAGTCAAAGCAGTAAGTAAGGTTCAAAGTTGCAGATAAAAGTTTTTTTTTATTATTATTATTATTTTTAACCAGAGAACGACTGCTGTGTGAGAGCCCGAGCTGACCTGCACGACCAACAGAGACACGGCTGGCCAGGTTTTCTCTCTTAATTAGCTCGTTTGCTTTTAGTTAGCTTTGCCCGTTCAGCCTCTGTTTTATTCACCGCTCATATGAAGTGGAGCTGTTCCCAAAAATTCTCTAAGCTAATTATCCGTGTGCTCTCCTTAGTACTGTCTATTCAACTCAGTTCAGTTGACTTCCACTAAAATCAATTACATTCAATTCACTAGGCTTTACTACTGGCATAACTATCATGCTGGCAATACTGCCAAAGCAACAACGTTGTCACGAAACAGGCAAACACAAACCCACACACACACAAACTTTAATAATGAACTTCAGAATGGCAGACTAACAAAGTGCCAGTTAAGGAGAGGCAATAAATGTCTGCATGTGTGCCATTTCTATTTGTCATATTCAACGATGCTTTAATTATTTCTTACTTTTTATACAAGGTGACTCACTGTGGAGCTCAGCACCGTGTGTGCTTCTGTGAAAAGAGTGCTGCCTTTTGCTGTCACCTTGTACTTTGACTTTTGGAACAAAAGAGTCAGACTGTAAGAAGCATTCGGTCTTAATTCGCTGTATATGGCTTATATTCAGTTTTCACTTTAGTGGCTTTAAATTGGCAAGAACATTTCAGGAGACAGTTTTGCAAAAGCAACAAATTATAATTTGTCTCGTTTAAACGTTTCATTTAATTTTTTTTATATATTTCTGCATTTCAGCGTAAACAACTTCAAGGCCTTGTGTCAAAGCAAAGTTACCTGCTAAAAGGCATATATTTATAGGACTGATATGTGAATCTCCTTAGAGCATTGTTAATACAACATTTACAGAGGCATTTCAAAGTTTGTGAACGCTACTTCTGCAAAAATATGACCTAAAACATCATCACATTTTCACACAAGTCCTCAAGGCACATAGTAAAATAAACAAGACAAATTATACTTGGTTTCATATTTATCAAGAACATTTATGTATCCATTAGTGGTATCGATTAATGGTAAAAAAAAAAAAAAGTGTGAAGTTCCAGCTCTTAATTTGAAAGTGAAATTAGAGTTAGGTGTTTTCAGTCAGTGGGATGACAATAAGGTGTGAGGGAGCACCCTGTTTTATTTAAAGAACAGAAATATATCAAAGTCTGATCCTTACAACATGTTTGTGCCATGATACATTTCCACAAACAAAGACGATTTCTGAGGATCTCTGAAAAAAGTTGTTCATGCTCATCAGGCTCAAAACGGTTACAAAATCACCTTTTAAAGACTTTGGACTGCACCAATCCCTAGTCAAGCAGGTTATGTACAGGTAGAGGAAATTCAAGATCACTGCTACTCTCTTCAAAAGTGGTCAACCAACAAACATCACTCCAAGATGGGGGTGTGTAATAGTCTGTGAGGTCACCAAGAAACCCAGGGTAACTTCTAAGTAACTAAAAGCCTCTAACATGGTCTGTTAATGTCCATCATCAACAGAACACTGAACAACAGTGAACAGGGCTGGAAGGAGAACGCTCTCCAAACAGATCATTGCTGAATGTCTGCAGTTTGATAAAGATCACATGGACAAGCTAGAAGGCTGTTGGAATTTTATTTATGGAGGATGGATGAGACAAAAGTAGAGCTTTTGTGGTTTAAATGAAGCACATTATATTTGGAGAGAAGATAACACATGGTAGCATCATGGTTTGGACTTGTTTTGCTTCATCTGGGCCAGTATGGCTCACTGTCATCGATGGAACAATGAATTTGATTATAGTAGTAAATTCTAAAAAAGCTAAAAACTTCATGAATATGATTTTAGCTGCTGATCTGCCAAAGAACAGCTAAAGATGAATAAAGTTAATGTTTGGAATAGCCAAGTGAAAGTCCTGGCCTTAATCCAGATGAAATGCTGTGGAAGGACCTGAATAAGAAGTTAATGTGAAGAAACCACCTACAGCCTAGAGTTGAAGCTGTTTTGAAGGAGAAATGGAGTAAAATTCCTCCAAATTGATGTGGAAAATTGATCAGTAGTTACTAGACATGTTATGTTGCAGTTATTGCTGCACAAAGGGGGTCACATCCGGCATTAAACCAAACATTCACATGCTTTTGTCACTCACAGATGTGTAAATGTAATTCATTTTCCTCAGTAATTAAGCAATCAAGTAGGTTTTCGTTTAATTTGGTTATAATTGGGTTCTCTTGATATACTTTTATTGTTTTGTTTAGAGTTGTGTAAATATATGATATTTAGGTCACATTTATGCAGAAATAAGGTTCAGAAACTTTCAAACGCCTGTGTAGATCTGGTATGAACACTGCTCTTATGAAATTCACATATCGATTCTATAAACATATACCTTTTTGGTGGGAACTTTTACTATGGTTGGCAAATTTGCTTGGACACTTGGCCTTGAAGTTGTTAACTTGTTTTCATAAAGTCAAAACATTCCACTAGGTGGCAGCATAGTCAAGGGATTTAAATTCTGGCCTGCTGACAGGCTGGAATTAAAAGCAGATGTGCAAAAAATGAAAACAATGAAAAACGACCAAGTATCTCAACAATTTACCAAATAAAACTGATGATTATAAAATGTAGTATTTTATCAGGCACACTCAGATGGCTTACTTTCTGATAGAAATAGTCACATTGCAAGAAGTGTTAAGTGAAGTAAGGCAAATCAACTCCAGTGCATCATGTACCCTTTTTAAAACTTGACTTTCAAGAGACTGAATTTGTGTATGTTCGACATGACCGCAGCAAAGTGAGTAAGGAGCAGAAGAGAACCAGTGAAAAATACGTTTTTGTTGCAAAAAGACATTGATATTACAGCACAAACCAACACAAATAGTTTGTTTGCTGTTTTAAATCTGCACTGTAAAGCTCTGTATGAAGAAGTGCAAAGCTCAGTCTGAATGTTATCCAAAGTAGAGCCCATTAATCAGTTAATTGATAAATCAACTAGTTGTAAACTATTAAAATAATTAACTACGATTCCGATAATTGATTCCCTGGTTTGGGCTTTTTTTTTTAAAGAAAAGAGAACCCTCTGATTCCAGCTGCTGAAGTTGAATATGTTCCGGTTTCTCTTCACCTGTTTGACAGTTGTTGTGAAGACAAGACATTTGTCATCTTGAGGTTTGGGAACTTTGACTGACATTTTCTGACATTTTATAAACAGCTAATTGATTATTCAAGAAAATAATAAAAAGATAACAATAATAATAATAATTATTATTGTTGTGTTTTTGATTTTTTAAATCTTTTGTGCAAACGCATCCACTAACTAAATGATACCAATCACTGTACAATTATTATTTCGAAATAGAGTGATTCATGTCATCTGCTGAAAATGTATGTGCTTTTTCAACCCAATATCATGTATTCCCTGTACCGTGCATCTCTGTTACTGGTAGTTATTAGTAGCTTGTATAATGCTGACAGACGTGGGTGACAGTAATGTGGAGGGTTTGGCACCAGACTGACAGGGAGGAGCTCCAGTCACAGCAGCAGGCTGAGCCTCGGAGCTCCGTGGAAGGAAGCGGAATTAAACGTATGCTAGCAGCTAGTTTTCGGCTGTTGGGTTGGGGTGGAAGCGACACCACACATACATCGCTGGTTGGCTCTGTAGAGGAAGCAGTGAGCGGATAATTAGTTTTGTTTGTTACGGTGACAGCATCGAAACGGAATATCTCGAGTGGTGAGTTTCCTTTATGGTTTGTCTTTACGTAGAAGTTGTGTACTGTTTGATTTCACGACGCAGGCTAGCCAAGTTCACAACGTTAGCTGGGCTAACTGCTAGCAACAACAGCTTGCGCTATGAAAAAAAGGTGTTTTCTTCCCTTTCACATTTGCCAACGTGAATCTAGCAAGTAGGCCTCGAGTGTTTAAAAACACATCCCGTTTATTTAAACTCGGGCAAGAGCTTTCAGTAAAGTCGTCGTTATTTTGTCCGTTGTTTTAATTTGACAGGGTTAAGTTTGATAACCGCAATGCATCGCAGTTATTGTTATCCGACCGTTAGCCGGCATGCTAGCTGTAGCGTTCTAGAACAGTGGGCGCAGTCTGTTTGCTGGAACGGAATCGATCCACTCAAAGTCGAGTGAAAACAGTAAAAACATGCTCTGATGTTCAAGGTGGCAAGTTTGTGATGTTTACATGTGACATTTTGACAGCAAACAATCACGAGAAGGATGTAATTTTTTAACGGGAAACTACAGGCTGTCTATGTTTGAACTCCAGCTTCCCTTTTTATGACTTTGCCTATGATACCACCTCTGTAAACGATGAGCTTTTCGGTTCTTTTGTCTTCAATGAAGGTCTACTGAGTTGAGTTATTTAGAGTAAACAACACGTATAGAAGTATGTCAGGACTTACTGTGTCGTTAACACCAAATCCCTTATCTCGCAAAAATGTGCCCTGTATTTTGTGTTCCTAGCTAAGCTTTTAATATTTTTGTAATGATAAACCCTATGAAATCGTGAACTGTGCATTTGCAGATTTGCCTTGCGTATGCTTCTCTTCTGTTGTCTTCTGGCTGGCTGTCAGATTTAATGACCTTAGCAGTCGCACAGTTGTATTAGTGTGAGCCCATCAGAGCTGCACGGTAGCATATTAGCAAACAACTTAATTGGATAAAATACCTTTATCTATTTAACTCAGCAACTGTAGGTTTAGCCAGTGTATCACTGCCAGCTTTGCGTAAATAACTACAGACTTATCTTTGGTTGAACCAGGTGTTTGGCAGTTAAGAAGTTCTGTAGGAATTGCCACGGATTGTAGTGCACTTTGTATCAGGATCCTCTTATTCTCTGATGGCAGTTTCCCAGATTAGAGACAGAGGGAAGACGTTTTCACATAGTGTTTTCCCGTTGGAAATGACCATTAGAAGTAGTGTGTTTAAATTTTCGACATTTTAGGGATCCAAAGCAACGTGTGTGTTGTTGAACTTTTAAACAAATTTATCATATCACGGGTAAACAATTATAAAGAAGAAACTTTTATGCGGTCAACTGAGTGACACTATACACAATTATTCAGACACAAGATGATGATTTACCCATGAGTAGTTGATGAATGTGAATCTGTCCGTGGCTGGGAGATGTTCACATTTTCAAAAGTTAATTTCCTACTCTGACCACAGTAATTTAATTTTATGTTGAACTGAGACTTCAATGTCTTAGGGTAAATGTTTGCCTTATTACAGTTTCAATATTTATTTTCAGCAAATGATGCCCTCCTTTGCAGTTGATGTACAGCTAAAAATAAATCTAAGCATGATGTGTTTCCTTGTTTCAGGTACCTTCCTGTGACCTTTATGTGAGGTCTAAGCCCTAAAGAAACGGGTCATCGACGGGAGGAGAGACTCGGAGAAAAGCATTTGACCGCAGAAGCCTGGATAAGTGTTTTTATTTTTTTAATTAGTTGCTGAAACACGACTTCAGACGAGCAGTTTCCAGCACGCTACAAGGACCATGGAGGCCATTGCCAAATATGATTTCAAAGCTACTGCTGATGATGAGCTTAGTTTCAAGCGTGGAGAAATCCTGAAGGTGAGTGACAACTATTTCATTATTTGATGCTAAGACTTGTCTTACTCATAATTGTGAAACTTTGGAAAATATTTTCTTACTGTCGGTTTGTTATTCTGCGGTAATACCTCTGCGCTAAAGAAAAAATTACTATCAAAAGTAAAGAATTTCAGACAGGAAAAAAGGAGAATATTGATAGGTTTAAAATCATCACCTCCATAAATCCAGGTTTAGTACTTTATTTTTCTTTCAGATTTAACGTTGTCGTACGGTAGCCACAGAGGCACCTGACAGCCAAGATTTACAAGAGAAAAATATGAATTACTTTCGGCTATACCCTAAAATCCAAAACAGTGCTGTGTTATATGATGATACACATGATAATTACATGTGGCAACAGAGCAACAACATTTTAGGCCTAGATGCTGTGGCCTGTTGTAGGATAGTAAAATATTCTAAACAAACAATGTTACTCTGCAAAGGCACAGTGATTTAAGAGGCAAAAGCTGCGAGGTCTTCCATTATGGACTATTTAAAGAGCTCTCTCTGAAATCCCAGGCTTTTCCTATCCTCAGGCATGAGAAGCTTATTCAAAGCTTTATGCTTCTCTGGTTGGCTGAGAAGTGTTTGTCATTCTCTGACCTTGATGACATGGCCAAGATTTAAGAAAGTACATCCCGATTTTTTTTTTTTACACATTTTTTTTACACATTCTCTTGGATTTAAATGCTTTAGTGTGTAGTGTATAGTTTAGTGCGTGTTGCAAAAGTGATAGTGCAGAAAAAACAAAGAACATTTAATATTTGTAGAATTTTCAAAGAGAATGTATGTTACTAAATACCGTCTAAAACACCCATTTGATAATGTGTGACTTTAAGAATCCCCAGCCCCCACAGTTTTGACATTTGTCAGTATTGTACTATACAGGACTGCTTTAAGTTAAAGTAGTTGTCAGAAACACTACTTGAGTTTTTGGTCGATTAAAGATCGAATTACCCCATATGTACAGACTATGTTGGTAAAGAACCACTCAGCTTTTTGTATTTTCAGTGTAACCTGTCATGCTGTTTTGACCATAACAGTAAATTGCTTTTATGGGCAACATCTGCTTTGCCTTGACATACAGGTAGATGGAAAACTGTTGTGAGGACATGAAACTTTGTAGTTAACAATATTATTTTTATTTTTAGCTTTTTTTAAACGCAGTCAGCTGTTGTGGATGAGTTGACTGTTCTATCAGGGGATGACTGCTGTTTTCTCAGAAAAAGAGATTTGAGCAGAGCGATTTGAAAAGACTTCTTATCTCAGCAGGGGGGCCTAGAGGGAGGGAGAGTGAGAGAGAGAGAGAGTCAGCCTAGGAAATGCTGAGCTAAATACTGAGCTAAATATGAGTTCTTTGAATTTGCATTTGAGAAGAGAAAGTACTGTACTTTACCTCTAATTTCAACAGCCAGCTGCCTTGTTGGAAAATCTCAAGCTTTTCACCAGATGGCAGAGTTCCATCCAAGAAGTTAATGGAAAATACCATTTTTTTTTTTCTTTAATTGACACCATTAAAGATGGGATGTGCTGACTGGTGTCTGTGTAATTTAGACTGAACTAATATTATTCTGTGAAATATGTATTTTAATATCTAATGTTCTGCTAATTTTTACAATTTTTTGTGAGCTGTAAAGCACAAATCGACTTTATGGTCTCCCATATGTTAAGAAGCACTGCATTACACTCAGTTTGTAATTAGTTTCCTTGCAAACTGTTTTCAGCTCTGTCTTCCAGAGATTTGCACAAGGCAGATGTTACATTAATCAATGTATGTGTAATGTGTAACTATGTAGAGTTAGATAATATCTGACTTTAGTGTCCACCAGCTGTGCTGAAAACAGTAAAAAAATATTCATATGTCCTGGTCCTACATGTGTAAGTGACCCTAGTCAAATAGCGATTGGGTAACATACTGTAAGCACTCAACCTTAAAAGCTACAAAAACTAAACGCATTCCGGTTTATGTCTGTGCTGAGAATGGATCTAAAAAGGGGAAGGAAAGCCAGCATGAATGTTGCCTCTAGCAGTGGCCACATTTCATCTGAATCATTTGTTGGCTGCTTTGCCCATAGGACCAGTTTTTGAGATGGAATGAATTGGAATGATTTTTGTCAGATGCCGCCCCCCTCTCTATTTCTTTCATCTTTTTTATCTTGTTTCCCTCTTTTGTTCCTCTCCTCAGTACTCAACATACATTAGTTTCAAATCTGAATGTTTCCAACCTCAGGTAACTTGTGAAAAACTGGAAGGTCCACGCTCCTGTCATTTATTGAAATGTATGACGTACATTGGGACCCATGCTACCCCTTATTTACCATGTTTAGTTTCTTTAGCTTTATTTATTCAGAAAACTTTCAGTGAGACCAAGATTTCTTTAGGGAGAGAGTAACAATTATAAATCTATATGTATCTATCGATCTGTAGATACATATAGATCTGTCTGTCTATCTATCCTTCTATCCTTCTATCCTTCTAACTTAAGTGGTGTTTTAGCTCATTCCAGTAAAAAGGTGCATAGTATTAGAAGCCAGTCTTCCCCAGTTAAGAGTTTGTATGAGGAGTTTTCAAAGCTCTCTTTTTACCTGTCATTGTGATAGTTGTCCTGTGTGATTAATCAAATAGCACTGTGGTAAACGGTACCCAGCAGTTTGTGTATAAGATGCCTCTATAATGTAATGTAGATGATACAGTGGACTGCATAATAATTTTTTCCATTTTCAAATGAGAAACAAGCTTTTTTTTCTCTTTGGATATAAGCATCCACTTTGAAATTTACATTTTGAGCAAGCTGTTGAACAGCTTGCGGCACAATCTGTTGTCTAGCCATATTCCAAACCAAAAGTATTTATAATGTTGTTTATCGATTTGATCTCCGTGTAGTGCATTGATATGAGTGGAAGCATCAATGGCATGCAATGAAATGCACACATTTAGTCTTTTTGGAGTTTAGAATAGGCTGTAAATTAAACATGTTTGTATGAGGCTGCTGTTGAAAGTAATTTGGGTGATCTTTTAATCTATTAAATTGAACAGTCATTTTCAAAGTAGTTACTTTGTTCCGTCAGGATATCCCTGGGTTATTTGTTATTGCATATTGTGTCACAAAATTGTACATTTGCAGCAACTTTTCTACAGACGATAAAAGGAGAGAGGTACATGAAGATTTTTGCACATTTTTTTGATTACTTATTATAAAGTTTAGAATAGCTGTGACCCTAAACTATTGAAAATCAGCTTGTGTAGTGGAGGCCTACCAACCAATAAGCTAAAAAGTATGGCATCAGTTTGCCAGGCATTAGCTGTGTGTGCTTTTTACCACTTTTCTGCCAACGTTTCTGCATTAGCTAATTACTTCAAAGCAGTAAGCACTTTCTCCATCTCACTTTGCTCTTTGCACTCTGCTTTTTAGACCAGTTGGATACTTTGGTTACATAACAGTTGTTTAAACATCAATAATACTAAATTCTTCTCTGAATTGACTTTATTACTATTAATACAAGGACATGATCAAACAAGGAGTTGTGATTATAAACCACCTAACAAGTCAAGGTTTTTTAGAATTGTTCCTATTTGCATTAGATGTCCTTGTTGCTTTGTTTGATGCTATACCTAAGCGTTTCAGCATTGCGTATAAGAAAACCTTATTGAGGTGGACTATGTTTGCTGTGGCTCCTTTGCTCCCATCACCAGTGCTATCTGTCTGCTGATACTAATACTAAATAGCTCTGCTTTCAGGACAAAGACTCCCTCTCATGAGAGAGCAGCCCTGTGTTAAGGCTTGTCTTGTATGTAGAATCCTTAACTTCTCACCATTTTAAATGTCACTCAGAGATGGTGGCTGCATGATAACTCTAGCCCTGACATTAGCATACAATAATATCTGTTAGGTGTTTCAGATTTTTACTTTGGATGGCTAGTTTTGCATTGATTCACAGTCTCACTACCTGTTACCACACACTGCAGCAGGGTAATTTTGTTAATGTTTACATTGTGTTAATGATGATTTGGTGTCGATACAAAGGCTACAGACTAACTGCATGCTGTTGCTGTGCAGTTATAAAGTACAGTTTACATGGTACATCTTGTTCATCTCTTTACTCTCTCGGCTAAGGAAACCACTCACGATTCTAGATGATTATGTTGACCATAGTCATCTTGTGGCTTATCAGCTTTAGGTATCGCATGCTTGGTACAAACTCAATAGTACATTACTGAACTTCCCATTTTACTGAATGTTATCAGTACCCTTCCAGTGCTAACTAACAGTAAGGCTGCGTCCATATTAATATGTTTTTATTTTAAAACCACATTTTAAACAAATATTATCTTTGTCGTCCATATGACTGTATTAGCACTGTTTCAGAAATTATCAGCGTCGTAATCATGTAATCTACTGGCACACCTGAAAATGCATATGGCCATTCAGTTGAATTTTTGCACGTGTAGGCAGTAGTAGGATAAGAAAATGTAGGCTATAACTGCACAACAGCTGCTAACAAAGACCACAGTATGTAACGCCTGTAATTTGTTATTCAAGTTAAAGTAACCACGACACGTAAAGGCTGATGTCTTTGTTTTCTTCTGCAAAAGGGTTATAGGGACAGGAGTGTGTTAATTCATGGAAGAACAAATAGTGTACCCAATCAATAAGTGAATAAGGGTGTCTGCATCAGCAATTCTAGAAGTCACAGTTTCTATCGATTCAGTTTTAAATATAATCCTGACCTTTTTGAATTAAATGGGGTCTGCAGTGTTTTCTTAAGTCTCTGTTATAGGTGTCCTAAAACACTGGAGTAGTGTGGATTTGAGACATAAATGTAGCAAAATTTGTATGTTTTAAAACCAATTTATAAGTGTGAACATCCTAAATACAATCAGTAGTAGAATGTAACCAAACATTGATCCAAGTAGCATTAAGCCTTGAGTTGGGATTTGTTATCTTGATGATAATGCATTTGGTATACACAACTGATGCGGGTTGGTACTGTAGATATGTCGTTGACTGTATTGACTGCAGTACAACTACTTATAGTTTGAGTGACTCACTAAAAAGTCACAAAAAACACATCCCCAGCTCTTGCTTAATGCCACAGTTTTTGTCCTTGTTTCATTTGCTTTTAGAGAAGTCTTTTTATGTAAGCCTCTGTCTGCCACTGGGGAGACATGAAATCCTTTGTCTACTTATTCAATCATAATGAAATCTGCATGTGCTAATTTTTTATCACTTGACATAATTTTGGATTTAAAAATATGACGGCATTAGGTGTCTTACTAGATTAAAAATAGATTTTAGACAGAATTTTCAGTAATAAGTTCAGGAGATTATTGTGATCCACCTCAAAGTCAGTTTGTTTATATTTTGTAGAGTTTCTTTGATTTTCATTTTTAATTTAATACACATGTTGGCTATCACTTTGTTTAGCTGCTCCTGCTTTCATTCATAATACTACCTTGTCACATTATAGTCTTGGGCATTCATCACATGAAAGGAAGCCCATATTCTCCAGTGCCGCAAAGATATTTAGTTATCAGATTCCACAACTGTCAGCCAGATAGCAAGTTCTGTGTCACTATGAGTCACAGCTGGTTGACCAGAGCATACTCACTGCTAATTTGCAGCCTTGAGTCATACGCCAACATTTAGTTGTCACATTTGCTAGTTATTGAGTAGTGAAGCAGGCTGACTTTACACAGGCTCTTACCTCCCAGTCTTTCTTCACATGACGGCTGTTGAGCAGCACTGAGTTTACCTTTGAAAATGTTATGTCCTTTTATGGGCCACTAATATTAAAGAAAAGATGTCTAATAAACTAAAAATAGAATTATGTGTGTGCACTTTACTCTACATTTTGCATTAGCTCTTTATCAGTAAATGATACTCTGCTGTTGCAACAACCTTCCTGTTTTATATTTACAGCCAGTTTAAAGTTGTTTAACTTTTACAACTTCTCTCTTAGTCTTAATGTCTGAACAGATTTATTGATTAGTCTTAAATTTGTGCCACATTATTAAGAACATTGGACAGCACTGAAGCATAGGCTTACATGTAAAATATTTTTATAGTACAATGTGTGGGCCAATGACAAATTTGCATAATGCAGTCAAGCTTAGTTTCACAATGTGATTTCCTATCATGCATAGACAAAAAAAGGGGAAGGTGGCGAGTACAAGATCTGTCTTCAAATCTGTCTCCTGTAGCTTCAGTCTTTTTGTGCTCTTTTAAACTGTGAGCTTGGTTTCAGTTACAGAAGTTAACATTAGTTGTACACAAATGCCTTACATTGCCATTTGACATATTTAATTACACAATTAAACAGCGCACGATAAAACTATAAAAATCAGTGAGGTGTGATCGTTATTCATTCATACATTCACAGCAGTCTGTTGGTTCAGTCAAATGTATAATCAAGTCAGATGTCTGTAACGTTATTTTTTGTGTGTTTTTCTTTTTTTTTGCTGTTTTATCCCATGTTAGAGTATGCAGTGTAGCTTAACTTAGACTTATTTAGCTCATTTTATGTGTCAGAAAGCAGATCTAGAGGCAAAGCAGCAGGCATGCGGAGGCCACAGTCAAGTCTGGCCATTGCCCTGAGCACTGTGCACTTGTTCTCATTTCCTCCTTAAATAAATAAAGATTACCAGCCCTTCTAGCTGGCAGAATTAGCTCCCATTAATAGATCTTTGAACCCTGCCCATATAGCATGATCTAAGATCCGCCTTTCGACTGTGCTACTTCTGCAAACTGCTGTCTGCAGAGTCAAAGCTTTTTTTATTTAAGAAGACTATTCAACTTATACTACTCTGTCAATATTATGTTGCAGCCATTAATAAAATAATATGCCATAAAATTCTAATTTAAAGCCGCCTCAGGAATTGAATGAGGCTTGCCAGTAGATCACCAACACAGCCAACAGTCTAGGATTGTCAAGACACTCAGTGGTCATTAAGGCAGGCAATTGTTTACTGATAAAAGAGGAGATGCAATCTGTTGGTATGCTGAGAAATTAAATATCACCTCACAAAGAAAAACCAAAAGAGCTAAGTGAAGTCTGAGCCAGACATCAAGCTGCTATTTAATGTAAGTTGAAATATCAAAGAATGCATTTAATGAGACTTTAGTGAGCAGAATTGCTGATTTTATGTTGCAGCTTAAAGCACCCTTATTAACAGTAAAACTTTGTGAAGAACCTAAAATGCTCGAGGAAATATTTAAACCTGAAAGCTGTGCAGTGGTTAAAGTTTTAAAAGGTTTGACTGTCTACATCAAATTTTTGAGATATTTGATTTAGCAGGTCAGTTTCAGTTGGCTACATTAAGAACTTCTCATAATTAAATTATCCAATTCAGAGTTTCTCCACCTAAAATGGCCAATATTTTATGGTATTTAGATTACAGGATTTAGGATTGACATAGGTGTGTTGCAAGGAAGTATGAATATGATATATTCAAAGAAATGTGTTTTTTTCTGAAGAAGAACACCACTCACTTATCCTGCTGCCCCAAACCTTTTTTGAGAACAGAGTCAATGCTGAGTTTAGTCTGTGGTAAAATTGTCTAGTCTGTCCCAACATTAGTGTGTCCTTGTATCTGAATGTGCTTATGTGAATGCTACAGCTTAGCTGTTTCACATCCTGTTAGATGTGTCTTCCAACCCCCAGCAACTTCCTGTATCTCCACAGCAAACTCCAGCAACTCTACAATCTGCACCTAGCATACAACAACACTGCATTTACACCAAGAAGTATAGGCCTTGTCATTTCAAACATGGACAGCTAGGATTTAGTGGTCAAATTTCTTGGAATAGAATTGCAGTAAAATTATTTAAAGTCTCCTCTTTTATAGTTGCCCTGTGACAGACATTATTGAGGCAGATGACGCTTTTAAGCGTTAGTTCAGCACTTTCTTCTAAGACCCCCACCCATCCCATGATTAATGATGCCCTTGTCATTTACTAGTGCTTAGGATATTGATTTCCTTTCTCTGTCCACTTGACTGTTGAGGAGAGAAAGAATTTTATCAGTGCTACCTTGTAATGCCTGAATGTCTTGATTATCCAAATGTCACTTAAAAGACTCATTAGCCACGCGCAGATTCAGATCCTACTATTTGATGTTTCTTTTCCTTTCCAAAAACACTTAGTTCAAGTTAACAGCAGTTTTCTATGGATTTCTTGGCTGTCTTTATGAAGCAGCAGTGACTATGTGGAGGTTAAGGGTCAATAAATCCTCGCTATGTTGCTCATTGTGCAATTTTCGATACAGATGAGACTCAGTCTACTTACACTGCCAAAGGCCTTGTGAGATCTCACTGGAGTCTAAGAGACTGTCTGTGGGTTGTACAAATTTGCATAGTAGCAGACTATTTTCTAATTAAGTGCTGAATCTCTGGAGAAAAGGCTTAGATAAGTACATTTCCCTGACTTTGTGCTTCTCGCATCTGTCTTTTGTCTGCTTCAAACTATGATATATCAATGTAAGAAAAACTTGTGCTTTGCTTTGAAACATACCAGAAATTAATTGAAGTGGCAGAGGTCTTCATGGGTCCAACAATTTGTACCCAGCCCCAAAAAGACCCACAAATGTACCACCCAGAACTGAAAACAAACCCATCTGTTATTTGAAAGCTGGGCCCTGTACCAAGCCAGGAGACATAGCAGATTCGGACCAAGTTCACGGTTGTTTGCTATTAAGATAGCACCAATTTACAGGTTGTCAAAACAAAACTGTGTGTCTTGCCTAATGTAATGGTAGTAGTAGCCCTTTTATAATCCATCGTCCTTGTTGAGAAAGTTGGTAAAATACATCCAGATTTCTGTTACTCCACTGTTTCAAATTGAAATAGCATGGCTAATTCATGCACTACTCCACTTGCTGTCACAGTGAGGAATGACAAACAAACCAAGTTTAGAAACAGCTTTGCAGTTTTATTTCATTAAGGAAAAATGATGATAACTTTGACTGTTTGCCCTTTTGGGCAACAATATTAACTCTTTATTCATTGCTACAACTGCTGAGATTGACATTGCTTACATAAGTATTAGCAGCACTGTCGGATCACAGTCAGGTCTTCTCGGATCCTCTCGGGTATTCCATATAATATTAAACACACCCAGAATAGAGCAGTCATACAACAGGGCCTGACTCAGACCCATAAATACTGAAAGAAAGTCTAGCAGTAGCATCTGAGTCATTGGATGGATGGATGGATGGATGGATGGATGGATGGATGGATGGATGGATGGATGGATGGATGGATAGATGGATAGATAGATAGATAGATAGATAGATAGATAGATAGATAGATAGATAGATAGATAGATAGATAGATAGATAGATAGATACTTTAATGATCTTTAATGATCTTTTACAGGAAATTATGCTGTTACACTAGCTGACACATAACAGGAAACCTTTGCAGCATACTGGTACAGGTGCTGCTTTTGTTGTTCATGCAAAACCTACTTGTAAATAGATTTTTAGTAGGTGAACTGTAGTAGCCCCAAAAAATGAGAACTGGAAGGGCAAATATGTTGTCAGTAGCAGGAATAGCAACCTTTGGTGACACCAATACCAGCATGCTCATGTTCACAGTGAAAGGAGATGTGAAAATTGCAGATATTGCCTTAGCATAGCAATGGAGGAAAGAATGTTTGCATGAACCTTTTCCTGCCTTGCTCCCTTTTTATTGTTGTGCTATTTTGTGTGTCTGTGTATTTGAGGCAACTGCTCAAAGTCACCATATGGCAGCAGGTCTAGGCAGCAGACATGCATTTGTCACAAAAAATACCTACTCTAGCCTGATAGCTGCTTTAACTGGGCAATGTTTAATTTGCAGCAGTCATGCCTGCCACTAACTTAAAGTCGGCTGTTTCTCCGTTCATTTCTCTAGCCTGCTTGCTCATAACTTGTTGGAGCAATGAACTGTCTGTGCTAAGGAACACCTGTAGACTGTATACACAGTAGCACTAGTACAGGAGGTATTCAGGTACGTAACAAAGCAATTCAGAGTGTTTTGTCCAAAGTCAGCTTCTCATCTATCCATTCACTACTCAATACCCAAATAGATACCAAATTGTTAACTCCACCATGAGCAATAAATCAACACCATTTATTCATCATGATTTTTTGTCATCGTTGACAAGTATTACATACAGATGTATGTAATTCATTGAATTGCGTTGTGCCATTGGTAGCAGAAAGACGTGTACATGTAGATGCAATACGAAATTTTGAGGGCACTATACAATGCATATATTTCTTAAAAATGGTCTCAAAGAGCTTTATAGTGTATAGTTTTCCAACAGTATACAGTTGATTCAAACCTATGCTGAGTAGGAGATAGGATAAGTTTGGCAACCTGATTGAAAGTCAGATATTTGTTGATGACTAATTGATTATACAGAAGATGGACACACCTCTGGTATGGTTCAGCTTTTTACACCTTGCATGCGATATGACAGCTTAAACAAAGTTGCACCAGATACAGATACAACAGTTTTGAAAGACCTTCTTGGTGTTTTATTTAGGCGCTTCCTCAAAACACTTTCTCAATCACTGAAAAATGACTAGTGTACACATGCCCTAAGGATGTAGGCACCATGGACACCCTCTAATTCAGTAATCCAGCACATGCAAGCTGTGTGGTTCATTAAATTAGACATCTAAAGCAGGAATTGGGACGACTGGGGTCTCTTGATTATCACCCTTGCACATAAATGTCCCAACTGACGTCAGTATCTCAATGTCATTTCTATGTGTCTGTCAAACAGGGTGAAAAACCACCATCAAGACACAAACCAAGTAGTCATAATACTAGTGAATGTTACTGATTTTTTTTGTGAACATTTACTGTACATCTTTAACATTCTTTCTGGCGTCTTAAGCGCCATAAAAAAGAGGATTCAAGAAAGAATATTTATGTGGCAGTGCGGCTACGGGTTACATGTTGCATTTAATGTGGGCCAAAAAATCAATGCGACGTGGTGATGAGAAGACAACTTTTTCCTACAGTTAACTGATGGAATATCACAAAAAGTTATTTAACTAGCCAGTTAACGGAGATGGAAGACCCTGAGAATACAACATTGCTTGCCTGCGTTGAAAAAGAAATGCCCCCATTTTATGGTATTTGCCCTTGAGGAGTTTTCCTTAGCCGATCACAAGGAGTGTGATTCTTCAAAGTGGTCCTCTGTCTTCTTCATTATCTGTGTCTGTCTGTGTGTCTCTCTCTCTGTTTGTTTGTCTCACTCTCATTCTCTCTCTTTCTCTGCTTGTGTCGCTTTCTCTTGCCTTTTCTGTTTGGCTCACTTGAACTCTCTTCCGTCATTGTGCCTTGTTTTTTGCTCTCCTCTCGCTCCTGCTGCTTTTTTCTCACTAGTCATCCCCTCTGAGTGTTGAGTCAGAGAGCTGTAATTAGGTCTCACTCCTTCTCATCTCCGCATCGTTCCCTGCTGATGTGCCATAAAGACACTGACAGCTGTATTTAAACCAAAAGTTATAATTCTGTCTTTCTCTTTTACCCCCAGCTATTCCAAGCTGCACAGCGTATGAGTAAAATAGTCCAAAAATGAGTAGACACTGTTTAGCTGATATTTAATACATTCATAAACACACAATTGATGTGACCATAGAGACCTGCATTTCATGATGGATCATCAACTTTTGGACTACACACTGACTTACTGTTGTGTTTTTGAGTGGTAAAGTTCACCCTTGGATCAGACAGCAACAATCCCAATCCCAATCCCAATGCTTTGTAAGATTAACGGTTGTTCCTGAACACACACAATCGCCTACGCTGTCACATCTGTTTACTACACAACAGATTTTGTCGCTTTTTAAAGCTTGATCCATTAGAGAATATTGCTGAAATAAACTTCACCGAGAATTCAAGCTCTGATAAACAACATCATGATGTAAGAATGGGTCCTGCCCCCAACTGCTTGATTCAAATTGATTTTGAGAAAAGAAAGGGGAATTACAGTGGGAGTAAGGCCAAAATTATTTTTCCATATCAATTATCACACTTAAAACTGTTAAATGAGAGTTACTCTAGCTTTACTGGTAGGTTAACCATTTTTCAGGCATTATGAATAATGCATCTACGGGATACATTAGTTAATATGTTAAAGACTTAAAATACTTTGTCTATTTTGTATTTCTCAATTAGCTTTGATACAACACTTGTATTTTTTAACTTTCTCTGTGTTTTCTTGCCTTCTAAGTGAAACTACTTTATATACGGTGGTTGTTTTGATTAGTGCATTTGCAGTCCATGTAAAGCTGATACTCATCTTTCACTGCTGTAAGCATATGCCAGGCACTCTCAACTTGTCTAGACCAGTTGGCGTCCAAAATATGTGGTATTACAGAATAGTTGATGTGATTTTTGGTTGCAGTAAATATGTTTCAGTGTATTGATGTTTAAATATGTCTCAGAACAACAAGAGAATGCAATATTCACCAAATGCATCTGCCAGTGGTGCTGTTATTTTTTTCGTCTCTGTGTGTAGAGTGACTTCTGCATAGGAGTTGGTAGACTTATAAGCCACAGTGAAAGCACAGTTAAGATTGTTTTGATTGGGGGTTTAGTGTATGGGTCGAGGTGCAATTTGTGTTTTGAAGCCACAGTCTCTGCTTTGTAAGGGAGTCTCCCCATGTGGTAATGGCCCCAAGCAATAAATTAATTACAATTGTGTTACAAGCCTCTGTTTAATAGAATTCAATGTAATCTGTTTCTCTATGTCTTTCTGTATTGGGGTGACACTCATTACCTCCCTGGCACTGGCCTATCCTGGTGTAAGTCTGCTGCCTCCCTGCTGTGAGCAAAACGGGTCAGACTCATTTTGATGGGATTTTTTTCCCCCAGTGCACCCCCAAATCTGCTGAGATTTAAAATCTCTGTCCATATCAATCCGTCTAGAGAAATGCCATTATTTATCTTTGTGATAAGGTATTTAGGTGATTAACATCACCACACCAATTCTTCACCTACTTTTTTATGACTTGATCCCACAGTCCCTGTGTACTGTCCTAGATAGTGTACTGTTTAGGAGGTAATTCAGTTTGTCCCCTCTGCCCCACTGCTGCCAGCATGTCAACATACCAGGCCTCAAATTCCATTCCTACAGGACATCCACACAGTTGGCATTGACACAGACACACACACACACACACAAATCTCTTGGCCTCTTGTGCTATCACAGACCTTCTCTTTTTCCTGATACATTTTCACTTTCTTCTTTAAGTCAAACCCACCTAGTGCTGTGATACTGTCTGCTAGAAGTAACTGTTAAGGACTGATCAACATACCACCTCTACAAGAACTTAGGGGTGAAATTTTGTGGCATCTTCTTTCTTGTCTTGAAATAGGTTTAGTATGGTCATGAAATTACTATATATATCGCCATTTAAATACTTTTTCATGTTCCTTGGTAGCTGCTGAACTGAGGGCAAATTTTGTCACCCTGCAAGTGGGTTGCTTTGTGGAATACTGACTGATATTAAAATTTGTGCTTTGTCTGTTTGTTTTAAGTAATGTGAATCAAATTTACTGTCATGGGTTAAAGGTTAGGGATGCAAAAAATGTCTCCTGATATGTGATGTGCTGTTTGAGTTACTTAAAATGTACATTTCCCTTGAGCTGTGGTTCACTGGCTTTTCTTGCCAGTGGTTGACTTTGACTTTGCATATCAAAATAGCATGCTGTATTTTGTAACTGATAATTTTCTGTGGTCTGATTAGGTAACCAATCACTGTTTGAAGTGTGTCAAGGTTGCAGTCTGGTGTGCAAATAGACGACAGACGGGGCTCTATCAGGTCCATTAACACTGGTGGCAGATCCAACAGGCTTTGGCCTCAGAGGTTCTGATGAAGCTTTAGCTTGTCTGTCTTTCTATCTGGCTGACCTGCCGCACGCTCAGATTAACTCACACTCCAGGGTAATCCCCGCTCCTGATTTATTGCAATCCTGTGTGGACTGAGCAGACGTGGTTTATTTAGCATCTTGTTTTCTCAGTCACCACTGTCCGTCTCCCCATGTACCTCACTTTCTACCTCCATCTTGTACTAGATAACAAAATATTAAGTTAGTACGGCACATGCAAAAAACCCAGTCTGAGCATGGATATTTCTTTAATCTGCATAGGAATTTTGATTTAGATAGCCAGGAATGTGAAGGTTAGCGTTTCAGCCTAATCACCTTGTGTTCATTATTTTGATTTTATTTATTCAAAGCAAAAACCCAGCAATACTAAATGTTTGCTTTGCTATTTGTTATACACTGAACATGGGTTAAAAATTATGATTCACCATCCATTGTTAAGACCCAGCAGTAGACAGTAACAGTAGCTTTCAATGACCTGTCTTCTTTGTTTATAATTACTATTCATACAAATAACCAAGGTACTTGATGACTTTAGAGTCTAAGTTTTCATAAGACTTTTCCTTGGGTAACAGAATAAAAGAGAAGAATTGCTGTTATACTGCATCAGTTTGTCTGCATCAGCCTAAATAAATCTCCTTTGTAAAGAAGACAATGCTGGGCGAATTATTACACTGAAATGCAACAGCTGTGTTTATTACTTGGATTTACTCAAAGTATTGTATAATTTCATGGTTTTATGGAGACATGCAGTTAATATTTGTAGACCAGGGTTTGATGTGACACTTATCTATGTTTAGTGTCACACATAGGTTTGTGGGTGGAAGTGCTACATTATTTTAGAATGCGTGATTGAGAGAGAAAAAGATAGGGGGAGGAGGGAGAACACAGTGGCAGCTGTGCAGGAGATAATCCCTGGACTGGATCTTAGCCTGTCAAATAGAAACTCCTACAACTATTGTGGCTCAATCAGATTAAAAAGACAAAAAAAAATCTTCATAGAGAACTAGGGAATGCATATCATCCACAGAAATACAATAGCACAATGCTGGCCCAGCTTAGAACACAGAGACAGCTCAGTCAGACAAAATGGTGTGGTTATCTTCTCTCTATGGTTTAAAAAAAACTGCCTGGCAAGCAAATATTTTATTTCTGCTTTTACTCATGCTATTCTTTCAGTTTTGAAAGCCACCAGATAGACCCATAAGGATTTAAGTATAAGCAATTTTCAGTGCATTTTTAATATTCTTTTTGACCATGCAATTTCTATCTAGAACCCACCACCATTGTAGCTTTCAGGATTGAGCTATAATCATCGCCCATATGACAAAATGTCCCCTGGTTGCTTTAAAGGTGCTTGGTAGCATTATGAATATATACTTACATGGAAAGAACTGCCAAATTACCACAGTTACCAAGTTCCACACAGATGGCCACCTACTGTATGATAGAACATGTTGTCCGGTTTGAGAGCATGTTCAGACGATGTTGAAAAAAACTTAAAGAAAATCACTGGCAATTTAGGAAATACAGTTTTTGCTTTTGTTCCATAGTTAAATGAAAGGCTCTAAAGCTTTTATGTCCGTATAGCAAATGTAAAGGCAGCAGCTGGTTATTTTAGCTTTGTACAAAGACTGGAAACGGTTAATCTGAAACAGTAACTTTCTAGAGTCCCTACTGGTTGCCTGATGACTACTACTCAGAGCCAAGATGTAGGCCAGCATGTTACCTCCTGTAAAATGGCCAGTTACTGTTTGTGCATTTTGGTTTTTGCACAGATAAACAGTATACAATGTGTAAATTTATGATTTTTAGAGGTGCTGGCAGTGCTTTCCCCACAGCTGTGGAGTAGCCAGCCTGTAAGAAAAGTAGCCAGCAAGGGCCGTAAATGCAAAATTTGGTCGCCTCTGCCACTATTCTATCATGCTGAACTGATTTTGCATATTTTAATGTGTTTGGCTCGCTGTTTGTAAAAATGTATGCGAGTTATTGGAAGGGAATATTATGCTTCATGTGTGTTTTAGCCTATGCAGCCTGTAAATGGCAGTTAACATTTAAAATCACAGACTCCACACTGATAGGAAGTTTTGTATTTGATAGACATTCAACATTGTTTGTTTTTTTTATTTGATTATTGACACCTTTACAATACATTTTATCAAGAACACAATGATGGTTCATACATTGTTTTTGCGGAAACATAAATGCTGTCTTATTTGTCAAAAATAGACAAGGTTATTTGAAGGGGCAACTTGTTTTTATTCATCCATGTTTTATCTATCATGTGTTAACTTTTAAGTGAAAACCTTTCTAAAATAAAGCTATGCCAGATGTAACTGTAGAAATAACAAAAGACATGAATCGCTTGACTCAAATCATGTGAATCTATTCAATCAACTCAACTGATGGTCATCTTCTGCTTTAAAAAGCATAATATGAATAAAAGTAATACATTCAAAGGGGACCTTTTGATGCTTATTGCACACTTTATAAGTTGCTGCCACTATGTTTTTGAAAAAAGTGCCTCTATTAATAAAGGCCCATGTTTATGCAGTCAGTTCAGCTCTTAATGTGTTTTGTCATCAGTTATTTTGCTAACATTTGTCAAACAATGACGACTATCCGCTTTCTGCTTGGCAGGGCACAACTTCTCAGCTGAGCGCTCACATTCAAATATAGCATGTGGGGGCACGACCGACGCAGGCATGTATCTCTGTCATCATGTTCGCAATGTTTCGAAATGGAGGCCACATGCTACGAAAGCATGGGTAGTGAATTATAACTTGTTATTTAAACCTATATTGTTAGAATTGAAAATAAGATAATGAAGTAACACATGGAAAGCTTTGTGCCATTGGGTGGCTTTTGTTACTCTTTAAACAGAACCAGGTGGCACTAAACTAAGGTAGAGGTTCTGTGTACAGCCTTACATTACGGACTGATGTGAGATCTTTCCACTGAACTTTCCCCTTGAAACCCTCCATATTTGTGATACTGCCAACTTTTTCTTTAAATGGAGATCAAACACATCCAAACTGATAATAACTATCTTTGTACAAAGGTAACAAGAGTAAAACATTTTCAGCTGCACCAAAAAATGTAGTAAGTACATGCAGATGTTGGGATTTATTTCAGATATCTGTATCCGACATTGACAGAAATACATTTTGATACTCATCATTTTAACAGGGGCTTGTTTTTGAATCCCCTGGAAAATTCACATAAGCATCTTAGCAATTTCTGCAGTATAAAGCTTAGGCATACAGCATATTGCAGCACCCGCTGTGCTCTATTATTAACTTTGGTCATAGCCTGGGTAATTATTTAAGGTTACTCCAGTTCGTAGGGCCTAATGGCATGTTGAACTTTCTGGCAGACAGTCAGCCAGTCTCCTTCTACCCAGTGATAGAATTAGAGACCTATGATTTATCTGTGATATGACTTTTCACCACTAAATAAACTTTTTGAATTAAGTCTGCTCTGTGTTGGACAATGAACCCTTTCATAACATCCTATTTGACCACGATGGTTCAAAAAATGTGCTTTGAATGCTTCTATCGTTTTCTCTGCTTTTATCTTTCTGAGAAAATGGCATGTAAAATTCAATGTCAACTTATTTCCACAGAGACAGTATATCTCTCAGAAGAATGTACTTAACTTATGTGACTATACATACAATAATTCATCCAGTTTAGAAAGTTTCTGCACTCTGACCTCCGGGTAACTGATAGGGTTTGATGGACACTTCAGCCGAGCGGATGTTTGCCAACAAGTGGGCTTCAGCCTGGGTTGTAAGGATGAATCATTGTCTTTCTAACTGCTTGGCAAGTCTTCCACCTACAGTGCTGTACAAGAAAACATTTTCTACTCCCACAATTTGTGTTACTTATGTTTGTTATGAAATATGCAAAGATTTTTTGTTGCTGCACTCCCCTCAACTAACATTACACACCACCTCTTCCTCTCAGTCAGCACTGTTAAAACAGCCTCAGGGCAGACACACAGTATGGTGAGTCTGATTCCTTGGATCAGTTTTATTCCAGCATACATAGATCAAGCAAATCAGTCACTTGCACCATCACATGTTGCTCATGACTGAGTGCCCAGGGCACTGTTCTTGTGTCTCAAGATGAGCTTCCCTGTGAGTCAGCGGTTAGTGTGACAACAACACATGCAGGGCTTAATTAAATAAAACACTTTATCTGACACAAATGTGCAATATATGGAATGCATGTTGTTGGCAGCCAGTAGAAGGGGGTCCTTTGGAGTTCACAGTATCTTAAAGACATGTTAAGGCCCTTCCACACCATGTGGATGCTGTTGTAGTAGGGCAATCATTTTGGCCACTAATCAAACATAGTTTTTGCTGTGTAGGTTCGGTTTGTTGGCATTTCCCTTTCCTGACAAGATATTCCTAACAACAAATTTCTTGCAAAATTAAATGGAAATTTGAAATAAGGCTAGTTGTACTCATTTAAAAGTAAGAAAATACTTAAAATTAAACAGTCGAAATTGAGCACAATTTAATCAGTATGGGTAAACATTGTCTGGAAAAATTAAAGTGCATATTTAAGTGCCATTTGAAAGGGTTAATCACATTCTTCAGTGACCAAATAGTAATTTAAGTATCACTGAAATGTGTGGCACTCTTGCATATGACTGTTAAACATTGTCCTGCAAAACATAACTCACAAAAATAAAGTGTACAAGTAACATTAAAAACTTCTTTTTGGCTGATTGTAGTTATGCATTGCCACAGTCAGTGTTCATTTTCCCACTAATTCTGACAAAGTCTAGATACAACATTAGTTCCTCTTTCTAATTCAGAATAAAACCAAATCGCGTTGGTTTTAAAACGTCATCCTTTTCATTTTCCACCTTAACGGTTAACATCTTGTGTAACATCTTAGATGCAACAGGGGTTGTGCAAACTTGAAATGTAGATATTTTAACTATTTCAGGTGCTGACTATCAAGCCTAGCTATGTTCAGTCATTTAGCCGAATAACCATGCACATGTTTAACTAACAGCAGTTTGGCTAATGTATGTTGACTGCTCGGAATACCAACGGTAAAATCAAAGTCACTAAAGGTTGGCTATGACAAAAATTACGGTAGTTTCTTCATAGTTTTCACCTCTGCTTTTTTATCCATGCAAGTATTGAGTAGCCATTTCAGTCAATTGACACTTTTGTTCTGGAAAAAACACCTAATCAGTTATTTGATTGATTGCCATTCATTTCTGTATGGGCATGGTCCCTAGAGGATCTTTTCTATAATTTTGTTGACACCTTCCTGACTTTTTTCTCCAGCATGATAATAAAGTTGACTTTTGTGATTTATGGTAAGGTATTTTGACCGCAGTCAAGAAATTTGTTCCAAATACTCAGGGTACCGAGAAGACAAATTACAATGACTATTGATCTTCTGACTTTTCCTTTAATTCCACCTACAGGTTAAAGTTCTCACCTGATGGATTGCCAGAATTTTATTCATTTGTTTGTGGTATGGTTTATAGACCATGTGTCTGGCTTTAATAGCAATTTAAGGTTAATATTTTTGGTGGTTTAATGAAATTTATAATGTAATGGTATGGAATTTAGTGCTGCTGTTATTACAGATAAGCAAATATTAGCATGCTAACATGCCAAAGTACTGCTGTGACTAAATACAAGCTCACAAAGTGGCTTGCCTGGCTGTACACTCGTCTTGTCTTGTTATGCCTCATAAGCAATAGCCCCAGGGCTGACAGTGCCAGTGCATTTACAGAGAACTGCATGACGGTAGCGAGCCGGCTGCAAAGCCACATAGTAATGGATCATTCTGCCTTTGTAGGTGCTTGCTCTGAAAGGTTGGTTTGGTGTGTCAACATACAGCCCAGAGGCTAAGACCCCATGTTTGAGTCTTGGTTCAAATAGCATTAACAATGTTAAACATGCTCATCCTGTCTAGTACTTCCTTGCTCTGTGTATTAGAGTTTTCAACAGTTTTGTTGCCCACATAAATATAGACACATCTACCTTCCCACTCCTGACTGCAGCCTGCTTTTGTCTTTGGTCCAAAGCCACTCCCTCATCCAGTAATGCTGGTCTTGCGCAGGATTAGCAGCTGGGAAGACAAGGGACAGCTGGCATTCTGCAGGCCCACTGAAGCAAATAGACCCAGGTCACTCACACAGCACAGGGACCAGTTGGACAGCTGTCTTGGGATGGGCTGTGGGTAAATTATGAATTTAAAGGGAGAGATGGAGGGAAGTGAAATTTTTTAAAAAGTGATTTAGATATATGAATAGTGGTCGCTTCTTTGATATGCTGATTTGTGTATGAAGAGTAAAGAAAAACATTGTGAACATTTTTAGGAAAAGTCTTAAGTGACATTAAGGATCAGTTGTCTTTTTTGTGTGATGATTTTTGTTTGTCAGTTCTTTCTGGATAAAAGTTCTGTGGTGCCACATTACGAAATGTATGCATGTTAAGCCACATTTTTTTCGCCCTAAATTGATGCAGGGGAAATTTGATCATAAAATGTGAAAGAAATGTTTTAAACTGACTTGACTCATATGATTTTGGGAAGTAGAACCGAGTCATTCTTTAACATGGGATTCTGACTAGACGAGAAGGGGCGGGATTAATACTAGCTCAGCATTACTCCAAGCTGTTTCATTTTTCTGCTGTCTTCATACCTTGCTGTTCTATGGAGGCCATAAATAAGGCTTATATTATGGAAGGATTTTTTTCATGCCCTTTTAATAAAAGCTGCTTGACTCAGTGCTGTTGTACAGTTTTCCCTTTAAATTTCTACATGCCTAAATGTTGCTGAAAAGCAGAAATGCTGTAAAAGATTTATCTAATGGGTAATGTACTGTAAGGAAGGATGGAGCTCACTACTTTCCCTCACTGATGCTGTTACATTTTTTGCTGTTGTTGATTTAACCTGCATTTAGTTTTACTTTACAAATGATCAAGATAGACTATCCTATTAATGATGAATAATAACTCATATTCAGTGACAAGTCAGTCACTTGAGAGGGACATTTTTATAATTCTACTCAAGGTGAAAAATCTAGCATTTTGAATTATGAATGCAAAAAGCCAGACAGCTGTTACAGCATGAAGGGTAATCTTATTTGAGCATGACCCATCTCGTATAAGCACGCACCCACATAGACCAAGTGGCACATATATATTGACTAAATGCATCACTAGTCCAACACACCTGCTCTGTAGCCATATTTTGTCAAACATGAGTGCCCTCACAGCTGTCCTGATCACTATGTTGTACTGGTGAATTAGTCTTAAGGGCTCAAAGGACAGGTTACTTATGGAAACATTTCTTGTGGGTTTTTGTTGTTGTTTCAATTGAGTTCGAAAGGGTTTGATATTTTATGGTGTTTGCGTGCTGATTTGCTCCGCTGTTGGTTTGTATTTTCTGGATGTTTACCAAGCAGTTCTCTAACTACCTCACAGGACATACACATTCCCAGGTCACAGGAAATTAAACCAATTAAACCATGAGCCATGAACGTCAATTTAGAGAGTTGCTTTCCATCATTAACATTTTTATTTGACACTCACCTAAATCTCTTTTTGTCCACACTAGGTATTAAATGAAGAGTGTGATCAGAACTGGTACAAGGCAGAGCTAAATGGAAAAGACGGTTTCATCCCCAAGAATTACATAGAGATGAAAGCCCATCCGTAAGTATTACATGCACTGTATTGGTTATGTATTGTGAAAGTGTATTGTATTAGTAACAACCTGTTAATCACATTCTGGTACCCACTGTTTTCTTTTCTCTCTGTTTCTGTACCAAAAAAATGTATAGCGACATACAGTACCAGTCAAAAGTTTGGACACACCTTGTCACTCATTTTTATTTAATTATTTTCCATGTTGTAGATTAATACTGAAGACATCAAAACTATGAAAAAACACATATGGAATTATGTTGTAAACAAAAAAAGTGTTGAACAAACCAGAATATGTTTTATATTTTAGATTTTTCAAAGTAGCCCCCTTTTAATTTGATGACAGCTTTGCACTCACTTGTCATTCTGTCAGTCAGCTTCATGAGGTAGTCTCCTGGTTTGGGTTTCCAACAGTCTTGAAGGACTTCCCAGAGGTGCTGGGCTCTTGTTGGCTTTTTTTCCTTCACTCTGCGGTTCAACTAATCCCAAACTAGCTCAGTTGGGTTTAGGTTGAGTGATTGTGGAGGCCAGGTCATCTGACACAGCACTCCATCACTTTCCTTCTTGGTCAAAAAGCCCTTACATAGCCTGGAGGTGTGTTTGGGGTCATTGTCTTGTTGAAAAACAAACGGTGGTCCCAGTAAGTGCAAAACAGGTGGGATGGCATGGAGCTGCAGGGTCGCCATGCTGGCCAAGTGTGCCTTGAATTTTGAATAAATCACCCACAGTGTCACCAGCAAAGCACCCCCACACCATCACACCTCCTCCTCTGCAGTTGCAATCAGAAATCTCAAATTTGGACTCATCAGACCAGAGTACAGATTTCCACTGGTCTAATGTCCATTCCCTGTGTTTCTTGCCCCAAACAATTCTCTTCTTGTTGTTCATCCTCAGTAGTGGCTTCTTTGCAGCAGTTCAACCATGAAGGCCTGATTCACACAGTCTCCTCTGAACAGTTGATGCTGAGATTTGTCTGCTGCTTGAACTTTATAAAGACTTTATTTTGGCTTTAATCTGAGGTGCTGTTAATTTGTTGTTTCTGAGGGTGGTAGCTCTAATGAACTTATCCTCTGCAGCAGAGGTAACTCTTGGTCTTTCTTTCCTGGGGCGGTCCTCATAAGAGCCAGTTTCATCATAACGTTTGATGGTTTTTGTGACTGCACTAGAGGATACATTCAAAGTTCTAGAAATTTTCTGGATCGATTGACCTTCATGTCTTAAAGTAATGATGAACTGTCGTTCTTGCCATACTGTGGATTACAACAGTAGTCATATAGGACTGTCAACTGTGTGCTAACCCTACCTCTGCACAACACAACTGATGGTTTCAAACACATTAAGAAGACAAGTAATTCCACAAGTTGACTCTTGACAAGGCACATCTGTTAATTCAAAACCGTTCCAGGAGACGACCTCATGAAGCTGATAGGGAGAATGTCAAGAGTGTGCAAAGCTGTCATCAAACCAAAAGGAGGCTACTTTAAAGAATCTGTTCCATTCTAGAATTCCATATGTGTTCTTTCATAGTTTTGCTGTCTTCAGTATTAATCTACAATGTAGAAAATAATTAAAATAAATAAAACACATTGAATAATAAGATGCATACAAACTTTTGACTGGTACTGTATTAACCCTCTGAAGCCCGAGCAGTTTCTGGATGTTTTTTGCTACAGTCACATTTTTATTGACTACAGGCTCATTCTTTACCGCAACTTAAACTTTTATTGAAACCAAACCACCATGGGTAGAAGTGGAAAGTACTCGGAAATGTCTTTCATGCATTATAACAAAGTTACAGTGCCATAAATCATAATAGCAAAAAATTAGGAAGTTTCCATTTCTTTAATTATTTATTTTACAAAAAACTGGAATCAACAAGTACGGTTTTCCAAGTACCCTCAGCTGTTATCAGTGCTGGGGGGAAAAAAGTGTTGGCTGTACATACTTGATACTATCTACATGTTAAATTTGTTCCCATACTTTCTGCTCTGTGTAAAGACAGCCTGCAGTTCACACAGTTCAGACAAAATTGTCACTTGACTGTTGTTTGTAAATGAGTCACTGGTCATTTCATAGCTCTGCTGAGGAGTGCAGAATTTTAGGTTTTTACCAATTATAGTTAGAGCAAATGGTAGAATCAAGTGATTTTGATTTTTTTAAACAAGTAAAATATCCAACATTTCTCTTATTTTTTTGATACCTGGCTCATAAGTGGAGTAATTTTTGCTAAATTTCTTTCTAACTTGCTGGTGGGTTTTGGGGTTCAGAGGGTTAACTGTCAATTTCCCAGGTTTAGTGGAAGATTCTGTTTACTCTAACGAGAGTTTATTGTATGTGATGTCTTCGCCCGCAGTGTGTGAGAGAGTTTATGAGTTAAACCACTTTAGACAGTGCCTGGTAGGATCCTTAGGGAATCTCTGGACCTGCACTCAGTGCCAGATTACCCCTCTTTATTAATGTGCTCGAGACCTCTTACATTTAGTTCAGTATTGACCTCAGCCCATCATTGATGCGGTCTTATCGAATGTAACTTTTTTTGCAAGGTGAATGTTATTGTATTGGGCTTTACTTTGACATTTTCTACTGTTGTGTTTTATTTTTTCTGCTGTCTGTTATAGCGTGACACTAATACTCTACTCAAGTAATGGCACTCCTTTATTATCATTATGGGGAATCAATTTGTTGTGGGGCGTCATACATCAATACAACCAATAGTCCTGTAATCATGATGATGGTTCTCAAGAGTGTTATAGCTTTTATACAAAGTTTTCAATATGAAGCGTATATGTACAAAGATTGCACTTACCATACAATTAAGTGTCCTACCTGGCAACATTTTTTGTTGTTTGGATAAAACGCTGAAAGTGCTCTTTTATTAACAAAACATATCCTTCTTATTTAAATCAGTGGTTTTGATTGGCACATTGAAGGGTGAGGTGTGTGTTGTTATATTACATTTTCCTAAGAGGTAAATTTGAACACTTACACTGATCATTACTTCAATTTTACCCTCTCATCAGGGATTTAGCATTCCAACCCCATTTAAGAGAGCAGGAAAGGCTGTGCCATTTAAAAGGCAGTGCATGTGCAGGGCCTGGCATTTCTACACAAGAAAGGATCTGTTAAGGTGACTTCCTGCTATCTGGTATTGAAGTGAGGCTCTGTATTAAAAAAACAAAGTGTTCCATGGAAGAGTGACAGTTTATGAATGTAAACTAATATTTTTTTTTAATGTGTAAACACACACAATAAGGTCATTGACTGTGTATGTCACAGCTAGAGAGCTGTGTATGCTTGTCTCTGCCCAGGCTGAACAACAAGTCCTCCAATTCTCAGGCTCCTTTGCTGTTTGTTGTTTTGTTGCATCATGTATTTAGTCTCCAGTCATTTAACAAATGTCACAAAGTTGCAAATGTAGAGGTACTTGAGGTTTTTAAAATGTAGTTGGGAGTGTCGTGGTACATTTAACTGCAGCAAACTAAAAAACTAATCAAGCATATCATTGCAGTTGATGTCTTTACATGCACTTAATAAAACTATTGTATTTTTCAATTTCTTGTGTACATCTTATCACAGAAGCAGTGTTTTGCCGAAGAAGACTGCCAGTAAATGTTAGCTCAACACTTCCAATAATAGCGTTTCATAATAAGCTCTGCAGTGAATAGAATTATGTATGGCGTTTATTTCTGCACGCCAAATTACCACCAAAGCTAGATCACAGTTGAACCCAAAATCGCTAGAGATTCAGTGTGGTGCCACCCATGGTTTGTTGATTTTCGTGAAATGGTTTGGCATAGTTTGTTGTATCTAGGTCGAATGTGATTTTATTTTAAATTTCACAGAAAAACAGAGACAGAGTAGTGATGTGGCTGGAGTATTCCCATTGTGATGACAATGAAGTGCCGAAGCACCAGGCACCCACACGTCCCAATAGACATGCACACACAGCTGTGCTGTATAGCAGGGCACAATAGAGTATGGATCAGCTCAAAGTCACTGTTTCTTTGTTCGTACATAGAGCTTTTCTCCTACCCAACTGTAATTATGTTTTGTGGCTAATGTTTAGGTTTGTGTAACAGTCTAGTAGTAAAAGTTGTGGAACAGCATGAGTGCTTTAGCGTAGAAATGTAAAATAATATCTGAATCATCATCTGCACTGGCTGATGAAGGCTAGAAAATGAAATATCTAAATCAACTTTAATGAACATTGACAGGGTGATGACGCCTGTCACACTAAAAGCTTATGGTTTTATTTAAAAAGCTAACTTACAAACAAATGTACCATGTTTCCTTATTTTACCCAGTGAATATGATAATAGAAATATATATAATATCTGAATCCAACCACAGGAGATACCTGATGTTATCTGCAATATGGTAGAAAACAAAATATATGCATATGATGTATCGGCCAAAATGAGTTGGAAACCATCAGCATAACCACATAAATCCAGGATTGTGCTTCCCTCTTCTTACAGAGGTGTAGGTGCGTGTGAATGATAGTAGTGCTAGTCATTCTCCTCCTGTTTCCTTGGCTCCATTAATTGCTCTGCTATCACGTTTATCAAATGGGGAAAGAGACTCGGCGCGCAGGCTTGCTATCGTGCCAAGCACAGATACAAAGCGGATTAAGAGTTGGCCATTTCATTATTGATTTTCACGTTTGTGTAAAGGAGCCAAGATGTCATCTTTTGGCTCACTGTACTTTTTAATTATTTACACAAGTAGAAAGCTTTCACTCGCTTTGTCTCCCATTTGTCTCTGCCCCTCTCTATCCATCTTTATAACTCTCACTTATTCCCTCTGTCAGGGGTTTCTCACAGTGATATATTTGTAGTATTATATGCACCTAAAATAAGTGTAATGCACTTAAAAGCAGCTGAAAACGTACCCACTTTAAAATCTTAGATTGAATCTGTTATTTTTGCTCCTTCTCAGTTTATGAACTTCGACACATAAATGTGTGAGAGTACAAATATGAAAAAAATAGATCCAAATATTTACTTTTGATGTTGGGTTTGCCAGTAAATTTGATAATGATTAATCTACTTCCTTGTATATGGATGGACAGTGTAAATTCATGACTGGCCAGTGCTTGTGTAATTTTTTTCATACTTCCCGGTATGTTCAAGTATTGTCTGTTTTTGTTTGGTCGAAAAGGACTCTCTCTTCATGGCCAAATAACCAGTGAAAGTAAATGATGGGTTACATTTAGCTTTGTGTATAATTTAGCTTATTCACCGCTACTTAACAGCTTGATGGATCAGTGGCTAGCACTGCTCTCTCCTCAGTTGACACCTGTCGGCCAGCTAAAGGTGTGATGTTTGGAGGATTTGAGACTTGTAGTTTAGATGAACTGATGTGTTTGTGTTTTTCAGAGATAACCTTTTATAGATAAACCAAAGTCAAACGGGTGGCTTTGGGTTAGCTTGGTCATCTTTCAGTTACACCTATTTTGCTGATTCTCCAGGTGGTTCTTTGGGAAGATTCCCCGTGCCAAAGCAGAGGAGATGCTAAACAAACAGCGGCATGATGGGGCTTTCCTCATCAGAGAGAGCGAGAGTGCACCAGGGGACTTCTCCCTCTCTGTGAAGTAAGTAGCACCACACAAGTGTAACACATGTGGAAAACATGAGTCACACTTCATAAGGACAGTTTAATATTATCTTTATATCAGCATGCAGTTTCCTCACAACTGATCAGGTTCACAAGTTTCCATACTTGGTGTGTTTGAGTCATCAGCAAAGCCACTTCCTTAATCTCGTGAAGTCTCAGTGGTGCCCTCTAGTGACCAGTGTTTGCCTGTTATGATTTTTTGTATTGTGTGTTGGACTTGAGCCCTTCAAGTACTTACATTTTTAGCTGACACATACAGAGCTTGTTTCCTCTTATCTGGCTTTGTTCATTCTGTCCTTCCCAAAATTAGGAAGGAGAACAGGGTACATGTAAAGTTGAAGCCAAGATATGGATCTTAATTGCTGTCTGGACTGTCCCGATTACACTTACTCAGCTAGTATTGAATGTCAGTCTGTTGCTAGCATGCCGATTCATTTGACTAACACTTACTAAGCTGTCCAAGACACGCCTATTTGATGAGTGTGGTTTTTGTGTAACATTACATTTATTTAAATATGTGCTCTGCCTTCAAAACAACTAGATATCAGAAACCTCTTTTTTCTGCTGCTATAGCTCCCCTCCTCATAGTTTTTGTCCGTGTGACCTTTCCCAGGTTTGGAAATGACGTCCAGCATTTTAAGGTTCTTCGTGATGGGGCTGGAAAGTATTTCCTATGGGTGGTGAAGTTTAACTCTCTCAACGAGTTAGTGGACTACCACCGCTCCACCTCAGTCTCCCGCAATCAGCAAATCTTTCTGCGAGACATAGAGCAGGTCCCCCAGGTAAGATATGATGAAAGTGTATAAACTTACATGTGAATGTGTGTTGAATGATGCACCTTTCAAACTTAGTAGAGCCACACATGCTCATACAGATACTGCCCTCAACTCAAATCTAGATCAGTTGTGGCAGGGGAAAGTGAATAATACTACAGAACTAGAAAGAGCATGTTATTTGTCAGCTTAACCACATGCTGACTACATGCTGCAGTGCAATGTAGCAGTGCAGTCAGCTAAGTGTATGCACTGTAACATCTGCATTGTTCTGAGAATTGATTTGAATATACAAAAATGCACTTTTCTTGCACCCCATTTCGCATGCTGGTTTACTCCCAAGAGAGACACCACAAGCCACAAAGGAAGCAACATGTTGTCATTATTTTTACTGTAAACGTAATGCAACACTAATACAGAAAAAAATAATTGGTAATCCGGTTCAAATGTAAATCTGATTTAGTGTCTTTATGATCAGGCTCTGGGTTTGTAGATGCAATGAGAATCCCTTATTACTTCAACTGAAATAATATCAATAAAGAATCAACAGTGTTGTCTGAAATGGTGCCATTTATATTCATCTTATTGATAGTATAATCAAATAATAATTATTTAGCTACCATCTGTATCTTATTATTATATTATTTAAAACGTATATGTACTGCTGCCACTATAATGACAGATATCAGAAGGCTGTTCACAGCTGTTCAGCCCAAAGCAAAGGCCACCTGTTATGGTCTTCTGAATTGTGAATTTCTTTCGAAAATTGTTGAGAAAGAACTACTGACGCAACACACTGCGCTTGACTTCCAGAGAAACTTAAACAGAGTTTGTTTGCTACTATGGCAGTTGAAAACTCTTTATCCTGACTGGTTGTCAGGGAATGATTAACTCTTAGTAAGCAGACACCTATGACCTGGGGATATACAGTTCTGAGTTAATGTGACAGTGTTGAGGGAAAAAAAAGCTTGTAGCTAGGGTTATTTGTGTAATGTACTATCTCTTCCAAATGAGACCAGTGCATATTTACTTTGAGCTGTATTGATACTTGAGTGAATTTTCATTTGAGAATGATCAGACAGTTGAATGAGGACAGAGACGACTTAACGTTAGCTGCGGTGAGGCTGCAGACTGCAAGACTGAGGGTCTGCTGCAGGTGTAGGAGAGAGGAAATGTGACCAAAACCACTCAGAAACTAAAGACATGAGAAGAAGTTGCAGGTAAGACAGAGGGAAAGACAGGCTGCTAGAGAGCTGTGTGTGGTAGGTAGTGGGAGGGACAGAGTGAGGTACACTGTGTGAAAGAAAGAAATTATCATGTAGAAGAGTGCAGTACATTTGTTGTTGGGTTTTTTTTTAAACGTTTTTCTAGGTTAAGCATGAGACAAGATTTTGAGCAACAAATTAAATTTTAGGAGAAGTAGGACGTTTTTCTTCACTGGCTGTCGCATGCCAGAATATTGCATACAGTTGTTCAGAAATCAGTGTGGATGTTTCAGTGAGTATGGTTAGTCTGTTGCCTTGCACCTCTGTTACTTTTTTCAAACCCATTTTAAAATCTGCTCTCATCTTTTGATTCCTCAGCATCCCACATATGTGCAGGCGCTCTTTGACTTTGACCCCCAGGAGGAAGGAGAGCTGGGTTTCCGACGCGGCGACTTCATTCAAGTCCTGGACAACTCTGACCCCAACTGGTGGAAGGGAGGCTGCCACGGCCAAACGGGCATGTTCCCTCGCAACTACGTCACGCCCGTCAATCGGAACATGTAAACAGTCAGACCATGTAAACAACAGCCACAACAGCAACCATCACCACCACCACCACCACCACCATCATCATCATCGTCATCGTTCTTGATCTCATCAGCCCCCTTCCAACCCCCAACCACCCCTCCACCTCTCTTGGCCATCCCACAATAACAGGAGCAGACAGGAAGAACGCAAACAACTGAAAGAGAGAGTGAGTTAAAACAGGAGTAGTGCTGTCGTAGGCGTCGCTATGTGGGTGGCAGCTGAGCAAAATCAACTTTTATTTGTGCTGAGAATGTTCACCTCCCTAGTGAACGCCTCAGTGAGGACTGAACTGTCTTTGAGGGAAATCTAAATGCAGAGAAACTAAGCATAGTGCACCAACCGTGAAGATAACCAAATGATTTCTACCGCTCTCACAGCTGCTTCTGTCTTCTCCTTAACTTCTTAACATTCTGCCTTTCTTTTGTTTTTCTTTCTTTGCCGCATGTTGTTTTAATCACCTAAATGAAATGCCTACCAATAAATCCTAACTCTGTTTTAAAGAAAATAATAAAAAAATATATAAAAAAGAAGAAATGGTTTTAAAAATGTACAAAAAAGAAGAGAAAAAAATGATGCCATCAACAATACAACAAGTTTCCATGTTTAAGATCATTGGCACGTGAGCATTGTACATCAGCCACTGGCTGTATAAATAAATCAAGTATAGAGAGAATCCATTTTTTAAGAATATATATTATATATTTGTATGTGTTTGTCTGTTTTACCTCTCATCACAAATTGTGTTTTTTTTCCATTTGTAAATTATGTTCAATCTTCTGTTAGTCTGGATAAGACCTAGTAGCTCTAGAATGTGCTGAATTGTCAAGTTTGTTTTTTTCCTTTTTTATTTCAAAAATTATCTGAGGGCTCTCAGATAAATACAGCATGACATTTAAGGGGTGAAAAGTTCCATTTGAAAAGGTTTCTCTTGTCCTTAATGCAAGAAAAGTAAAGTTAGTTCTCTGAGGAAACTGTCAGTATGCCAATGTTGACCAGCAAGTAGAGCCATGAATGCTGCAAAAGCTGTATTATGAAGCCCTGGATAAAAGGTCGGCCACCTTTTGAAAGCCAATATATTTATTGCAGCCATTTTACTTGGGCAGTGAATGTAGCTGACTGAGTCTATAGACATAAACATGAGGGAAGCAAGGTCGGAGAACTGAACTACACAACCATGCAAGGGATTTTAAAAGACATGCTGAAAAAGAAATGTTGTCAATATTCATTTATAGAGAGAGTGGTGTCTGAGGATATGTACAGGTAGTTAACATGCATACTCAAACACATTCATTACATGCATGCATACACAGACACTCTCCTCCTTGTTATACCTGCACGTAGCAAAGAGGCTGAGTTTGGATAATCACATTGTGTAATCACCAGTGCAGATCTGCAGCTGGCACAGTTCAGAAAACTGAGAGATTGTCTTTTATGCTAAAAGTTGAGAGATCAGCTTAAATGATGTAAAAGATTTTGTTTTCCTTTTTTTTTTTTTTTTTGTCCAATGTGGCGTGTGGTCAAGCACTTTTTTTGTCCAACATTTTAATTTTTGGTCTGGTCCCGTGTGTGTTTGTTTACTGTGTTTGTGTTATTGGTTTCTGTTTTCTTGTTCTCTCTGGATAGTGCCTTTCTCTCTGGTGTTTCAGTGTCTCCGACCTGCTACTTTGAGCCCCCTCCCTTTACGGGGCCTGCCAGTCCTGCAGTGAGAAACAGTGTATATAATCCAAGATGTCACATCCAACAACACCCTCCCTCCCTGTCCCTCCTCCCACATCAACCCACCTCCACCTTTGCCCTCACCAACATGGAACTCTTCTTATTTAAGTGTCTCTCGCCTTGTCTTACCTAATGATACTGTTTTGTTTTTGCTCTTTTTTTATTTGCATTTGTTTTTTTGTTTTGTTCTGTTTTCAATTAATAAAATGCAATTATTAAAAAATGCGAATATTTTTGTGGCCTGCGTATTTTAAGAGAAATACCTCATGGACGCTGACTGGCATTTAATAGGTCGCAGGTTCTCCACTAGAGGGAGCTGTTCAGTCACTTGTCTAAATGGTTCAACATGTGAATTTGCGTCAACTATAAAAATAGAAAATGGCAGCAGTGATGCAGGAACTGAAACATTTTCTGAAGTGACAGTATTGGAGCCACGTTTTTCCTTTTGAAATGACTGTTTTCTGTGTGTGTCTGATGTTTAAGGGATCAACATATGACAAATTGAAGGAATACTTTGTTATTTTGGGTATTCACTTGCCAGATTGATGCCACTTCCATGATAAATACATAGCTGGGGCCAGCAACTGCTTTGCTTGGCATAGTGAAGAAGTAGTCTGGCACATAAACACCCAACAAAATTGCAAAGTAACCTTGTTACGCAGCAGGTCTGGTACTGATTATGCAAAAGAGGCATAATCTTGGCTTTGAACTGTTGTTTGAGCTGTTTCCAGTCTTTGTGCTAAGCTAAATGAAACAGCCTCAGGTTCCAGTTACATATTTACCATTCCCAATTCTGCATAATTTCTTTAAAACTCTGAAATATGCACCATTTAACCTCTGATAAATGTGCCTGTGATGTGCTCGATGTGCCATAAAGGTAACATGAATAGCTGTGAGTCATTTTGTCGGTGAGCAAACACTTTACATTAGCTGACATCAGCCACCATAAGCTATCTGTCATAGCAGCAACACTGACAGAGGAAGGCTACAGCTTATTGTGATGAACTGAAATTTCTTATTTGTAGGAAAATACATAGTGTAGTTTTACCATTACCGTTCGCCTACATTGTTTTCAGTTTTTCAGATTCTTAGATGTGTATTTCCGCCTTTCCACCGAACTTGGCCGCCGATGTTTCTAGATATCTTTTTTTACATGTCTGCCAGTGCAGTATGATAATGAGCTTGCAGACATGAAACTTCCCCGTGATGAGTAATTCATCACAGTGAATATCAGGCAAAGTTAGAATTTTGGCAGAACTGTCATTGCTTCCTCACACAGTCGAAATCACAGATTGTTTCTTCGTCTGTGGTGCTTCTTGAGGGCTTTGATTCGATCAGAGAGCTGCTTTCATTGGCACTTGGTTTGGAAATGAAACCAGGAAAATGTAAATGTCCTAAAAAAGAACAGAGCTCTTCATCAGTCCATGTGTACAACCAACTGCAAGACTGTTTTTATTAAACAAGAGTCACTGAAATTAAGTGAAAAAATGACAATATTTTCATTTGCGATCTAATAAGTTGGCTAAGACATGCATCAGCCATAAGCTCACTGAAGGATTTATCTTCTTTGATATCCTATTCTTGAGTGATCTTGTCCATCCAGATGCAGTCTAATGATGTCATCTGGGCTATGATTTAAACATTCACTGAAATGTTCATAGTCCAAAAGTAGCATCTTCCCCTTATGACCAAAAGGGAATTCATCAAGACACCAGAGCCATGGCGGTGAGTCAGCCTGTGGGTTTAGATAAACGCCAACTCAGTGTCTCTCTCGCTCTGGAGGTGCAGATGATGTGCATGTGTCAGTTGATCTGAAGACGCAGCGAAGAGGAAGCTGATGATTTCATTTCTCAGAGAGCAACCCGGGGTGCAGTGCATGCAGCAGCACTCTGCTGCAGCCCAGCAAGATCTTTAACAGCGCGTTAGCCACGGTCTGGTGCGCTGTCTGCTCCACATTTGGACTTTCAGCACTCAGAGAACCACTTAAGCTCCCCTCTTCAATCTGGCTCCTCTCGGCCTTCATTTTTGTCACAGGCAGCCTTAAACAGACGCTGTTACATCAGTGTTGCTGTCCTCTTTCTAGCCCCCTCATCTGGAATGTATTCTGGTTCAGAAAGATATCCTCCCGCTCCAGTGCATCTATTCATCCTTTTGACATTTACCAGTAATGTAACCCGCTGAGACATTCACACTGTGGCCTCTGCTGACCAGCTGTGGCACTGGCACCGATTCAGATAAAATTAATACAAGTTTCCTTCAGCACTGTGAATGTGAAGTTATACTAGCACAGCACACAATAATAAGCCACTCGTAATTCCGGCAGGCTTTTCAAAAGTGTAAGGCCTAAGTACGAACTCTGCCCCGGGGGTTTGGACTCTCAGGCTTGACTAGGCTGCTGGCCATATGGAGCTGCTGTAGTAGTCGACAACAGTAATGTCACTTCTAAAAGCCCCCTTCTCGCCCCCGTGCCTGGACATTTTAAGATGATTTGGGGATTTGCAAGTGAGGAGGACATTTCATGCAGTGTTGAGAAGATTATTATCAGCGTGTGAACTAGTGACCTGTTTGTCCCACTCCCTCAGCATTATTATTATAGCCCCTGATATTTGGAGTCCGCACATGCATTGGCATGATTGTTCAGAGACAGATTATATTGAGTATTTGAGTATGTCTGGATTTAGTAGGAGTAAGAAGTAAACCCAGTTTTAGCAAATGCATGACAGAGAGATTTGCTGTAGGATGGTATTAAAATGAAGGCTTTTTTTGGTATCCAGCTCCGACTAAGAGAGAAAACAACAAAGACCAATGACTGTGTCGAGGGGCAGGGCTGGGGGGGGGGTGTTTTGGCTGGCACCCCACCCCCACCTCATGGTACTTGTCTGGCCACCTCTGGTGAACCTATTACCGGCGTCAGAAGGTTTGTCAGTAGGTTAGTTTAAAATAAAAGAGCAGACAGCAGCGAGGGACGGGGGTAAAAGCTGCGGGTCAAGATGGACAGTTTCCAGCAGCCCTCAGTCCGCACAGTATGTTACAATAACACACTGATTAACCAGTGTGTTGTCACAAACATGTATCCATTTGCACACAGTCTCCGGTAGCTTCCATTATGACAGGGTGGCCTATTCATCTGTCATACAGGTGATGCATGGTTGAACCTCCATCTTACACGAATTCTAATGTAAATCAGCATCAACTGTATATACATCAACTGAGCAGTGCAAAAACAAACACTAATAAATAGTCAAATGCAGCAGATAGAAATACAAGATAATGGTTTCACTCTTGTTAAGTAAGATATTTACACGATCAGGGCTTCGCATTTGTATCAGTGTTACATTACAAATTCTTATATCTTACTTACTGAAGTTTTTGTTCTGCTAAATCCTCTATCAGCCCACTGTTAATATACAGTAGACCAGAACTCATATATTGTTTGCAGTTTATGATCTGTAATCTTCATGTATTTAACCTCTCTGACTAACAAACCACACATGGATTCTGTTTTGACAGAATAAACATTCAAAATCAGACTAAATCAACAGATTTCCGTCAAACATCCTCTCGTTGTGGAAGCATCTCAACCAATCAGCTGTTGAGATCTGGTGAGAGTCAGCCGTTTCCCATCATGCCCCGACACCGTGCGTTCGCTGCAGTGCCGCTGGCGCCAAAAACTGCAGCCGCCTTGATCTAATGATGTTATCATAGCCTCCGTTTGCATCATGTCACAGCAAGTCGGGATCAAGTCAAACAGAAACCTAACTGGCATGCAGTGTGTGATGACCGGCAGTGACTGATTCTGTACAGGTCCAGCTAACCTCGACAAGCTTTTTTTAATCAAGGATGGATCACTGAACAGGCCTGCTGATTACAGGCCTAGGAAAAAAAAGACTAAGCCACTTGATGAAGTGAGTGTTGGAAAGTTAAAAAGTCAATCAGTTAGTAAAAGAGACAGAAAATGGCCATAAAGAGATGAAAAATTACGACAAAGAGACGATAAACAACAACACAGAGAAGCAAAACAAATGCACAGAGAAGCAAGTTGATTTAAAAGAGCCGCAAAGAAATGTAAAATGCACAAAAGGACACAAAACAGCTATGGGGAGAGGTGCAAAACAACTATAAAGAAAAGCAAAATGTTGATTTTGTGACTTTCTGAGGCTTCAGTGTAGGAAGGATAGACTTCCTTTTACATGCCTGCATCCAAGGCCGTGTTGTCTCATAATCTGTCCATTACTGTAAGCTGCTTATAGTTACAAATAATGTCATTATTCCATATTGGAACATTTGATGTTGCCTTCACTTATTATACTAAAAAACAACACTGCTTTCATTGATGTGCACAACCAGGGCAGTGAAGTCCAGCCTGCTGAGCTCTCCAGAGTCTTTTTCTGTCCATGTTTACTGTTGTCTGCTGTTAATGATAGCACCTGAGTGGGCAGCAGTCTGCCAGTGAGACGGAGTGAAATCATAAAGCCATGGAAACAATAGGTGTGTCTGTGTAGGTGTCTGATAGGTGATAAAGTTATCAGATCACTTGCTTCAGTTGCATGAGCACATGCATTTATCTGGCATGCAAAGGTTGAGACTTTCCACTCCACTCCCGGCCAGCGCAGGTCGACGAGATGAGCTCCAGCACACGTTTATAGCCGTGTTCAGGGTCACGCCGGTCGCCAGTGACATAAGTTGAATTCACAGCCTTAGCTTTAAAGCTCCCCCCCTGAATTATTTGTCATGCTCTGTCATAACATGGTCGTGTGGTAGTTTATCATCTTTAACCACTTTTCATACAGACAGCCTGTGTATTGCAAACACTGGCTTCTTTGTAGGCCTGCCAGTCTGGTGCTGCTGCTGCCAGCTGTCACAGAAACATGGAAGAAGGGCTTGTCCTGCTAAATCATTTCACACTCTAACATTAAAACACAGCTGAAGACAAATATTTAGACTTTCCAGGTATAAAATAGCTGAATAGTGACAGCTCATCCGTCCAGAAGATAAACTGAGATTGGTGCACGCTTTCTGTTCAGTCATTTATTGTATACTACTGCCACCTACTGGCTGATCTCTGCAGTTTATTGCACCAGAATAAACCAAGATACATCCATCCATCCATTATCTATACACCGCTTAATCCTCTGTAGGGTCGTGGGGGGGCTGGAGTCTATCCCAGTCGACTCAGGGCGAAGGCAGGGGACACCCTGGACAGGTCGCCAGCCTATCACAGGGCCACATATAGAGACAAACAAGCACACTCACAGTCACACCTACGGACAATTTAGAATAATCAATTAACCTCAGCATGTTTTTGGACTGTGGAAGGAAGCTGGAGTACCCAGTGAAAACCCACACTGCACAGGGAGAACATGCAAACTCCACACAGAAAGATTCAGGCGTCCTAACTGGGACGAACCAAGATACAGTTAAGCTAAAATTATTGACAACAATACTGAATTTTGATTTATAGTGAGTTTTTATTCAACCAACAGGTTTCTTCTGGCTGGAACTGATATAAACAAGCAACAAAGGACTGTATGACATCGTGTTAGAGATTCTAGTGATACATTTTTCCAAGTTTTCCTGATATTTAACGATAAAATGCCCTGTCCACAATTATTCCTACTCTTTCTCGGTAATCCGTGGCAAATCTTTTATTTTCCACCACATCAGTGAAACAGTTCTTTTAACTGCTATTGGTCTTTTTGCATGTCTCCACTGGGATTTTGTTCCTCTTTGTGATGATCTCCAGGTCTTTGAGGTTGAAGAATTCCCTCCATCAGTCTGGTCTCCAGCTTCCTCCACATATCCATGTTGGGTTCTGTTTTGGACTCTGGCTGAGCCGCTCCAACGTGTTCATATTGTCTTCTGTTAATCAATTTGTTTGTTTTTGTATTTCAGATCATTGTCTTGTTACCCAAGGATATTTTTCTGTGATCTTAACTGTGCCTTTTCTCATAGTTCTGTTTACATTGACGAGTTTGTCTGAAAAACTTGCCCCAAAGTACTGTGAGGATGGTGCTCTTGAGTTGAATCTGTCTCCTTTCTTTCACTTAAAGCAAACAACTCAATTTTTCATCTCACCAAATCACAGAACTGATGCCCCAAAATCTTACCTCCTTATCCAGGTGATTTTCTTTTTGCAAAGGCTCGGTGAGCTTTTATAAGAAGAAAGCTGCTCCTTGATCTGTATCCATGGAGACCAGCCTTGTTCAGTGTCTGCTGGGGTGCCTGATTGAAATGTCGGTACCAGGATTGCTCAGATTCATCAGGATGGTGATCTCTGGAGACTTCTTGGCTTCTTAGACTTCCATTCTCACCAGCACAGGGATCAACATTTGACTTCCTATCAGCCCCAGTGTGGAACTCCTTGTACTTTTTGATGACACTTTGCTCTGTGGGCACTTTAAAAGACTTGGATATGGTTTTCTGGACTTTTTCCGCCTTGTGAGCAGCTATAGTATGCAGGCAAATGTCCTCAATAGGGTCTAAAAAGATGTAAGTGACTTTGAAAGAGGGTTTGCTTGTTTGGAGAACAGATGGCAGGAACTAAAGTTGCAAAGACTGCTGGTGTTTCAGTAGGAACAGTGACTAAAGCGACATCTGTATTCAGATCTGTGGGAGAGACATCAACAATGAGGGTCAGACATTGGTGTTTAGTGCACGTTTGAGGACCGTGACTTAGAACGTCTGGGCAGGACGTGTTCAGACTGTCAGCAAGGACAGTTCATTTATTTAGAGAGGGTTATTGTGCTGCAGCGCATGAACGCCTCATTACAACAATTAATTCACCTCTAAAAGTCCAGTGGTGCAAACGCCAGAGGTAGCCTTGCACAGAGATGTGAAGGCAAGAGATATGTCTAGACGAGTCAAAGGGAAGGTCTTGTAGGCATTTTGCATGATTGCCCATCATGTTTGACATCAGCTTGATAAACCTTTTGACCGCTCCTCCAGGCCAAATTCCCTCAGTTGTAGTTCATGATGTTTTCTTGTATGTACTTCCTCTTTCAAATCCACCCACAACATTTGAATTTGCATATCTTTTAAACTATTTGCCAGACTCACAGATTATACACAGCCTTTTTTCTAAAGTGAATGCCTTAGAGAGCTGATGACACCACAAACGTCAGTAGTCAGACGTTTACATAACACAGGTTCCACTGGTGACTCCCCACTGGAGGTTCTAATCATTGGCACCTACCATGGAATATCTGAATATCTTTGTAATTATGGAAATGACCGCTGCTAGCATCATCAAGGACACCCCCCACCCACAACACGCACTGTTTACACTCTTGCCCAGAAGTACAGGAGTGTGAAATGCAGAATGACCCATTTACGGACCTCTTTCTACCCCACTGCCATCAGAATCCTCAACAGCTGACCAGATTACACTAAGGACACCTTAAAAATCCATATACTTGAAAACTGCAGTTATCTTCGGTTTACATTGTTTTGCACAACTATTGTTAATTTTTTGAATGTCACTTAAATTTTACATTTTTGCACATCCTATTTGCACTAAATACACTTTACAGTTCAAATTTGCATTGTTTTTTATTTTTATTTTATTTTATTTGTATATACTATTTTTATACTTATTGCTGGTAATTTCATTGTACAGGGAAACGTGTTTCATTACTGTGCCATGACAATAAAACTTTGAATCTGAATGACTGATCATTGATTTCAGCTAAGCTATCATTTGCTTGAGTATATCTTCTTTGATGAAATAGTCTGCCATATTTATTTTGTGTCTGTCAGAGTTTACTGACCTTTGTGCACCACTTAGTCACCGAAATTGTTTGAAAAGGTGAGATTTTCAGCTGTGGACTCTTTCTTTTTATCTGTGAGTTGAAGCGCAACAGTGCAACAGTTGGGGGCGCTGTTTCATTATTTTAAAGCATTACGGTGGAGCTTTCAGTAAGTGAACGGTGCCTCAGTCGCTGTCTTGTGAACATGAACACGACAATTTGACCTCGAATGCCATCGTTTTTGTAAAAATGTCGACCTGTTTGTGAAATGTCCCGGACTAACCAGATCAAAAATACTGGATGAAAAATAACAAAAGAGCGAACCGTTGTCGGCAGGATTCGAACCTGCGCGGGGAGACCCCAATGGATTTCTAGTCCATCGCCTTAACCACTCGGCCACGACAACCTATCATACAAGCCCGTAGAAAACCATTTCATAGTTAGATAAACAGCGTGGAAACGTGTGAGATTTTTCATATAGATTGTGCACCTGTGATATGATTTCAGTAATGTTCCGGCAACTGTGTCGGGAAAATGAAACTAGAACTCATCTAATCCAGTCGGCATCTTTAAATTCGCAATTAAAAATTATTGTAGCTTGTTTAGCTAATTTCATTATTGTCACAAATAAATATTTTACTGAACAATTTGATGTTTTGGTAGCAACTGATATAACTGTTTTGTAACTACTCCTCCTTTACTAATAAGAACACACAAGACAGTTGAGACATTTGTTGTCTTCTTACGAGTTTGTGCATTAACAATATTATACGCATATTATTTTTTATTTTTTTCTACAAACACTATGACTGCCACACGCATGTCTGCAGCTAAATGACCACCATCGTGTTAATTTTAACGTTCAATCTATGTTACATGCATACAGCTTCGATGTTGCTGTTTGCGTTGCATTACCTGCATCGTGTTTGCTTATAAAACGTAAGGCACTGCTATGAGCCGCGAAGCCGCAACAACCAGGTTTTCCGAATTGTGCTCATTCAAGCTGAAACCTCACTCTTACGTCTGTGTGAGAGAGAAAAAACGGCGAAGTGTGAGTGAAAACATGAGACTAATTTGGAGTAATTGTCAGTTTGGTCATTGTTGCCACTGAGCTGGAAGCAGTGACACCACGTGACTCGCTCGGTGAGGGCCTGCTGTTTGTTCAGCCAGAGAGGCAGAGAAGAAGAAAAATGGCGGCTCTAGGCGAACCCGAACGGGACGCCGGGCTAACGTTTTGAGCTTTCGCACCCGAAAAGACCCAGGGGCTCCACGGGGTTACTGCACGGTTTGAATCTTCACCGGTTCAGCTTTGTGGCGGTACCGCTTTCGCTCGCGTCCGTGTAGGCTAAATACACGGAAACATTGGGATTGTAAAATAATAGAATTCGCCTATCATGAGAGGGAAAAGGGGCAGGCCGCCCAAACCGCTACAAACCGAGGAGCCTTTACCAGCTACGAGCCGGGGCTTACGACCCAGGAGGAATCTGAAGCCCAGGCTGAGGGACAGCGGGGATGAGGACGCCGACAGCCCCACAAGGGAGACCACCAAGTCGGCCAGAAAGAGGAAATGGGGCTCCGTAACGTCAACACGGGGCAGGGGACGAGGTAGAGGTGGCGGCGGTGGCAGAGGAGGCAGAGGTGGACGTGGAGGAAAGCGGACGGCTGCGTCCAAAACAGTGGTGTACGACGACCACGAGAGTGACGAGGACGACGATGCTGTCAGTTTGAGGTCGGAGGAGGACGAGTTTATTGAGGAGGAACCTCAGTCCGAGGAGGATGAGGCCCTCAAAGAAGACTCTGATTGCCTGGAAGATGATGTGCTGGACGAGGAGGAGGATGATGCCAGCTACTGTACAGAGAGTAGCTTTCGGAGTCAGAGCACACACGCCAGCACTCCGGGTAAATAAACACAATCAGGCCACGGCTGCAGTGTCTCAACACACACTACACAGAGGCTGGAAAATGCATCTTGAAATGCCGATAAGTGTTTTGGATGAGTGCAGGAAGCAGTAAGGTTATTGTTCAAAATGGAGAATGCACACTGTATGAACACAGGCCGCAGTCCGCTCATTAATGCTGCTGCAGGTGGATTGAATCGGTAGCTCTGTCAACAGTTTATTCGGTTGCCATCACAGTCTGTCATCACATAATTCGCACTTGTTTCCAGAATAACTGTGAGGTGCTCTAGCTCGAAATATCCCAGTGGCATTTCAATCCGTAATGTAGCTGCTAGCGTGCTAACGTTAGCAAGTACAACTAGCTCTATGCTGCCAACTGTGTGAAGTCTGTGTCAGTTAGATAACGGTAACGCTATATGTTTGTTTTTCACTTAAACATTCACTGTTTTCTAGGAGAAAAGGAAATTATAGTTTTAAATTGAAGTTAATAATAGAGAACGAAAAACGAGTTAGCTAACTAACTTAGCTTAGCTAGCATGCCTGTCAATTCTGTCACTTTGTCGGCTATTAGCATAGTTTTAAGTGATTTAATCAAGTCGAAAACATGTAAAACAACGACAGCGAATGTCTCCGTGGTGTATCCAAGCAATAGAGGCTATAATAGAAGGTCTGACTAACATAAATGTTAAAAGCCAGCTGCACAGCTTATGTTTTTCTACATGCAGGAGGATGAGGAAGCCTCATTTAGCTAGTAATGACACTAGCCATGTGTTGAGCCGGCTCAGCCAAAGCACCACACTTAGAAGTTTGCCACCAATTAATTCTCGATTTCATAAGCTGTTCTTTTCACATTTGGAATATAATATGTTGTTCCGACAAGTTTACTTCACAGTTAAGTTTGACATTAATGTGAATTACAGCCACTTTTAGAAATGTATCACATATGTGTCTGGGTTGTTGTTATGTCAATAAAAAAGCTGGCTGATAGTGACAACTTCGAATATCACAGTATGTTACCACTGCCTGCTTCTCATAATACGTTTAAAGTTTTAGTTTCAGTCCTTTTATGCAACTGTTGAAACATATATAAATATATGTGTGTGTTGTAGAGCAATATCTGCTGTACCCTTTGGATGATATAACTGTGGTTTACTGTGTATCCAACAGGGAAGAAGAAGTTTCGGGCTCCTCGACCTCGTTCTCCCATCCTTGAGGACAAGGAGATTCCTCCTCTTGTGCTTCCGGACACCTCTGAGGATCTCCTGGTGACTAATGAGGAGCTCCTCAATGCCACCTCCATCTACGAGGTGCTACGGAACTTCAGCCCAGTGCTGCGTCTCTCACCATTCCGCTTTGAGGACTTCTGTGCAGCACTGGTAGGCCAGGAGCAGTGCACTTTAATAGCAGAAACCCATATTTCCCTGTTAAAGGCTATTCTACGTGAGGAGGATACTTCCAACACTACCTTTGGCCCTGCTGACCTCAAGGACAGTGTCAACTCCACTCTGTACTTTATTGATGGCATGACATGGCCTGAGGTGTTGCGGGCATACTGTGAGAGTGACCGGGAGTACCATCATGTTCTGCCATACCAGGAAGTGGACGAATATCCCTATGGTCCCCTTGAAAGCAAGATCAAGGTGCTGCAGTTCTTAGTGGACCAGTTTCTCACCACAAACATCGCCCGTGAGGAGCTCATGTCTGACGGCAGTATGCAGTATGACGACCACTGCCGTGTGTGTCACCGCCTGGGTGATCTGCTGTGCTGTGAGACCTGCACAGCGGTCTACCACCTGGAGTGTGTGAAACCACCACTGGAGGAGGTTCCAGAGGACGAGTGGCAGTGTGAGATTTGTGTGGCACACAAGGTGCCCGGTGTCACAGACTGTGTGACTGAGGCACAGAAAAACAGGCCCTACATTCGCCAGGAGCCCATTGGATATGACCGCCACCAGAGGAAATACTGGTTCCTTAACAGAAGGATTATTGTGTAAGTTAGGACTCTCTCTGCCTTGTGTTGCACGAGAATTACCTTTAATTCGGTGCCGACCTTCTTTTTTTCCTACAAAATTTTACACTAAATGTGCATAAACTAAAAAAACATAAATGAAAAACAAATAACATCAGCAAGCATATGATTATTTTCATTTGTCCAGTTAAAAATGCAGTAGAAAAGTCATTTTCAAGTGTGACTTTGCCAATTAGCAACCAATAATTGCAGACGGTACAAGTCAGCACATTGCATCACATATCAACTTTATACAATGTGTTTCTTCGAATGCACAGAGGAAAAAACACCATCTGTAATTTGATCAAACATGATTAAATGTTGTACTTCACCAGTGACCCTCTTATAAGTTGTTCCTAGTGTGTGCAAATATGTAAACCTGCACAACAGCTCACTATATCAACTGTCAGTGGAGTCAGGTGTTATTTCACATAGTTGCACTATCAAATGTTTTCAAGCAAATTGTCTTCAAAGTGAACATAATTGATTATTACAGTGCATGTTTAACACTTGAAAACCTTTTTTTTTTTTACAAAGGTCATTGCATAACATTGGAACACGCCTAAATGCACTGAACATTTGATTAAATAATTAACTTGTACTTCTGCATACATTTGCGATATTGCAACATCCAGATATTCCACAATCATTCTTATTAATATAGTTATATGGAGTTCAGTCGTGTCACCAGGCCCAACAGGGAGTTTTTAGTTAATCAAATTCACTTAGATCTGCTGGTATAAACAAAGCTTGCATGGTGCAGTATGAATCATATTTAATACTAATTATATGCATCGATTGACTATAAGAGAGACACTGAGATTCTGAGCTTAAGCTTTCATGGAATACATGTCACTATGGTGAACAAGCAGTAAAAATGTAGGAGCTTGTGTGGTTAATTATGACCTGTGACACCATAATATGTTGTAATACCAAATGTACATATACCCAAAATAGACGGGCCTCAGCGTTGGTCAAATGAAAGAACATGTGCAAACATAATGGCGCAAGTTGAATGTAGCTTATTTGAAAGAAGGCCTCACATTACCAGACCTTTATCTGCGCTGTGTGTGCTTTTCTATCCTAAAATGTGAAACGGCTGAAGAGTGAAACTGAAAGCTGTTTAGAAAATCAAATGGCGCGCAAAATGGAACAAGCTTTCAGGAATTAGGTTATTTGTTTGTCTCAAGATTATAGAAGAGATCTGCAATCAGTGCCTTTCGATTATATAGTTATGTTTTTCCAGAATGCATTCCCACCCCCTATTATGTTGGGTTTAAGCATAGCCTTTACAGTCAAGACAGAGCCTTTTAATCTTTTTGATTTGGGGGTGAAAAGGAACACAGTACCTGAGCTGAATTGTCCTGCACCAAGGGAATAATAATGAGTAGATGAGCAATCTGCTAGAGTCACAGATGTACCTTTGCTTGAGAGCTTTATCTCAAACCTGATAATCTTTATTTCTTCACAAATGGCTAGTGTCTGTGTGTGTATATCGGCTTCATTCACCAACTGAATTCTAGTTTTTTGAGCATACTTGTAAAGACGTCTCCCTATCCTGCACAGACATCTCAACAGAGGTATTTAAACCCAACCCAAAGATGAGTTAGTAATGTTCCCAAACCAAAGGTTAAAACTCACAAGTGATGTCTTTTTACTTGGTAATATTATAAATGAATAAGGTGGTCAGTTAGTGAGTGTCATGTAATCCCTTGTGCCATGAAGTAATGCGGTTCAGTCTGATATTTAACAATCTTTCCTGTTGTTGCTTGCCAGTGAGGAGGATGGGGAGCATGAGAAGAAGAAGATCTGGTACTACAGCACTAAGGCGCAGCTGGAGGAGCTCATTCAGTGCCTGGATAAGGAGTACTGGGAGATGGACCTCTATGTCACGCTGGAGGAGCTGAAGGAGGAGGTGCAAGCTCACATGGACATCACAGAGGACCTCACCAACAAAGCCCGTGGAAACAATAAAGCCTACCTCACTGCTGTCAACGGTACAGATTTTATATCCATTATTCTCTTACCACAAAATAGAGAAAGTTTAAAGCCTTGGTGGTTTAGTTTTGTTTTGGTTAGGAGGTACAGTTGTTGTGAGTAGCCTGTACTGATGTTCATGTGAGCAGCCTTTGAAGGTGACACAGAGGAATCATTGATTTGACAGTTAATGATCAGCGCACGTGCGACTCTGGCAGTGAAGTGCATGTTTGCATCTCTGCGTGCGTTTGTGTCCTGCAGGGTTACCCTCTGAACCAGTCTATCTAAGCTTCAGATAACAGTTCTTCCCCTTAGGCAGCAGTGCTTTGCATAGATGACAGTTGGGTGCTGCCTTTTCTTCCTGCCTCACTTTTTCTCAGACAACAAGCAACTGTTTTCCCCTCTGTCTTCCTCCAAGGAGTCAGAGTGGTTAGAATGCTTTTGCTTACTTAGCCAGCAGTTTCCGTTTCTGTTTGACAGGCTGCCATATCTGTCTGTTTTTGTAACACTTTCCTTGTGTGTGTGTCGCCAAAACTGCCTAATTCCAGTTCTCACAAAGACAGCAAGGTACAGTGTTTTATTGGGGATGTGCCTCTGGCATTTTGTCAAAAGCTAGCAGTTTGAATACATATTCTGTAGCCTGAAATGAAAGAAAATATGTCTCCGTAAAGCTGCTGTGACTGCACAGTGCTGTCTGCACCTTGCTTTTCTGGGTTTGAGCTAGTGAGGTGGCAATTGTTTCTGTCCCAGTGAAAATTATATTTGTGAAACATGGTTCTCTTGAGAGTTTGAAAATCCCTGTTTTGGATCTGGGTCTATTTGGAATCACTTAATTTTGATGGGTTAGAAATGAGTTTATACTGAATATGATCATAAGATTGCTGGTGTATAACAACATCATACTATTAAGATCAATGAAACTGAAAAGCACTTTATCATAGGGAACTGTTTTGGTACACTTACCTCCTCAGGATACTCGTCTTACATATTTTTTGTAGAGCTGATACAGTTTAGTCACTTTTTAAATGACAATTCATCAGTTTTAAGCTTTTTAAATGCAGTGATTTGTTTGTGATGGTAACATCTTTTTGTTTTGGACTGATGTTTGTATAAAGCACATAATCTGAGGTTGTCACCTTTGACAATGTTAGTTATAATAGGCATATTTCACTGTATGATAAATGAAGGATTCATTGAGAAAATGGCGAACAGATTTATCAATTCTAGAAATAATTATTACCTTAGTGGCAGCCTTAATAATTCAAATTGGATCAAGTGATGTTCATTCTCAGTGCTTTAAAATACAGCTGAATTGAAGTTTTTGTGGGGCGTTTGGTCTGCTACAGTAGTACAGTACCCCACTGCACTGTAAATCACTTGTTTCACTTTGTCTCCTACAAGAAAGTACAAGTTTTATTTAAACCTGTAGTGTGGAACTTGTGTCTCTGCCATCTAGGAGCAAGAGTAATCACACAAACAATAAATGCTTGACCGTATGCCTCTCTGTCAGTTACCCTTTTTTTATTTTGACTGCTTCTAGACCTTTAAAGTTTTTTAATCATCTAGATCAGGGGTGTCCAATCCTGGTCCTCGAGGGCCACTATCCTGCATGTTTTAGATGTTTCCCTCTTCCAACACACCTGATTCAAATGATCAGGATTGTTATCAGGCTTCTGCAGAGCTTGATGATGAGCTAATCATTTGAATCAGGTGTACTGGAAGAGGGAAACATCTAAAACATGCTGGATAGTGGCCCTTGAGGAACTGGACTGGACACCCCTGATCTAGCTGTTGCAACCTACTCTGTCTCTATCACTATGGTCGCTCCCCTCATTCACCACTGGCAAACCAATCAGTATGGGCTGACGTAAATAAAAACAGGTTTTAAACTCAGGTTTTTTGCAAAATGCGAAGAGATTTATTTATTCATTTTGTTTGGCTTGAATGTAACAGGTGTTCATTTATATGTAAAAGCCTCACATTCTAGCTTTAACATTTTTGGAATCTTGACAGCAAGCCTTAATTTTTGCATTTATTTAGTGGAATCAGAGAAATAAACAGCCTGTAATCAAGGTTTTACTGCATGTTAAAATAACAGCAAATGTCCCTTTAGTTTGGCTTCAGTGGTTCTTACTCTTCAATACCACTAACAACATGTTGTCTGTTCATGACATGAGGCACTGAAGCGCAAGCTTGTTTACTGTATTTCTCATTCCCAACTGTGTACCACAGACAGTCAGCAGCTGTCAATCAAGCAGACACTGAGACGCCCGACCAAATAACAGACAAAAGTACTCTAAAAATCTTTTGTTTTCCTTTTAACAACACAAAACTATTAGCAATAGATTTTAAGACAAACACCATTCTAGACTACACTAAATGTGATTACAGCCTTTTTGCCTCGATAACCATTAAACTACGTCCTGTATTTATGCAACATATTTATAACCCAACACTGCATTCCTCCTCGTGTTGTTTTTTATCCACTTGTTGACAGCTTAAGTGTACATCTATGATCTCAGGTTCATTGTGAAATTGTCTTCCCATTGAGTTTCCATTTGCTTAAATGCTATCTTCAAATACCAAGTCTTTCAGCTTGTAGCACAGATATGATTGTTGCCCTTTTTGTTTAAAAATGAATGCTTCCTTTTGTTTGCAGATGTGATCTTGGAGCGTATGAAGGTGAGGCGGGAAGCACAGGAAGTGAAGAGGCAAGCAGAGGAGGCAAAGCAGGAACGAGAAAGTGGCTCTGTAAATACAGCTGAGGACACTGAGTTCACATCGCCACTCGACAATGGAGAGCATAAAGACGCTGAGCCAATGGAAGATGCTAGTTCACAAGGTAAAAATGTAGTGGTTTTAAAGTTATTTGAGTATTTTGTTTACCACCCTACGGTAGCTCGCTGTTTAATGCCTTTAAACTGAGGAAGCAGTGGTAATAGTAACAGCAGGTGCAGCTTTCCCACATGTGGAAACTGAACTTCTTACAGTGAAACTGTTCTGACTCGGCTCGTGCTGTTCGCCCTGTGTATGTATGTCATACCACAGCAGCTACTGTTCCCCCTGCTGCAGAAGACAGCTGCGTGTCACATCCTAACCCCAGCTCTGCCACCCAGGACACAGTCGTGCCTAAAACAGAATCCCTTGAATCAAACAAGGAAACCAACCCTGCTCATTCTGGGAGCCAGGAGAGCTGTGAGACCCCTCCGGTGACAAAGCAGGAACAGACAGGTACTCAGAGTCAAAGATTGACTCATGCTTGGTCTGCAGTCCAGCTGTCATCCTCCACTTCATAACTTGCTGCTGGAATGGGCATCCATCTTCATCTGTCTGCTGGTCTTGGCTGTTTGCTGCTAACCATACCCTGTTCTTTTTGCCCCAGTCATTTGCTTTGTTGGCTGCAAGTGGGCGGCTACACTGATCTGTTTTATATTTGCATGTAAGGTTCAGGACTGTAGCTATGTTTTTTTTAGTCTGTGCAAGTCCAAATTTCACATGGTTGCATATGTGCGAGTGCATGATGAGCATTAGATTGTTATGATGCCGCTCTGTCCAGCATGTGTAGCTTCTGTGCTGGTCATTGTACCTGAAAGTAGTACTTTTCCTTTTCACTGGATCAGTCTGTCTCTTGCTGACTGACATGTGAAACAGTCCATTCAGCTGTTGTTGTGTTCCAGAGATGAAGTGGTCTATAGCTGACTATTTTAAAACAACTAAATCAAAAGGAGGTTGGTGGACAGGGAGAGGTCTCAAATCCAACTTGCCTGATGATGAGAGTACAGGTGCAGGCAGGGAGGTACAATGCTACACAGCACATAGTGCTACGTTTATTATTGTACTTACAGTTTTGGCTTCCCACAGTTAATAAACATAATTGACTGTGATATTGAAATTTACAATGTGCTGCTCATAGTAAACAGCACATGTGTTCAGAAAATTAACAGTCACTTGTATTTTTTTTAAAACTTTGGTTAAATCTGACATTAGAGTGTCTTATTTCACTTTCTTCTAAGTAATGTTTGGTCTTGCACCCGTCTGAGTTTCTGAGCTGCGGTAACTGAGTGGAGACTAGAGGATTCTCTGTGCATAGCCGCAGTGTTTCGGCAACATTGGTAAATTGTCTAGCCTGTTGTTACGGCCAGCGCCTATCTCTCCATATGCTGTGTGTTTTCACCTGTGTGTGTGTTCAATTATGCAAAATAAGCTGTGTGGTTGCCTGACGGGGAGTGGACGTTGACAGAGGAGGCGGGTCCTGGCTGGGGTTCAGTGATTGGTGTAGCATCACCCAGGTTCCCAATGTCATCTGCCAGCTTCTTCAAATTCCGGCGTCAACTCTTCAGCGGGGTGGCTGAGTGCAGCACGCCGGGATTTTTCTGTGTGGTAGCTGAGGCTGGATGTTGTGCAGGGTTTGGGCCAGGGAAGAGGTCAAACTAAAAACACTGATACACTACATGTAGGTTTTGTTTTGTATTAGATTCCCTAGGTTAAAGGGGTGCTGTCTCCGGGTGTATTTTAAGTTCTGTTAATAGTTGTCAAATAGAAGAAGTTTGCTTTGTAATATTTTTGTTCCAGTGTGAAGCCCTAAGTTGTTAAGTTCTCCTTATGAGAATCCTCTTTGCGCTTTATCGCTTTTCTTTTGAGCAGCACCCACCGGCCCATTTCCTTAGCCTCAGTTTGTTAACTTTATACTGTTCTTTTCAAACTTTCTGATAAATAAACAACTTTATTTTTACCAAATACATCGGGTTTATGTTACTTTCCTTTTCCCCGAGCCGGGTCGTAACATAAAATGGGGGCTCGTCCGGGATAACCTGTTAAAAGGGTCCCGTTGTAAAGTTGTTTTTCAAGGTAAGTTTGATTAGATAGTATAAACACCTGTGCACAGTGTAAAGTAGTGCTATCAGATCTCCACGGGGAAAACATGGTGACGAAATTATCAAAAATATCTAGATTCAGGGCCGCCGTATAGCTCACTGAGTTAAGGCGTTACCACGTGGGCGCAGGTCGCCAGCAGCCAGTCATGAGTTCGAGTCCGGCTCACGACCCTTTGCTGCATGTCTATCTCCTCTCTACCCCCTTTCACCCTGTCTATCAATAAAGCTTCAAAAAATCTCCCCCAGAAAAATTATTTTAAAAAAAAAAAATCTAGATTCAGGTCATTGTCGGTCTTAACATCACTGCAAAATCAGGGTATGCAAAGACAACTAGTCATTAACATGTAAAGTTGATAAATGCTGTGCTGTGCCCAAGCATGGGGGAGCCAGACCATGTGCTGGTGTGACCAGCTGAGAAAGTTGGTACTACTAGTGGGAAAAGTTGGTCTGGAGCTCTGGTGTATGTTTGTTATTTCGCAACCAGTTTTGTGGAAATTGTGTCCAAGTGTTTCCATCTCAACTCAATATTTTTCATCGACAGAAAACTACATGACGTTTAAGGAAACATTTTATCGGGCAGATTTGTTATGGTCTTTGCTAATTGAAGTTGAGCGGACATTTCATGGTTTGTTTTTGGATGAAGGCTGGTATTCCTGAAATAATACAGGGATGATTGTAGGCGTTCCATGTCTTTGAATTTTATTTTTCCTTATACCTTTGCTGTGTCCACAAGATTTCGATGTCTCTCCAAAATTCTGTCAGGTCAGTGTGGCTGTTCCCTTAGGCTGTGAACATTGTATGCTGCTATGCTAGTCACAAGCACTGTTTTATTTGTCTCTGTTTACTTTTCTTCAGTTATACACTTGGTGTTTATTGTGTTGTCTGGCTGCTGGTCAATGGATTGTGTGTGTGTGTGTGTGTGTGTGTGTGTGTCCGTGTCCGACCATGCTGTGATACACGTTCCGTAACGGATAATTCCTCTGTGAATTCTATCAGCCTCCATGCATGGCTCGCACTGTGAAAGAAGACATCGTGGCTGTGTGTGCTTGTACCTGGACATAAATAACATTTCACTGAAAGCACTTTTTGCTGTGGCCTTTGAATGCTCCTTCTTTCTTGAAGTAGCTCAAACATTCAAGCAGTCTTGTAACACTGGAGGGATGGTAATTGCCCTCATCCTTGCCTGTCAGAGTGTCTCTTCATTATCTTCAGTAAACATCTCATTAAATAGTAAATGGATATTTTCTCCTTTCATGTAATTGATGCACAGAGACCTTAAGCTATTGCAGGGCATTTTCTGCCATACATTTTGCCCTGCTCCTAACTAAAGCCGATGGAGCAGTTCAGCAGTGTTAGCAAAATCTTCCATTTATTTCTGGTGCATTCATTATTTGTCCTATGCTTTATATTGTCTCCTGCGCTCATGGTCTTGAAAAGCACGTTTTTGGCACTGTGCTTGACGGCGTCCCTGGCAGCAACTGCCACGCCACGTCTGTCACAAACAGCTCCTTATTCTCATTCCAATTTATAGGCATTTGGGTGGGTTCCTGTTGCTTAGACAAAAGGCTCTCTGCCTGGAAGCCCCACCTGCTACCTCATCGACAAAGAGCTGCATGTACATGCAAGACTATCCCCTGTTACAATTCAAAGGCAGAGCTGGTGCTTTAATTTGGCTTTGCAGCAGGTGTTCAGCTTGTTTTAGGAGTGGGTAGGTGTTCCTGTCCGAGACAGGTTTGGTTTTATAGGCATAACTGGACTGATAAATGGTCTTTAATTTATTTTTTAAATAACAGCTTGATGGTTACATACTAATGCCAACATTTTACACCTTCTGACATAAAAGATAAGCTATTCTGATAGTTTTGTAATGAAAATTAGATTTTCGTTAGTGTTGTGTGTTGTTTAAAGATTGGTGTTTGTAGTAAGGGCTTTTAGTTTCCCTCCTACTATTTCATATGGCTGTTTTACTGTTACTGTCTACAGTACTCAGTCTTTCTGACCATATTTTTCTAGATGAGGACAGGAAAAGAAAGGCTAGCAGTGAAGTCACACACCCTGATGACGCACAGGCACCATCCGAAGATCAACAACTACAGCAGCAGCAGTCCTCTCAACCAGAGTCCAGTGGTGGCAGCAGCCAGGTTTCTGGATCTGGAAGCCTAAAGAAACCGGAACCGCCTGACCTGGCTGATAGGTCCTCCCAGTCCTCTTTTACCAGTCAGGATGGGACAGGTATTCAATACTGGGGCTGGTTAGCTCTCATAAACTAAACACTGACTTTGAAATCAATTTAGTTGTGTTCAATTATCTTTGGTATACTATCGGTACACTGACAGTGTCTTTTACTTTCTGAATGACAGAAGAGTATAATGAAAGGCTCAAGAGTGAGAAAGCTGCAGGACGGGAATCGAATAACCAAATGCCCAGAGGCAGCACAGAGGTATGGTTTTACTTTCATTTGACTGAAGTCTGTTAAAAGTTAAAGAAAAGTGATGACTACATCAAGTCCATGGCACCTAGAATCTTATATTTATTTATGCAAAGTTCTCATGTCAGCATAAATACTGACTCCATTAAGCAGGCTTACTTCTATTCATATGTAACATATCATATATATAACATATATATATATAACACTATACCAGCTTTGATGAAGCAAAAAACATTTTGTATAACCATCACCCATTCTTGGTTTGTAAATGTATTGTAGCAGCATGGGCATCAATCAGATCTCTCTTTATTAAAGCCGCAGTTTTTGCCCCCTCTCATGTTTCAGTCATCTCCGGTATGCTCGGATGGTGAATCTTCACGTCTCAGCTTCTTCAAAAGGGACCTGGCAGTGAATTTGAACAATTTGTTCAAACTGGGTCAGGAGGGTAAATACAGGGTCTACCATAACCAGTACAGCACCAACGTCCTGGCACTTAACAAACATCAGCACAGAGAGGACCACGACAAGAGACGCCACCTTTCCCACAAGTTCAGCCTGACCACCGCATCTGAGTTCAAATGGAACGGCTCAATCTACGGTTCACGAAGTTTGACTGTCTCCACCCTGCGTCTTACTATCATCCAGCTAGAGACAAATGTCCCTGGACCATTTATGCATCCCAACTGGGCATCACACAGGTATACCTTGGAAAAATCTGTGGAATTCTATGTTGTTGGACTTGCAGCCACACAGCAACATCAATCTTGCACTTAACAAATTGGGGGGGAATGTGTTAATCTCTTAGCTTTAGAGGTGGGTTTTTTATTATTGGATAGAGATAGGCTAACTGTCATAGTGAATGTCAAGCTATTCCTTCAAGGTCACAACATAAATGAGAGAAATAATGGGAGGAATTCTACGGTTCATACACTTTTCCTTGGCTTTTGTAGGACCAATTGGAACAAAGCAGTGCAGATGTGCAGCAAGGCCAGGGAATTTGCCTTGGCCTTGGCTATACTGGAGTGTGCCATCAAACCAGTGGTTATGCTGCCTGTATGGAAAGATTCTCTTGGACACACGAGGTAAAGGAAAACAAAACTGACAGCAACTGTGTCACTGTCAAACAGCTACATGTGTGTTTTCTACACCAACTGTATTGTATAGCACACTTATCGTGCAGTGTGCTCTCTGGAAGACTAAACTACTGTTTGAAGTACACAAGCAGAAGACTTTTTGCTGCAGTGCTCCACATGCCATTTACATCTTGGCTGAATATTGTATATTTTTTGCTTCAGGCTACATCGCATGACCTCTATGGAGCGTGAAGATAAGGAAAAGGTGAAAAAGCGAGAGAAAAAACTGGAGGATGAGGAGACACTGCAGCAGGCCACTTGGGTGAAGTACACCATCCCTATCAAACACCAGGTAAAACTTCAATGTCTTTCATCTGTAATTCAGCTCTGTATATTGCCAAGGAGATTTTATGCCGCACATACTGATCTAGACTAGTTTCCACATTCTTCAGCCTTTTTTCAGATGTACTCCCACCGCTCTATCAGATGAGCTCAAATATTCCCTTCATCAACATCACCAGTCATGTTGCATTTAATGTTACTTTTATGTTAGGCAATTTCACACTACATGTTACACAGCATGAAGCTTATTACGGCCATACTGCCTTGTGGATGCCCGATCCCGTCAGATCTCGGAAGCTAAGTGAGGTTGGCCCTGGTCAGTACCTGGATGGGAGACTGTGAGGAAACACCAGGAAGCCTGGGTGAATACAGTGTGAGAGTGAGTGGTTGGTGGTGGTCTGAGGGGCCGATGGCACAGACTGGCGGTCTCACCTCCGTCAGTCTACCCCAGGGCAGCTGTGGCTACTTAAGACGCTTACCACCATCGAGTATGGAGTGAATGAATAATGCATTGTAAAGCGTCGTTGAGGGCCTAGAAAAGCGCTGTGTAAAACCAGTGTATTATTATTGTTATTGTGAAGCTGGTTATTGTTAGTCGGGATGCACTGGTCTGATTCTGACTCAAACAACTGGTGTCTGTGACAATGGGACCAATTCATACATAAGCAACCATTGAAAGTTCATAAAAATGAAGGCTTTTGCCATCACCAAAATATTTTTCTGGGACTGTTCTCTGTTTCTGAACTCTACAAGAAAGTGTGCCAATGCTTATCAAAAGAGTTGAAAGATGTATCTGCAATGAGCTTCACAACAGATACCTGGAGCTCTGACATACGTCCATATTAGTTTTTGAGTTTAGTAGTACTCACACAGTGCAGTCAAAACATCTCTTGCAAGTGCACAACTTTTACTGTGATATTAAATAGCAAGTCAGTAAATTTAAATATGCATATTTAATTGTTAAACTTTAGTTTACAAAGTTATGAAAGCATTTTTTTAAAGTTAAGCCTGGTGTTTCCTTATATATAAAAGCATGACTTCCAGTCTTTTGCCCACAGAGAGGAATACATTTTCATAACAGTGGTATCAGATCAGTGCTCGTAGCAAGCGTCTGAAAGCCGCGATATCAAATTGGTATTGGCACTGAAAAAGTTGGTTAGTGCATTCCTAATTGTTAGAGAATGTTTTCATTTTACACAGTCAGGTGTCAGTGTTTAGATTGTGTCAGTCATTGCTTTAAACTACTTTTTAAACATAAACCAATGAATTTTAGTTAAGTGTTGATATTTTTCTGTTTGAAACCATTTTTTCTTGTACTCTCAATTGCAATCTGTGGTATGAATCATAATTTTATTATTTAAAACTGGTTGAGTTAATGCCCAATCTCTTCATGCACCCGCTGGGGTTCCAGCACCCCTGGTTGATATCAAAGACCCTCAGAAAGAGTCTGTCAGTAGTCTGGTGATGCAGTGCATTGAAAGGCGAAGAAGCTGTGTAGCAGTATACTGCTGATATTGTCATAGAGCCTGTACACTGTGTCAGTTTGATCTGAATGTTGTTGCATAACTTGAAGGCTGCTTTACAGGTGGTGTTGTTTCTCAGTTTGAATGTACATAAATGTTCTCTGAAATGATTGTGGTTCTACATCATGATCACTTATGCATTTTTAAAACCAGGTGTGGAAGCAGAAGGGAGAGGAGTACAGAGTGACGGGTTATGGTGGTTGGAGTTGGTTCAGTAAGACCCGTGTGCCACGTTTTGTTCCAAAGCTACCAGGAAACACAAACGTAAACTACCGCAAAGAACTGGAGGGTAAGACCTGAACTAAAGCATTTTCCCAGAGGTGCTGCTTTTGTTTGGGTTAATATATTCTTCTGCAGCTCACACTTTGCGTTTACAATGATTTTTTGCTGTCTCCATTGCAGCTAAATTCAAAAAAGAAAAGGCAGCAGTTTACACAAATAAGAAGAAAAAGTTGATGGAAATGGATAAGCAGACTATTCAAAACCGAGCAGATGAGGACAAGAAACAGGCATCAAGCACTGTGGAGTCTCAGAGCACTTCATTAGAAGAGGACAGCAAACCTCAGACACCTGAAGAGAAAGAAAAACCTGCCAAAGAGGAGGAGCAGCAGGCAAAAAATGTAGAAGAGAAGAGAGAAGAGGAAAGTCTGGAGGTGGACTCTTCTCTCGAAACTGCTGTTTCAACTGATAAGAAAGGTGAATGTTTGAAATTAAATTACCTCTCTTGTTTCCATGGATTTTCCTTGATGCTGTTTGTGAACAAATGTTTCCATCATCCACTGACCTTTGTGATTCTTTCTCACAGATAAAGTTGAAAACACAGACCCTTCCTCACCTGCTGTGCATCCTGCAGAGGAAGAATCAGCCCAGATATCTGCACAACCCAAAAAGGAAGAGACTGCGTCATCGAAAATCTTCTACGATGTTGTGAATGTCAGTGAGGGCTTTCAGCTGCGAACTGCTTATAAGAAGAAGGTAAAGCCGTCCAAACTGGATGGGCTCTTGGAACGACGAGTAAAACAGTTCACCTTGGAGGAGAAGCAAAGACTGGAACGGATGAGACAGGCGTCTCTCTCGTCCAAAATGGTTGCTGCAAAGCCTGCTTCTGGGGTTAAGGTTGAAGAATCCACATCAAACAAACAGCAACCTTCTGTGACCCCATGTGTTAAAGTAGAGGAGAAAGAGGAGAGCTTACAAGTGAAAGACCACATTGTTAAAAAGCTTGACTTTGAGCAGGAACACACAGGGGCAAACAAGGACAACTTGGATGTCAAATCAGACATCACAGTGCCCAGCCATAGTAAACAGACAGAAGTGAATGCTGTGCATGGCAATGGCGGGGAGGCCTGTGCCCATAAAGAAGTGAACGGAGGACTTTTAGCAAGCACTGAACTCAACAGTAATAACAATTGTATTTCAGAGACAATGGAAAACAATGAAAAAACACCGAAGCCAGATGTGGCTCGAGTGGGAGAGAGTGCTAAAAAACGTTCATATGAAGAAATGGAGCAAGGCAGTGGACAGAGCGACACAGAGAGCATGGAGGTAACTGAAAGCAAGAGCAGTCCATTGCAGGTGAATGGAAAAACTCTGATAACCGCCCCGACAGACAGAAATATCAACTCTGATGTGGCCAGTCAAGTCCAAGGTGATATTAAAGACCCACAGAAAGAGCCTGTCAAGGCTCTGATGAATGGAAATGTGTCACAGAATGATGTGTCCAACACATGTCACCCACCTTCCCTGAAAGTCCCAAAATTAGAGAACCATGTAGGAGATGGTCTCGGTAAGAGTGAGGATGTGGCCATGGACAGTGAGGGGAACATGCCTGCTAAACTTCAGTCCTCAAGCCCCTCTTGCCAAAATAGTAATAGTATAGACAATTGCACTAATAGTGAAGGTTTAAAGACTTCCATCACCTCTAATGTCGCCACGACTCAAAATGCCCTCACACCCGACACCTCCAGCAGCATTGGTGTGCCTGCTGTGACGTCTCAAGCAGTAAGTAGCGCAGCTTCCTCCGTCAGCATTTCCGCCGCCACCCTGCCCAGCTCCGGAGCAGTCTTATCCCCAAAGACTAAAGTTCCAATTATTGACACCAAAATGGGCGCCTCTGGTCCCACGTCAACCAGCTCCATGACAATTAGTAAAGAGTATACCACCAGAGACCGAGTCAGCCTTCTGAGGTTCTCTAAATCCAAGAAGGCCCGATCAGGCACAGCCTTGCCATCCTACCGCAAATTTGTTACCAAGAGCAGCAAGAAGAGCATCTTTGTCCTGCCAAACGATGACCTGAAGAGGATGGCGAGGAAGGCAGGCATCAGAGAAGTGTCTATCTTCAACTACAATGCCAAGCCTGCCCTGGATATATGGCCGTACCCCTCACCTCGGCCCACCTTTGGGATCACATGGAGGTCAGTAACGCATTAAGACACTTCTTAATGAACTACAACCTGGCATTTGTAGTATAGAGTTAAAAGCTGTTATTATGATTAATAGGTCAACTTAAACAAGGACACCAATGAATAGGTTGGACTTTTTCCTTATTATCTTTACATGGCAATAATAAGACATTTGTTTCCACTCATGAGCAGTGTATTGCTTTACCAGGATTTTAAGAGCCAGAGTGTAGTAAATCAGACTGTGTATGTAAACATGCTTACAGACAGCTGTGCTATGAAGCAAGTTTGACATAGCCAGGCTTTCTTTGTGTAAGTCAGTTTGACAAAAACTATAGCCCCAGTCAGAGATAGCAGGCCAAAACATAAAAACATATTTATCTTATTTCTGCATCACCGCTGAATACATGTCTGCTTCCGTGGCAACGCAAGGCATATAGTTTGCAAAACTGTAACTGCATGGCTGCATTCAGTGATATTAGTGATGTACAGATACACAGATGTGACAAATTTTCTCTGCTGAGAATCTGTATCACTGATAGAGAATCATAAGGAAACAATTTGGTTAAAGGGAGATGCTTCTAGCAGCCGATTTAAATCCGAAACTCTGAATACAACCTCCTCCAGACCAGGTTAACTCCACAGCATAAGTTACCATGGTGATCTAGCATGTTAAAAGAGAGCAGGCTTTGTGACACTGAAAACCCTGACTTGAAGCTCAACATACCTCGCTAACCCACTAATCTCACCTCGTAGTACAGCCCTCAGGTGTTGGAAATGACTCATTTGTGTCTGTCATTGTTCAGATACCGTCTCCAAACTGTGAGGTCGCTGGCAGGTGTTAGTTTGATGCTCAGGCTGCTGTGGGCCTGCCTAAGGTGGGACGACATGGCTGTTAAACCCTCTTCTGCTGTAGGGACTACAAGGAAAGGTGAGAAAATTCTGCACACATCATCTTTACATGTTCTTTTCATCTTCTCTTTATGTCTTTGAGGAATCTTGTTATGTTAGTGTGTGAATACTGCATCAGGAAGATCATCTGTCCCCTTGGAAACACTAGCATGTGTCCATGTAGTGTTTGTCTCTTGCAGAAAACTCTGGCAGGGCGCTGGGTGCACTTCATGTCAATGCTTCCCCCTCAAAGCACCACATTCCTTGACAATGTATCTCTACTTTAACTTCCATTGTTAAAGAAAGTTGAAGTAGATAGACTGACATCGCCCATCTTTGTGGTAACTTCTGTCTGACATATCATGTAGCTCAAGATAGACAGAGCAAGTCAATTTTCTTGGTTACCAGGGTGACTAGTCCCGCTCATACAATTGGTTGCTGAAAATGAGCAACAGTGACGACACCAGTGACTTTATGAAAATTCTGATTTCAAACTTTTCAAAGTTCTCAGAGCAGCCGCCCAAAAAAAGAACAGTGCTCTTGAAATGCACGTTCGATGCAGCACTTTCTGCTAGTTGGTAGCATATGCTCTTTCCTCACTGAGAACAGCTTAAAACCGAAGCAAGCAGAAAAGAAAAAACTGTATGGACACTCAGCCTTAGTTTGCATTTCTGTTCAAATATAAAAGTAGGGAGAAGCTGTTCTAAATAACTGTGTAATTATGTTTGATTTTTACCAAAGAAACCACGGACACAGACATCACCACGACAGAGATCATCAAAAGAAGAGATGTGGGGCCCTATGGCATCCGGTCAGAATACTGCATCAGGAAGATCATCTGTCCCCTTGGAAACAGAGACACTCCCAAAGGTATAAGACCATGATAATAATAAAGTAGAAAAAAAAGTTCTTGCACAGTTGAAGAATGACTGCTATTAGGGCTGCACAATTATGGCCAAAATGATAATCACTTTTACTTTGATGAATATTGATATCAGAACCATTTATGACTAGCCAGCTGTCCACAGGGAAGCCTCCAGTCCCTGCTCAGTTACTGCAATGCAGAAACTTTGACAGATGTGTGACTAAAAAGTACTTCAAAAAGGGTGAAATAATGTGTTCTAATGCCAGACTCACCCAAGCTGAAACCATGTGGTTTTATCTACATTGGCTGTTTTCTATGAGTTAGCAGAGTACACATTTCAAACGTCGATATCATATTCAGACTGATTGTGCCGCCCTAACCAAGATCCAATGATGACGTTTCGTCAACATTTTACGTGCATAATTAATCGTTACTGTCTTACTTCCCATGAGTAGAAACCCCAACTCCACAGAGGAAAGGCCTTCGCTCAAGCGCCTTGAGGCCCAAGAAGCATGAACCAGCCAAGCTGACGGGGCCTATCGCTGTGGAGACATGGGTACCTGAAGAGGACCTGGAGCTGTGGGAGATCAGAGCCTTTGCAGAGAGGCAAGAAACACACAGCAAACCACCTCTTCTCATTATTATTTTTGGGAACACTTAATTGTTCTGATAGAAATGGATCACCAACTTTGCATGTTTTTCTTTGGCGTTACAGATTGGAGAGAGAGAAGTCTCAGGGTGTAGATCCCTCCAAGACTGGGGCTACTCTGAAGACAGCAGAGGAAGTCAAGGCCCATTTGGAGAATCAGCTGAAGCAGGCCAGGCTGGCTGCCCAGCAGGTAGAAACACAGCACACTGCACCCACATGGGTGTTTTCAGTGGAGCAAGGCTTGGAGGTCAGATAATTCTCCATATACCTAAAACATTCTAACATTTCTTTGTTTTAGAAACGTCTTGAGCAGCAGAGACCAGGTACTCCTGCCACCGCTTCCACAACCACCACCTCAGCCAGCATTCCCAGCACCCCAGTGTCCACAGGCCAGAGGATAGGTCAAGTCACATCTGGAACCAAGATGGTCCTGGCCTCCAAACTGGGCTCTCCAGTTTCGTTCCAGCAAGACAAGAACTTCCATCAATCTTTCGCTTCCTGGGTCAAGCAGGGTCAGAACAACAACAACAGCTCAGGTGAGCAGGTGGAAGACAAAGAGTGGTCTACAGTCATGTTCTTTTCCATCCATCATCATCACGCGGGAGGACAAAGGAATTCTTCATACAAGACTTTTTTTTCCGTTTTTCGATTTTATTTTTTCAGTTTTGTTTCTTTTTTAGTATCATTTCACAGCCGTATAAAAAGTGAATCATCAGCATGACTTTTCACTACTTTTTCTTTTTTGTGTCAGTTTTCCACATTGATAAGTATAAATCGCTTGCCAAAATGAGTTTGCAGCGTGTGGTGTCCACTTTGAATCCCATGAAAATTCTGAATTCTGTATATCTAAGAGAAATACACATAAGCCTGTGTATCATCAGAATTAAAACCATTTTAATAGCAAATCTTCAAAGCATCAGCCCCTTTGTTGACGAGAACCGGACAGTGGACACCACAGCTGTAGACTGGCTGTTGTGGTGGCCCTTGTGGGTACACGTGACTGCAGGTGGCATGGTGTGTCTTGCAGCCTCCGCTGGCTCGGTGGCCACTGTGGCTAGCAGCATCACCACCACAGAGCAAACCTTCCAGATCGCTGGCAGCCCAGTGACTGTGGCTGGCCAAGTCCTCACCGCCAAACTGCCCCTCCCCGCTAACAGCAAGATTGTCACGCTCAACATGCCCACTACTCAAGGAGGTAGGGAGCACGAGTGTCATCCATTTCAGCTAGTTTTTGGCTCACATTTGCCAAGATGGATGGAAGAGTGTCGTGTGAGAGGCAAAAAACTGCCTTGTGATGAATAATTTACACTGAGCATGAGTGATGCCCCCAGTGTCATTTTTCCTTGTTATTGTTTTTTCCAGATTATATTAAAAACCTCCTCTGGACGAAAGCAGAGCTTGCTTTTTTGTTACTGTCGTGTGCGGCAGTTTTAAAACCCTTTCTGTTTTTTGCATCATGTATAAATGACTGTTTTCCCTTGAATTGAGGGAGGAAGATGCTTCATTCTTGTTTTGTTTTTGTTTTTTAGCCAAAATAATGCAAAAATACACACGCACAGTGCATGTTTTGCTGCATCTGTACATTCTTGACCTGTATCCCTCCGTGTACACAAGCATATTTACTTACTATCCTTACATAATTGTTCTTATCAACAGGTGTAGTCCAACAAAAAGTCCTTGGCATTTTCCCCTCTGGGCCTCCTGCAAACCTCAGAACATACAGCACACTACATCCCACAACTGGCAAGATCAACCTCAGAGCCACAACCTCTGCCTCAACCACTCAGCAGCAGGTCTTCTGTCTTTCACCAATAATTTTTCAATTTTACCTAAAGATAATGCAGATATTTAGCATGATTACTGATGATTTTACTCTTGGCTTTGTTTTCTAGGCCACCACAGCCGGAAGCCAAACACAGCCAGGCATGACGATGAGCCAGACACTTTCCCCATCTACCTCTGTTGGTACAACAATGATCAGAAGTCCTACTTTGGCTCAACAAGGTGTTCTGTCCAACTGATAATTTTAATCTCAAATAAATGTCCTCGGCCTTTGTAGGCTGTGCCTTATAAGAAACAATAAATTATAAATCTTCTTTCCTTCCAGGCCTGGTTCAGCAGGCTGCAACCCCGATGGGCCGTGGTCAGCCTGCAGCTTTACCAGCTTCTACACCCATGCAGGCAACTGCAGCTCAGAGGGGTCCTGCACCATCACCGTGTGCAGCTACCACAGCTTCTGGACAGTCTCCTGTAGCTTCGTCTCAGCCTCAAAGACCGCAGCAGGGTCAAGTCAAACTCACTATGGCACAGCTCATGCAGCTAACACAGGGTGCACAGGTAATGGCCACATTTTTGCTATCATTCTTTTCTTTCTGCTTATTTACCAAACAAGTGGAAATTCCATGCTGTCACAGTATCTGTTATTGTATTTGTTGTCTTTATACCTCTCCTTTTTATTTTCTTTTATTAAGTAGTTTATACTGTTGTTTTTAAAGGCACTGTATTAGGAGAGATTAGGTCACTTCTAGTTGAAGGAAAGATTAATTTTTCTGTAATTCTGCAGGGAGGAAACCCAGGTCTGACAGTGGTGATCCAGGGTCAAGGCCAGACCCAGGGACAGTTGCAAATCATTCCCCAGGGTGTAACAGTCATCCCTGGCCCTGGTCAGCAGCTAATGCAGGCAGCCATGCCCAATGGCCAGGTCCAGCGATTCCTCTTCACTCCTATGCCTCCATCCTCATCAGCTTCAACTTCAGTTCCCACTGCTGCTACCCCTACAAAACCTGCAACACCTCAGACCCCTCAAACCCAAATGTCCTCACCAACTCAAGCGAGAGCCCTCGCACAAGTCCAGACAACTCCCTCAGCTTTAGCTCAAACACAAATGACAGCCCCTCTGCCTGCCCCAACACACGTTGCAGGTCCAACACAAATGCCAAGCTTAGCCCCTGCCCCAGGCTCAGTCCCTCTGCAAACCCCGGTCGCAGCCCCTGTGCCTGCTCCACCACAAGCTGTAGCCCAGCCCTCACTCCAAACACAAGTGTCATCCGTCCCCGCACAGTCGCAGATATCTGCTCCTGTGCCTGCTTTGCCACAATTTGCAGCCCAAACCTCCACACAGGTTTTATCTTCCACACCAGCCTCAGTTACTACACAGTCCCAAATGGCAAGACCTTTGCCTTCTACAACACAAAATGCAGGCCTAACTATGACACAGAAACAGATCTTCACCTCCGTTGCAGCCCCTACACAAAACCAAGCTGAAGGCCAAGCTCTGGTTCAAACTCAAGCCTCCACCCTTACACCACCCTCAGCCCAAACTGCAGGTTCACTCCCTGTTCCAGGACATGTTGCTTCCCCATCTCAAGTCCAGACACATGCCTTCAGCTCTGCCACAGGCTTCAAATCAACCCCTGCCCAGATGCATGTTACTGCTCTTGCCCCTGCTTTATCCCCTGTGTCAGTCAAGACAGTTAATCAAGCTGCTGCTACAGCAGCCGACATTAATTCGGCCCAAATGCCCGGTTCTGCCTCTCTTCCTTCTCCTGTTCAAGCTCCAACCCCTGCTCTTGCACCTGTTTCTGCTCCTGTTATAGCTGTTGTGTCCACCCAAATAGCGGTCCCTTCCCTAGCCAAAGCTCCGACTCAAATCCAAGCCACAGCTCCTGTTCCTCCTCATGCTGGTGCAGCAAATGCTGTTGTCACACCAGTCACAGCGACATCTACAACACCTTCAGTGCCAGGTAAGAAACCCAGTGCAAACAATAACATTGTCCTCTTGTAGTCTATATATCATGGTTTCCTTTAAACTAAGGTGACTTTAAATTTGTTTAATTTAATACTTTGCTTCTCTTTCCACTTGTAGTTCTAACAGAGCAGAGGGCAGCTCAGCCTCAAGGATGGACTCCAGCCTCATCTCAAGCGCTGACTCCAGTTCAGCCGGCTCACCAGGCTGCAGCCCCACTTCAGCCACCTGCTATGGCCACTGTACCTGCTTCTGCTCCTGCACCCATCTCCACGCACTCACCTGTTACCCCTCTGCCTCAGGCATCTCTGACACCTCAGTCTCAAGCACAAGTCCAACACCCTGCCGTTGTGTCCGTGCAGCAGATGTCTCAAATTCCAGTCTCAGCAGTGCAGGTTCATATGAAGGGATTACCGGTCTCCTCTGTTGTGACCACTATGAGACCCACACAGCCTCAGCTTCAGCCCCAAACCCATACACTGCTTCAACCCCAAGCTCAAGCCCAAATCCGTGCACAGGTTCAGGTCCAGTCTTGTGGCCAAGTCCAACAGATGTCACACATTCAGGCACAAACACATCTCCAAGCCCAAGCACATCCTCAAATTCACCCGCAAGTCAGAGTTCAGTTTCAGCCTCGGGCACAAATTCAGCCACAAGCTCAGCAATTGCCACAAACCCAAGTACAGCCCCTTGCTCAGATTCAACCTCAGGTGCAGTTTCAGTCCCAAACCAAAACTTTGCCCCAGGCCCAGCTCCAACCAAGGGTCCAACCTCAGTACCAGCAGGTACATGCTTCTTTTCAAACACAGCCGCAAACCCAACCTCAGGCTCAGCAACAGCCTCAGGTCCAACCGCAACTCCAGGTTCAGTCACCGCCTCAGGTTCAGTCTCAGGCCCAAACACAGCTTCAACCGCAGCCCCAGATCCAAACCCAACTCCATCCCCAGGTTCAGGTCCAGTTCCAGCAACAAAACCAGATTCAACCTCAGGCCTCACAGCAACCACAGGTCCACATTCAATCACAGGTTCAAGCTCAAGTCCAATCCCAACCCCAGTTTCAAGTCCAGTCACCGCCACAGACCCAAGTTCCGCAACAGCTTCAGGTTCAAGCCCAACCTCAAGTCCAAGCGAAGCTCCAAGTCCAGTTCCAACCTCAGAACCAAACTCAAGTTCAGTCACAGCCTCAGATTCAGGTCCAGTCTCCAATCAGGCATCAACTCATCACTGTTCCAGGCCTCCAACAGCCAGTCCAGCTACTCTCTGCCCTGCCACCGCATGTTGCAGCTCAGATCCAAGCCCAGATCCAGGCACAGACGCAGCAGCAAGGTGGTACAGTTCCCCAACAGATCAAACTGCAGCTGCCCATCCAGATCCAGCAAACTGGGGGGCAAATTCAGGCCCATCAGATCCAGAACATGGTCACTATACAGGCGCCAGCAAGCGTCCAGGAGCAGCTTCAGAGGATGCAGCAGCAACAGCAGCAGCAGCAGCAGCAACAACAACAGCAACAACAACAGCAACAACAACAGCAGCAACAACAACCAAAGAAGAAAAAACACCACGAGGCTAAAAGGGAACAGAGAGAGCAGAATCTGCAGATTGTGAGCCCAGGGGATGGTGTCCAAAAGCAGGTGTGACTTAAAAGAACAACAAAATAATTGATGTCTGACACCATTTATATATGAACTGTCAAGATGATGCACATACTAACGAAGAGTTTTTCAAATGTCAGGTGGTGAAGCAGAATTCTACAGCAGAACAGCTGAAACAGAGGAAGACTTTGGCTGCTGCTGAGCGAGAGGAGAACCAGAGGTCTGGAACGTAATAATCACAGAAATGTTGAATAAAATTTTCTTTGAATCCTTCATACTGCTAACTGTTCATGTTCTCTGATGATTTTACTGAATAGCTACCCCACCAGCTAAACCAAATGAAACCACTGTTCTCTGTCTTCAGAATGATTGTGTGCAACCAGGTGATGAAGTTCATCCTTGACAAGATTGAGAAGGATGAGAAGCAGGCAGCTAAGAAACGAAAGAAGGAAGAAGTGGTGGAGCAGAAACGCTCCAAGCAGAATGCCACCAAGCTGACAGCACTGCTGTACAAGCACAAAGAACAGCTGAAGGCTGAAATCCTGAAGAAGAGAGCCCTGCTGGACAAGGAGCTGCAGCTGCAAGTACAGGTTAGCACACTTTCATTCTTCTCAAAAATGGTTATGTATAAAGTTAAAATACACAAGAATTATTCTTTAAATCTGGTGCACAGCATTAGTCTGGCATCATTGGGGCAAATTTTCACACTAACCTTTCAGCATATTGTAGTTCAAATGGTCTGAGCAGAAATTAGACTTCTGAACCTCCTAACTCCATTACAGACTTAAAATCTAGACCATGAAGGACAATGTTAGCCAGTCACAGAGCTTTTCACCGATTAAATCAGAAAATCCACTTTGCAATTTCTGCCTGCTCCAGCATTAAGGCAACATATTTAAAAATATTGCATATTCCGTGCCATGTATCTCTCTCAGGAGGAGCTGAAGCGGGACATAGCCAGGCTACAGAGAGAAAAGGAAAAAGCCCGAGCTGCTATCACCCAGGCTGCAGCAGCTACAGTAAAGGCAGCCGCCTCCCACTCTTCCAACTCCTCCCATCTTTCTCACTCTACACATTCCTCTCACAGCACCCACACAGTGACCTCATCCTCCTCATCCCATAAACGTAAGAGGGAAGACGAGAGAGACAAAGACAGAAACAAAGATAGGGACAGGCATCAAGACAAGGACAAGAAACGGGACAGAGACAAGGACAGAGACCGATACAGAGACAGAGATAAGGACAGAGACCGGGATCGAGACAGGGAGAGAGACCGAGAGCGGGACAGACATCGAGATAGGGACCGAGACAAGGACAGAGATAGGGACAGAGACAAGGAAAGAGATTCCAGCTCATCAAAACACAAGAAGAAGAAGAAGCTCTCTTCTACCTCAAAGGATCACAAGAAGGACACCAAACTGTACTGTATCTGTAAAACGCCCTATGACGAGTCTAAGTAAGTACTGCCTTTACTATTTTGGCTAGATTTTAAACATGTCTCAATATACTTAGATGTTCACTTGGTTAAATTACTGTCACTAAAGTGATTTTTCTCTCCCAGGTTTTATATCGGGTGTGACCTGTGCTCCAACTGGTTTCATGGTGCGTGTGTTGGCATCACAGAGAAGGAGGCCAAGAAGTTGGAGGACTTTGTGTGTAATGACTGTAAACGTGGTCAAGAAGGAGGAAGCAGTGAGGAGCTGTACTGCATTTGTCGGACACCATATGACGAATCACAGTAGGGCTCCTTTTACATTACACAACTGTCAGCAGTTTTAAGCGTCATGATGAGCAGGGTCAATCTATTCTATTCTAGTTACAATCTCAGAAATGCAGAGTGGTATTTTTGCATGCATCTCTGTTGATTCACTGTGACTGCTCTTCATTTTCGCGCACATTCTTCGGTGTGCTAACCAGGATGTATCCGATGCTCCCTCAGGTTTTACATAGGCTGTGATCGCTGCCAGAACTGGTACCACGGGCGCTGTGTCGGCATCCTGCAGAGCGAAGCCAATCACATCGACGTGTACGTGTGTCCGCAGTGTCAGTCGACAGAAGACGCCATGACAGTCCTCACGCCGCTCACTGACAAAGACTATGAGGGATTGAAAAGAATATTACGCTCGTTACAGGTAAGAAACCTATGTATGTGGGACTGTGTGTACCTATGTATTAGTATTGATTGCAATAGTGAATCTAAACTTGGCAAAAAGCAAAACAATGATGCTCTATTCCATAATGATGAAGGTAAAACAGATGATCTTTTATTGTTTGTAATGAGGAAGTCTAAAATATCTTCAATCTACAGCAGCCGCAATATGTTTAACTTTTTTTCATATGCAGTTGTGACTACATATTTTGACAGTTCCATGTGCTTTTTTATTCTGCAGGTTTTGTTCGTCGGCACATTCAGTTTAAAATAAAACCAGGGATACTGCATTAAAGTGCTAAGTCTCAGCTGTTGAGTAGGTTCAAATAAATGTGGGAAGAACAGTGTGCGAGACTAGGCTCTCAGGATTCCTCTGTGTCCTGGAAATCTTGAAAATTTTTAAACCACACGTGGAAAAATAAGAGAAATATTTAAAAAATTAATAAGAAAACAGTGACATTGTACACACCTGGTAACAAGTTTCCTTTTAAAATGAGCCCGTTAACCTTTACCATGCATCATTTGGCTCTTGCCAACTGCATTGTGAAGAATTTTACCCTAGATCTATTGTAAATATTTAACCTGATAAATGATGTTTTTACCTGTTTTCATTTCCTGAGGATGACGTCATGGTACTGACATTATGATCATTTCATTTATTTCAGTCTCACAAAATGGCCTGGCCTTTCCTTGAACCAGTGGATCCTCACGATGCACCTGATTATTATCGTGTGATCAAGGAGCCAATGGGTACGGCAAAATGATAGAAATTGATTGTGGTTATCTTTTTCAGAAATCAAATTAAATTATTTATTCAGGCATTGCACAGACGTTTGGGGCAGCTTCCCTCCTCTGAGTCCAAACTGTTACCAGACTGACTGTAGCCAGATTACATGAATAAACATGCTAAAGGGAGCACTGCCCTCCTCTGATTTTTGAGTTTTGAATTGGCCTAAACTGCTTAACTGATGCCACTATGCTGTGTATTTTAGATCATTTTTATGTAGACGAGGTATGTGCATATTATTCTCTGCGCTTCACATATTTCTATATCCCTCGCAGACTTCTCCACGATGGAAACTCGTTTGCAAAAGCGACATTACCACAAGCTCACAGAGTTTGTGGCAGACGTGACCAAAATCTTCGACAACTGCCGCTATTACAACCCCAACGATACGCCCTTCTTTCAGTGTGCCGAGGTCCTCGAAGCCTTCTTTGTACAGAAGCTTAAAGGTTTCAAAGCGAGCAGGTGAGATTGATTACTTTCACAACTTAAGACTCTCAAGGTTTCCAGGTTTCTCCCCTCGCCTCCATGCTTGCTGTACAGCCTTGATTGTTCTCACTGGCTTCTTCAGAAATTCTGTCCTGTCGGTTTCATTGATCTTTTTTAGTTAGTGCATTTTATGGCTGCATTTCACTTTTTTTTTTTTTTTAACAAGCATGTGTGTAGAAACGTGCAGTAGAATGTGAGGTACATGTAGACTAGAGTTGCTGTTAATCTTTTTTTTTTTTTTTTAACCTTCTGAACCCCAAACAGTTTCTGGATGTTTGTTTGCTGTGTGCGCTCATTTTTCACTGTAATATAAACTTCTGCACCTCTGTGGAAACAGCAACCATGGATGGAATGAGAGAAAATGCCGTAAATCATCAAAATAGAAAAATGAAAGGATAATTGCTTTTTTAAAATTTTACAAATAATTACTGAAAAAATGGTGTTTAAAGTAATTTGACTTGTAGTTTTACAACCTCCACAATGTCACATGACTGTAGGTCACACTGAGTCAGTCTTGGCTTTACGGTTACGCCAAGAAGTGCAGACTTTTTAAAATTACAGCAAATGGTGGGGTTTTGTGGTGAATTTTAAAATGAGACACGTAGAATAAAGTGATTATGATGAAATATCGGGATATTAGGACTAGATTGGGTGCAGGTTTTTTTACAGAACTGCACATCACACAAACAACGTTGAAAATCCAGTGATTCTTTGTTTTGTTTCAAACCAGCCTGGTGGGTTTGGGGGTTCAGAGGGTTGCTTGTTGCTTGGTGCTGCTGAAAAATCAACAGAGCTGACAGACATTAAGACATATATGTGATGTCTTAACATCCCTTAGTGCCATGTTACATCTGTACTGTGGATCATCTTGCACTTTGTGTCTGTTCACCTTTGCTGCATGCCTTTGATTTATGCCATCCCATTTTCTTCTTTCTTACAGATTGTCAGATTCTTAAGTGGGCCAGTCTAGCTGGAGTCTGGACTGGATTCTGGGGTCTCTAGTAATAATGACATTCAAACTTTGTGTTCCCAAACCAGCAAAAACATTTAAGAAAAAAAAAAAAAGCAAAATAACACACACAAACACCAAATGTGCTTTGATTTAGTTTAAAGTTTTCTGGAACCAGTTGTGATCACAGTTTTCAGTAGTAATAAAATGGCAGCCATGTTGACATGTGGTAATAATGTAATTGAGGGACATGCTTTGTTCTCATCCCAGATCTGAATATGGGCCTTCATGAACAATCAATCACGCTAGCTCGGTTGTGCTCAGTAGGGTTTTAAATCCATTGCAGTTTCAAACTTGTATTTATTTCTGTTCTGCTTATTTGGATTGAATCTGTTGAGACTCTGTTAACTAAAATATATAAAGCTGCCTATTTTATTATAGAGAGATATTTATGAGATGTTTTTGTATGTTGCTTCCCCTCAGTTTAACTCTTGAATGTACATAAATTTTATCATGTACAGTTGTTGTTAAGATATATCTGACTGTTTTAGATAATAATGAAACAAATCATTTTAGATGTTATTATTTTACAAGACTAACATGTAATAGAAGGAGCGAGGAGCTTCTCATTCCTCGTTTCACAAAGTAACCTCAGTTTGTAGTTGCAGTAGATTTCTTCATTAATAAAGGCATTCCCACTTAATTACACCAACATGGCTGCTGGTTGCTATGCCGACCCCTTTGCATCCTTCCGTGTCTGTTTGATCACTGTTAGGATGTGCAGCAATAAGCAAAATGCGAAGGGCTCTCAACTCTCCCCTCTCTCCGCATTCTGTAGGTCTCATAACAACAAGCTTCAGTCTTCTTCAGCCTCTTAGAAAGCGTCGCACATTGCGCGAACAAAATGCACTTGCCAAGAATATGGCTTTTCTGAACTGTAACTCTGTGACGGACTCTGCCTCACCCTGTGTTTGGGATTTGCTCCTCTGACTTCGGCATCTGGGGGCAACCAGCACCTTGCTGCTTTCACAGGATTGTTCAGGCGGAGCTGCCCTCTGCCCATTTCAGCTGTATGGGACCTTTTCGGACCTGTCTTCGTCAGAGGAGCGAGAACAACTGAGGCATTTCAGAAGAAAGTTTACCTCGGAGAAAAGACTCTTACGGAGCTCTCATATTTCCATGTACTTTATTTTTGATCTCAGTCTTTTTCATTTTTTTCTTACTCGGTAAAAAGAAATCCCTCAGGCCATCCTCGTGGTCATCATGTCCGATGAAATAGGAAGTTGAATACCGGCTTACAACGACTGCGTTTCACTGAGCATCATGTAACAAGAGTTTTGTGTCTAAATTCAGATATCACAGTGGAACAATGTTCTTCTCCCATTTCCACTCATTGTTTAGTCTGAAGTGGCATGAAAGAGAGTTAAAGTACTAAAGATCTGGACATTGGTGGTCTGCTTGGTTAAACTCCTGTAACCTACTGTAAGTACAGTAATAAGCTATTGGAAACCAATTGCTTTGCAGTAGTGACTGACTGAGAAGGATGAAACCGTAAATTTGAAGGTTCCTGCCCTGTTTGTAAAAATTTGTCAGATTTTGACTTGATTTCTTTTTCGTTTTTTTGTATTACAGCTGAAGAAATATTGATGTATATGGAACTTAATAAATTTGAAAAGACTGATTTCTTCCTCTTATGTATTTTTGACTCTGACAAATGGACATATTGGAGATAAAGACATTTTTATCGAACTTTTAGACACCCCTTTTTTGGTGAAAATCACGTTTTGATTTTGTTAACATGTTCAGATGGTGTTTTTTATTTATATATGCTGGCACATCATGTGTGAAATAAACAGTCAACACAATGGCTGAGTATTTCCACCTTGAAACTGCAGTGTGTTGATGACAGCCTTAAAAACGCACATTCCATCTCCTGAGATTCATTCATAACAAACCTGAGCAACCAATCCTGTCCACTTGCAGGGATAGCTTTGTGGTTTTCTGAGGCTTTTTCTTTCTGTTCTCTAGAATCCAGGTGGGTTTCAACACATATGATTGAATGACTCTAATACAACAGGGTTATACAGCGGGGAAAATAAGTATTGAACACGTCAACATTTCTCTCAAAAAACATATTTCTAATCGAGCTATTGACATGAAATTTTCACCAGATGTCGGCATCAACCCAAGTAATGCACACATACAAAGAATCCAAACATTTATGTTCATAAATTAAGTTATGTGTAATAAAGTGAAATGGCACAGGGAATAAGTATTGAACACATGAAGAAAAGGAGGGGTAAAAAGGTCTGGAAAGCCAAGAAAGCAGCTGGAGTTTGTCAGTATTTAGAAGGTTAACCTGTCCCCTATTAGTGCAAAGTAATATCAGCTGGTTTAGTCCTGATTAATGCCTTTTAAAAAGGTTTCTCACCAGCAAGGTGTTAGACAAGAAGCATTGCATGATGGGTAAAAGCAAAGAGCTGTCCAAAGACCTACGCAGCCTTATTGTTGCAAAACACACTGAAGGCATTGGTTACAGGCGCATTTCTAAACTTCTGAAAGTTCCAGTGAGTACCATTGGGGCCATCATCCGGAAGTGGAAAGAACACGGCATTACCATAAACCAGCCACGGCCAGGTGCTCCTCGCAAGATTTCAGACAGAGGAGTCAAAACAATCATCAGAAGGGTTCTCAAACAGCCCAGGACCACTCGTGGAGAGCTTCAGAAAGACCTGGAATCAGCAGGTACCGTTGTTTCAAAGAAAACAATAAGTAATGCACTCAACCGCCATGGCCTCCATGCACGCACACCACGCAAGACTCCATTTTTGAAGAGGAAGCATGTTGAAGCTCGTTTGGAGTTTGCGACACAACATTTGGATAAACCCATGACATTCTGGGAGAACATACTCTGGTCAGATGAGACCAAAATTGAACTCTTCGGATGTCATAAGACACAACATGTTTGGAGGAAAAATGGCACTGCACATCACCCCCAAAACACCATACCAACAGTCAAGTTTGGAGGTGGGAGCATCATGGCGTGGGGCTGTTTTTCAGCATGTGGTACTGGTAGACTTCATATCATTGAAGGAATAATGACTGGAGAAAAGTATCGAGACATTCTTGATCAGAATCTGCTGTCATCTGCCAGGCTGCTGAAGATGAAAAGAGGGTGGATCTTTCAGCAAGACAACGATCCCAAGCACACAGCCAAGGTAACACTCAACTGGTTGAAGAAAAAGAAAATAAAGCTGCTAGAATGGCCCAGTCAATCACCAGACTTGAATCCAATTGAAAATCTTTGGAAAGAACTGAAGATCCGGGTTCACAGAAGAGACCCCCGGAACCTTGAAGATTTGAAGGCAGTTTGTGTGGATGAATGGGCCAAAATCACACCTGAGCAATGTATTCGACTGGTTTCTCCATACAGGAGGCGTCTTGAGGCTGTAATCACCAACAAAGGTTTTTGCACTAAGTATTAAATAAATTTCAGTACGCGTGTTCAATACTTATTCCCTGTGCCATTTCACTTTATTACACATAACTTAATTTATGGACATAAATGTTTGGATTTCTTTGTATGTGTGCATTACTTGGGTTGATGCCGACATCTGGTGAAAATTTCATGTCAATAGCTCGATTAGAAATATGTTTTTTGAGAGAAATGTTGACGTGTTCAATACTTATTTTCCCCGCTGTAAGTGAGCTGGTGTGCTTAATCTGCTGTGAATAGGAAGGACTGGGTAAAGTAGGAACTTGATGGATCTGCACATTCTGGAGGAAGCAGCAGTGCAGAGTTACATCTAAGACATTTTGTGGCAGGAAGGAATTGTTTACATTGAAAAACTTTTAATTGTGTCATTCCATCTTAAATCATCAGGGGTCATGTCCTGTTCATATGGCGTTCAGAGCTTGTATGACATGTGGCATAAAAGATTTTTTTTATATGTTGCTGCTCGCCCTCAGGACTCTAAATCAGTGACCAGATGGTAGCAGTTCAAACTAGGAGTATAAAGGGTGTGAAGAGTCCCCAGATATCTGTCTGGCCTTCCTGACTACTGCACTCCAAAACACTTCACCAAGTTGTTGGTGTGGCTTTCCAACCACCTTCCCTGTAATTTTTGTGATTGAGGACAGCTTATTTTTTGCCTCACATTCAAATTGCCGTACCAAGCAGCTATATTATACTTAATTAAAAACAAACACTCTGAGTGCTCGCTGAAGCTCAAGGTGGAATCAATGATTGTATCCAAATACTTAATTAAAGGAATTAAGGAATTAAATATGGCATGAAAATGTCCCCCAAGAAAATCCCACTGTCCCAACAGATCTGTGTATTCATGGTTATATTTGCAGAAAAATATGTGCACATTAAAAAGACAGTTTTTATATTTGGAGAAGCATTTTGAACCTCCAGAAGTCCATTTGAAATGGGCTAGCCACCAATATTTTTGTTTTTGTGGTACAACTTGTCATAGCTGCTCAATCAGTTATGAAACTGAAGAAAAACTTTCTTCTCATTCTTGTGACCAAGTTTTTCATATTTAAAGGCATTCTATATGTTTTGTTTTGTATTAATGTGACATGCAACTCTCAGTTGACCTCTGCGTCGTCATCTCTTTTTGTTAATATGTGCTTAAAGATGGGACTTTTTGTGACAGGTTCCTTTTTTTAAAAAAATTGAATTCACCCATAATCAAAGGCTAATTGATCGTCTTGTCCAGTATTACATTTTCAATCAATGGTACGATGAGAAATAACTGAAATTTCAGGCTTTCAGGTGATCAAACATAGATTTCAATGTGTAAAAAATGTGGTAAAAGTGGGTCAAAGGACAGTTATTTTAAAAAACATGTTTTCTCAGAAAGTATTTGATATATCAAGCAAACACACACACACACACACACACACACACACACATATATATATATATCTGTTTTATGCTATTACATTTTCAGGCAAATGAGCGAAAGTCAAGCAGAAATTGTTCTAAATATCTGATATTGGAGATGGAATGACCCAGATATGTAGTTTTTCAGAAATGAGTTTTTCAAGGTTTAATCAACGACCTGAAAGTGACTAAAATGTAATGCCACAACTATGAATAGAGTATTTGTTCATATCAAATTAATTGCCAACTGTTTTTATAATTGATTATTCAGCTTGACTCAAAATGTTCTGTTTACAGCTTCTTAAATGTGAATACTTTCTGGTTTCTATCCTCCTTGGACAAAACATTTGCTGTCCTGAGTATTTGGACAAACTGATCAGAAGTTTTCTGATATTTTCTAGACCACACAACTAATTTATTAATCAGCAAAAATAATCAACATAAAAAAAAATTGTTAGTTTTACAGGCAGCGTGCCTATGTTCCCACATTCCTAAGATTTTTTTTTCAAAATTAGGGCCCTGTGTTCCCACAGTTCCCTGTGCGAGGACCCAGTTTTCCCTTTGTGTAAACGGGGTCTTAGAAATGTAAGACATGTGGGAACATAGGGCCTAATTTTCAAAATTTTCTGTGAAAAATATAATCTTAAAAATATGGAAACATAGGGCTGTGGGACCACTGGACTGTGGGAGCATAGGGCTGACCCCAGTTTTACTATAGAAAAGAACATAAAAAGTAATGAGGGGAAGAAATGTTTTCCAACTTAAATGATTAGCCAAAGAACAGGTTGACAGAAAACAAATTTAAAAAATTTTGGTAAATGATTAAATCATTTGTCATGTTTTACATACCAATACAAACAAACAACTAAATATTGGCTTGAATGATTTGTTTTGAAACAACGTATTCCCTGCTCTACACTATTATATGATTCCATTACTATACATCTGATATATATATGATATTTTATGAACGGTTAATCGAGAAAATACTGCTGCCCTTTTTTTGAGAATGTTGTTTTCCTGGCAGACAGTTATGTTTTTCCATTAGGAGGAGCACATACAGTGAGCAGATAAAGAAAACAACTCAATTCGTTTAGATTTTAGAATGAGTATTAATTAAAAATGCTTCTATATTAAATTATAAATTAAAGTATATTTGAGGAGTGGTCTTTGGTAAATCATTTCCCCGTAGTAGTACCGTTAGACTGGAAGTGAAATGACCTGGTCTGGGAACAGTTCGTCTCTTCCAACCCTCGTCTAAAAAAATACAAATACGGTACAGAACTGACCCAGATTCAGATTCAACAAAATGCTTGTTGCCGTGGAGATCTCGCGATACTTTCTGTCAGTGACGCTTTCCGGTGCGCTATGTGTTTTTTTCAAACCGTCCAATCAGCGGAAGCGGCCGGACGCTTCTGCTCGAACTGTCCAATCAGAGGAGTTTGTAGCAGGAATTTAAAGGTCCGCGGCGTTTTGTCACTACACCACAACTTTTGCCTGAGGAAGAGGTAAGCATGGTTACTGCTTATGCGGCGATTTTAAAGAAATGTCAGTGTATTTTTTTAAAGTGCATGTTTCTATACTTTCTGTGTGGTGGTTACTGTATTTCCAACCTGAAATTCCCGGCAGTAGTCCTGTTTTAATGTCAAATACGAAGCCTACGCAGCTTAACGTGTTTGTCATTTCTGTCTCGACAGAATCACGAGGCAGCTCAAAGTTAACCAGCTAACATTTTCTAAATCTCTTTGCAGAAAAAACAACACGAACTTGACTTTTTTCACTGCTGCTGAGCTCCTGTGTCACTTGAAAATGTCTGAGAACAGCGCTCGTCTGAACAAGTTCAAGAACAAAGGCAAAGATAACAATGTAAGTGTTATGCCAGCGAAGTTAGCATCGTCCAGCCCTGTTAGCTAAACAGATATAGATGTGTGACCTTTTCTCTTCTGAAATACATGCAGGAGCTTCGCCGCAGGAGGGTGGAGGTGAACGTCGAGCTCCGTAAGGCCAAGAAAGATGACCAGATGTTCAAAAGGAGAAATGTGGCTGCATTTCCTGAGGAGGCCACTTCTCCCCTTCAAGAAAGAAACCAGAACTGTCAGGTGAGACTTTAAATCCACCATTTAAACGTAGGTAATGATATTGTTCAGTAAATATTGGTGTAATTAAACCATAAATTTTTAAACCAGAAACGAGTTTTAATCCCAATAACAAAGATGAGGCCAACACCATATTTAGGTGTAACATAAAACTAGTATGTCCTCTGTACACAACAAAAGCTTTTTCAGCATCCCTCCAAACGATATGGATATGTTTCCAATTTAAACAAACAAACAAAAAAATCACTTCTCATCAAAGGGGTTTTCACTCATAAAGCTAGCAGGGATATTTCACTGGTTTGCATATTCTATAAAGCCCTTTATGTTGTCCTGTGTTTCCTGTAATTCATTGCTTATTCTATGACTATTTGCAGGCTTTCAGACAGTGGACAGTTGAAGAGATCGTCACAGGACTGAACAGTGGCACCACTGAGTCCCAGCTGCAGGCTACACAGGCTGCACGGTAATAACATATCATTAGAGAGCATCGAGAACTGAGCTTTACTGCACATTTAAAAATGACTCCTTACAAGCATAATGACTTTGATTGTACCATCCTGATTGCAGGAAACTGCTGTCCCGTGACAAACATCCTCCCATTGACCAGATGATCAGTGCTGGGCTGATCCCCAGGTTTGTCTCCTTCCTGGCGCTGGCTGATTGTCCACCAATCCAGTTCGAGGCGTCCTGGGCTCTGACCAACATCGCCTCCGGGACGTCTGATCAGACAGCTGCTGTCGTGGAGGGCGGAGCCATTCCTGCCTTTATTAGCCTGGTCACTTCCCCACACCAGCACATCAGCGAGCAAGCAGTGTGGGCCCTCGGAAATATTGCTGGTAATTTACACACTATATTTAGGTTTATTTTTAAGTACAGTTGTGATTGTAGCAAAGGTCGCATTTTTATTTATGTTTTGTTTTTCTCCTGTGTAGGTGATGGATCCGCTCTTAGAGACAGGGTAATCAAGCATGGAGCTGTGGCCCCTCTGCTCAGTCTGCTGGCAGTCCCTGACCTGACTGTATTAAGTGTAAGTTTTCTCTTAATGTTTGTTTTTTCTGTTTTATTCAAAAGAAAGCAATTTTCTTAAAATTACCAGATTATTTGAATCATTTATCCACCCTATTGGTCACTAGGTGGTGTCCTGACTCAACTAAATTTTTCTCCATGTCAAACAAACCTTCTCTCTTTGTCACATTTGATGTGTTTTTAGGCTGGCTACCTGCGAAATGTGACATGGACACTATCAAACCTCTGCCGCAACAAGAACCCCTCCCCTCCTATAAATGCGATCCAGCAGATCCTACCTGCTCTCATCCGTCTGCTTCACCATGATGACCTGGAGGTGTTGGCTGATGCGTGTTGGGCTGTTTCATACCTAACAGATGGTCCGAATGACCGCATTGAGGTGGTGGTGCAGACTGGCCTGATTCCTCGTCTGGTGAAGCTGCTCGGCTTTGAAGAGCTGCCTGTGGTTGTACGTATAAAGTCTTATTTAGTGTATTGGTAGAAGAGTGATGGCCAGTTCTTGTGGTGTTGTATAATGTGTCATTATGCTGACACTTGGACTTTTTCTTCAGACTCCTGCACTGCGAGCCATCGGCAACATTGTCACTGGTACAGATGAGCAAACGCAAGCAGTGCTGGATGCTGGGGCCCTGGGCATGTTCCCCCACCTGCTGCGCCACAAAAGGGCCAATATTCAGAAGGAGGCAGCCTGGACTCTGTCCAACATCACAGCAGGAAGGGACACTCAAATCCAGGAGGTCATCAAAGCAGGCCTAGTACCATACATGGTTGAAGTGCTTGCGCGGGTATGTTTTAAAGGATTTTGTTTCACTTGTGGGGAATATACCTTTGTTTACCAGTATGCTGCTGTCAAACATATTCAACTTTCAGGTCTATGTAACTTATCCTCCCCTTCTCCTTTCTCTGCAGGGTGACTACAAAACTCAGAAAGAGGCTGTGTGGGCAATTACAAACTTCACCAGTGGGGGCACTGTTGAGCAGGTGGTCTACCTTGTGCAAGCCAATGTGATTGGGCCTCTTCTGACTCTGCTCTCTTCCAAGGACAGCAAAACAGTCCTTGTCATCTTGGATGCAATTACCAATATCTTCCTGGTGAGTGTGTTGTCATGCTATATTAGAAATGTCTGTTTAACACATCTGATTAGTTCTTTAATAGGTGGCCGGATTGCTGTGAAATACTTCAGCTGTGATGTGTTTTGTTGTCAGGCTGGGGATAAAATTGGAGAATCGGACAAGCTGAGTCTAATGATTGAAGAATGCGGTGGACTGGACAAGATAGAGGCGCTGCAGGCTCATGAGAATGAGATGATCTACAAAGCTGCCCTCAACCTGATAGAGAAATACTTCTCAGAGGAGGTAGGAATAAGGTGGAAGATGCTTGAACTGATTTTAAACTTCTCTGTGCCTGTGAGTGCTCTTATTGTTTTTTTTTTTTTTTTAAAGGAGGAGGAGGTGCAGTCTGTGGTCCCCGAAGCAACTGATGATGGTTACGCCTTCCAGATCTGTGAAAACCAGAGCACTTTCAATTTCTAGAAGATTTTCTACCTCTACTGTGAACTGTACTCTTTCCTCATCGCTACTGTTTGTCCTTTGTTCATGTACTGTTTTGTATGCATTGTACATACTGTTTTAACATGACCGGAAACAAGTTTGTAAATAAAGTTGTTGGATCATGTGTGATGGTTTTCTTTATCACCATCAAGTGTATTGTACTTGTACTGTTCTTAAATCAATGGAAGTGTAGATTCATACAGAGAAGAGAAGTCGTGTCGATAGCATTAGTGCATTATTATAGTATCCAACAGCCTTATCATAAATCTAAAGTTAGGTTTTAATATAATTAGGGGTTTCAGGCTGGTAATGAATGATGCTTCAGCTCAGTGATTCACTTCTGCATGTTGACAGTGGGTCAGTGAGTCTAACCAGAGCTGATTCCCAGCACAGTTTGACCCAAATCCACTCTCCCAAAACTAAATCAAGCAGATACATTGACCCAAATGTGGACTCTTGTTCTACTTGCTACCGGTGAATGAAGTCATACATGCATAGTTTATGGTGTGCTTCTACAGTTTACCTGACATTTTCAAGAGGGAAGGTAAAACCAACAGCGCATTACCTCTCTGGAGTTGTGAAATGCGATAAACTGCCGCTTGCTGTTTTGGTGTTTGACAAGCCTTCAAACAAATGGGTGAGGTCTTAGTTTAGTTTTTAGTCGCTCCAGTAGTGGAAAGTAACAAAGTACATTTACTCAAGTGATGTCCTTAAGTACAGTTTTAAGTTACTTAACTTGAGTATCTCCATTTTCTGCTACTTTATACTTCCCCTCTACCAAATTTCAGAGATAACTATTGTACTTTTTTACTGCATTACAATTATCTGACAGCTTTAGTTGCTTATTGGACAAAGATTTTACATAATTATGGATAACATAAGCAGCATTCAAAATGCATCACATTAAAGGTTAAACCAGTAATATCCAACCTTTTGTCTTCCATAAAGCAGTGAGCAGTCAGGCTCAGATTGTAGTTGTCTATGAGTTGTTAAGAGCTTCACCACATAGTGAGTTTCTATCTGCTGTCCCTGTATATAAAACTGGATTGAAACTAGTTCAAATTAGCTCCTCCTGCAGCAGCTACAACAGTAACATGCTGCTGACACACTGATGCTTCACTGTTAATAATTCAATAATGTCATTTATTATAATATACAGTCAGAGGGACTAAAGCAGGGCTTTTACTTTAATACTTGAACCCCAGTTTACCGTTAATATTTATGTACTTTCACTTAAGTAGCATTTTTTCATGCTGGAATTTTGCTTGTAATTGAGTATTTTTACTTTGCTGTATTTGTACTTTTACAAAAGCAAATGATCTGAATACTTCTTCCACTGACTGGCTCCCTGAAACACTTGAACACAACAGGACCATTGTTGGTTATTAACAACTCTTTTCCCCACTAAGATGGATCCAAAAAGCCAAGTTTCCATCTAAATGAGCAGGTTTTTCACTGACTTTCCAAAAGCTTCACTGATGTGCATTTCCATCTCTACTGTTATGCAAATCAGAGTTCATTGAGACAAACAGCTGGTGGCGCCAATTCTCCAGTTGGATGAAATCACACTGTTATGGAAGAAGAGGACACAACAAGATGAGCATCAGTCAAACCTCCAGCTGTGGAAAACAGCTGTAAAAAACGTGACGGAAACCTGGCCTTTACGTTTGCTTCATGTATTAAACTGAAAGCTACAGTGTCCATGGTGATGTTTTTATCTGTCACAACTTTTATTCTCCACTCAGTAAGTCTGTTTCCAGTGTCGTATTTTGCTTTACAACTGTTCCACCTCAGCCAAGTGTGAGAACTTATTTGCAATATTTCAGTCTTTTTTTCCCCCCCAGATTTTGGGGTTTTCCACTCAGGTTATTTAGAGGATGGATGGAAACTCACCTAATCAAACCTGCAATATGAAGATTACATTAAATCATAGGTTTAGAATTCAAGAGGGGATGCGGGGGCACGTCCCAATCAACACTTAGAACATGTGCCCCCCCCCCATAAAAACGCAAAAAAAAGTGCATAAAAATTCACCAGAATGCAGGAAATAAAGTGTTTCATGCTCAGATTGTATGGGGGAGGATGCCCTCACCTCTACATAAAGTGGACGTTGGATGTATATGCAGTTCTATTTATACTACAATAGACAGTTGCACTGCCCCTCACACCGAATACAGAAAAAACACACACATCTCACATGGATGTTTCAACAAAAACAGTGACTTTGCACTTTTTCAAGCCGTAGCAGCTTGTTTCAAACTTGACTGTGGCACTGAGGCGTGTCGAGCACATGGGATTTTTGAGAATTTAAATCTTCCCCTCTGTGTTTGGGCTCCATGGCTGGAAAGCAACTCAGTGCACCTCCAAACGCCTACTTCAACTGCAGCACTTATTGGTGAATTATAATGGTTTAAAGAATGTCCTCATGCAGTCTCTCTTGGTAACAAGCTCCACTGGTCTTTCTGATGCATGCACAGCCAATGTTTGCAGTGCAGACAGTCTGCAAATTTTGGTTCTGGGTTGGGTGGATGACGACATTTACGTCCTTGTTGACACCCAGAAAATATGAATTGGCCTTCAGATGTGCTTATCTTCTGGAATTTAGATCCCAAGTATCTTATGAGCTTTACTGAGAATATATAACGCATAACTTTAGCAACCCTTAGAGATTTTAGTCAACTGAGAGTTACAAATAAAAGCCTATTAGCCTGCATAAACAAAGGATAAGTAGGGAAAAGAAAGAAAAATGAAAAACTAACAGTGAGACAATGTGCCTTCCCAATCTGAGTAATGGTCCCAGCATGGCCACCCCGGGTTAGAGGTTAGAGCCCCATCGATCGTAGCTACGCCCCTGGTAGAAAGTCATAAATCGTTATAAATGGGAGCTGTGTTTACTCCTGCCATCAAAGTGCAAGCCGGTGATCTGGGCTGCTCATCATCAGCTGCAGCACACACTGGGACCTGTGTGTTGCTTCCCAGTTATGTGCCACATGTTCCTGAAATGTTTCACTCCCCCCAGAGAGTGCTGTCGTCAGCGGTGAGCTCCCAGCAGCAGCCGCCTCCTGAAGTGGATCTCCCCCGGAGGCTCCGCAGTTCAACTCTCGCCGAGCAGAGAGGAGGACTCAGTCCGAGGCAGAGGCTCTCCCCTCCGAAGATGTGAAGATAAACACCGCGTTACAGCGACTCCTTAGCAGCTCCTTCACACGTCCCCACAGGCGGAAAGTCCTTTCTAGTAAATGCAATTTGCAGCAGCGCTACACTCGCGGTTTTCTTTTTTCTTTTTTTTAATTTTTCGCATTTGTGAGCTCTCGCTATGGCAGTTCAGTCCACATCCGGGCCACAATGCTTTGACTCCATTATTGTCTAAAACTGGCGGAGGGGTTGATAAACCTTGCAGTTTTTTACATTTAACCACACAGTTTTATTCCGTGCAGTGAAGGCTGGGAACAAGAGGACATGTCTAACCAAGGAGTTCGGCGGAATGGCCCTGTGAAGCTGCGATTAACAGGTAGCTAGCAATGCTTTTAAATCCCCAATATTCCCACACACTAGCTAGGAAGGCGCCGTGTATTTGCTGGATGGGAACAGTTCCCATGGGCCATGGAGTTGGCTTACCGCCGGTTCTTTCTCCTGTCATTTCCACAATTTTGTTAAAAACCTGCAGTGTAAAATTATATACAGGCATGAATGTAAATACTAGTTGTTTTTTACAGTGTTGCCTTATGTGAGAAAACCGGCTCGGTGAATGTGGAGGTAACGCTGAATTTGGACATTATTGTTCTTGGAAGTAGTCTCAGCCTTGTGATTGTCGCCAGTAACCACCACCAGCTATAACACGGGTCCCGGAGCTGAGCAGATGTGTTGCCCTGCTATAGAACTGGACGAAACATGAGATAATAACGTACATTTGTAATTATTACATTTTTAATTATTTCCTAAATATTTCCATCTCAGCAGTGCTGCACACCACTGTTCTGCTGACTGACGGGCTCACTTAAAGTTGGCTAGCTGACGTTAGCTTAGCCTGCCAGTTAGCTCTAATCAAGCCTTTCTGGCAGAACGAGCCTCGGCTGTGATGACAGGCGGCTCCACAGGTCACCAGAGTGAGCAACTGAACAGTGAGCAGTGTCCCATAACTGTCTCCTGATAGACAGCTGCCTCCTTTGTTTGTTATTGTAGTTGAAACAGGTCACCATCTAGTTGTATTTCTGCAGTACAGCAGCAGCAGCAGCAGCAGTCCCTCCTGAACCACTGACCCTTCTTACTTCTACTTTATGTTAAATGTGGCTCTATCAGGTAAAGCAGTTTGTTGCATGCAGTTGTTCTGGTGTGTTTGAACGTCTCCCTCCCTCCTTCTCTCCCTCAGCTGTTTGCTTTGTGCCTTTTTCAACACAAACAGCCAAAAGGTTTACATGAGAGCAGCACACTGTTTTGACTGGGAGAAGGGTCAGACAGTTGCCCTCTTTTTGATGCATGTCCAGGATCTTACCTGAAACCAGTCCAGGGGCTGTGTATTCCATCAGGGAGAGCCAAATTAAATATTAAGGCTGGTGCTGTTTCTGATAGGAATACGGGTAGACAACAAGCAGGGATCTTATTGATTTGGATTTAATGCACTGGAGATGCTAGATGGCCGATGACAGCAAGCTTTCGATAGCATCTTTATAGCATACCCATGTTCACTATTTAATAAGAAGGGAATTAAACTAGGGTGGCAAAAACGGCTGGAATAACTTTATTTAGAAAGACTATAACATTGTAGATTGAATGAGGTGATTTTGTAGGGGGGTGCATCTGCTGTGACAATAAAGCATGCTGTTTTTCTTTGGATGGCACTAGCTTTGCACTCATCATACAGAGCTTTGTGGGGCTGATTTAAAGTATCAAACAAACTACGTGTTGCTTTGTGTAGTGACAACAATTGCAGGACAAAAAAACTTAAATCTCAGTGGTGAGATGTGGTTTCTGACAAGCTTCTCTTGTAGATTATTCATACAAATTGAGAACCGTGATAGTTTCCTTTTTGTATCAAGCAGCAAAAGAAGTTGCAGCATGATATTTTGAGTTGAATTGCCTTTCTTTGCATCGCACTTCCTGTGATGCGACTACTGTGCATGTGCACACTGCAATGTCAGTGCTGAAACAATGTATTGTGCAGGCCTAATTTAAATAAGGCAAGGATACTCAGCATTTGTAGGAGTACGTACAGTGTAAGATTAAAATCAAGCATGATAAGGTGCTTTTCTTCTAGAACAATTGAGTTGTTGCGTTGTAGTAATCCTCAGTTAAATGCTATGTATGATTAATTCTCAGAAACAGAGCTTTTAGAATTTTCAAATAAAGTATTTTGTCCTTCATGAATTAATATTTTAATGGAGTTGGCCTTACTTGGTTACTCCTTTGTTTTGAAATATAGAATTTTTTGTACACAGCTTTCATGTTGTCAGCCACATGAGTCTGTAAGGTTGTGAATTAGTTTGTCACTGGAGTTTGAGATGAACTGCTTTCCTGGTGGAATGCTAAGAATGTGAGTCCACTGTGAAAAATGGTGAGAGCAGGACCTCTCGGACCACCTCTCCTCTTGATGCTGAGTGATAATGTTCACCTCTCAAGACTCATTATTCATATTAAAGAACAACAAAAATCAAGCAAACTGTAAAATTAGTTTTTGCTCATATCCCCATTTATTATTCAGTATTCTTGATTTTTTTTCCCTATGCCACCAGCAACTATTCATTATGGAAACTTTCTTTTAGAATTATTTAATAATATGTCATGTCATCCTCATAGTCAGTCCTGTCCTGTTGTTTAGCTCTCTGCGTTCCCTTTCTGTAGATTTCCAGTTCTCTGTTGGAGAGCAGTGCAAAGCAGAGCTCTGAGCAGGGGAGGAAGCGCTATAGGAAGGCAGCCCGAGTCTTTACTTTAAGTGGAGAAGCTTCTCTACACGCTGTCATTATGTGTTTCTTTGTTTAGCCCTGCACAGCTGTGTATACTATCCTGATTAGACTGCCGCATAGGGAGTAATGGGCCTAGAGAGTGTCATTGCGACATCGTAGCCGCATGTTGTCATCTCTAGTCAAGTTGATTTTCGACACATACCCGCCGATTAGTTTCTTCCCAGGCAGGTTGTGAATGATGCTGCATTTAAACAGGCCTGAAGCTGTTTGTGCTGTAGGCGTCTCTCCTTGCTGACAACCCCCCTGTCCATGTGAACCAGATGTTGCAGATGTTTGCCAGCTATTAAACTGGAAAATATCACAAGCAAGCTGGTAAAACCAACACTTTGGGTGAGAATTGCCCCTTGACTACACAAGACAGGTTTCCATTATTCACTACAGCTGATCTCTCCTAAATTATGTCAGACACAAACACGGCTAGTGGCATAACACGAGTCATAAGTTACGTCATTACTGCACGGCTCATTGCTTTGTCTGGTCATTATTAATTCCGTCATGCAGACGTAGCTCTTGGCATAATTTAGACCACTTTCCATGCAGCCTTAAATGTGATGACACGCGGCTAAATGCAAAGTCACAGAGCATCCTTATAATGATTAGGACTTTGCAGAAAAGAGAGCACGTCGCTCCAGTCTGCCACAAATCAGACCCATGAAACCAGAGACAGACAGAATCAGACCGTCAGTGATGCCCTGTGAATAGCTTGTCTGTCCGGAAAGATGTGCACCAGAGTAATAAGCAAACTGATGTTTCTTTGATTTTCTGCTCTAATTCAGATTCTTGACATTTATTGCTGTTTTGTCTTAGCTCAGAGTTTACATGTGACTTGTTAAGCATATGGTTTGCTCATCTGAATTCTTTGGCGCGGTGCAGACTAGCAAGGAGAGCTATCTCAGTGGGATTCCCTAGAATTCTCCATTCGCATTCCCACCTCTTCCTCTCTGAGTCACTCCTGTTCTTTCCGACTGTAAGCTTCTTCCCTCTCAGACCAAGTCCAAAGCACATTTCACTCCCACCCTCACTGAGTGAGCTTCCTCCACACTCTGGTTCTCTTTCTGTCTGATGCACTCTGTTGGTGGTTTTGTGTCTTTCTTTTTCTTTGATCAGACTGTGAGGGTGTTGCAGCTGCTTTTGCAAACAGAAGTATTCAGCGGTATTTTTTATAATGAAATAGTTTCAAAATGTTCTTTCCTTTGCAAAGTGACGGTTGAATGGACACAGATGCTGCTTGAGAATGAAACAGACTTATTTTAAAGATGCAACAAAGGCCCTGGGGTTTCACACTGCCCTACTGTGTGGCTTGGAGTGAAAGGCTTAAGTCTCTCCTTTTTAGTGCGAGTCTTCGCTTTTCAGTTCAGCGTGGTGTGACTGTAGTCTACACATGGGGGTCTTTGGATGTTGGTTAATTGAAGAAGAAACCCCCACAGCTGGGCACAGATGGGGCTGCGAAGGCACAGGACCTGATGATCAAGAAAGTTTTAATGTGGTCTGAGCTGGCGCTTGGTACATTCATGTGGTCTCAGTCAGAGCCATTTTTACAGAGTGGCTGTATGGAAGTGATTTGGGTTCATCTGGGTGTTCAGACAGGATACATTGTAAATACACAGTGATTAGCTGCATGTGGTGAACTGTTGACTCTGCTGGCCCATCACAGGCATGTATTTTCTACAAACATTTCCACATTTTGCTTTGACAAGTTGTGAAAGAAAACAAAATAATAGCAGCAAAAAGACCAAAAAAAAAACCAAGGGCGGGCAAATCAAAATGGGAATGTAACGAGCAATTATGGCACATCATTTGTAAACATTTTCCTTCCCCCTGCTGAGAGCCTCCCATAATTTTAAATTGTTCCATCAATTAATTGACTGGCTGGAGTTGGCTTTCCTGTTGGTTCAGCTGCTCCTCAATGAGGACAAAGCCTTCTGCGGTTGCTCTGCCCTCAACCGCCGCCAGCAACAGCCCGGAGGAGACCAGATGTAGCAGGGGGAGAGAGAGTGGGCAGCTTCTCAGAGAGGAAGTGCTCCCCAGACCCGAACACTTGTCCAAACGTCACCCCTGACAGGTGGGGAGCAGAACAGTCCAGAATCCCCCTTTTGAGGTTCCCTTATAATAATAAAGCAAAGAATTGCAGTCATATTACTCAGCAGGACTTCAGGCGTCTTGTGTGTTGCTTGTATGGCTGGGTGGCTTACAGCTTCATCCTGTCACTGTATTATAACAGAGTGCTGTGGGTTTGATTAGTGGGCGGCATGTGTGGTTTGGGGAGACTGGCTGTTCCTGCTGAGTAGAGCATCAACACTTCATAATGGCTGCTTTGTAATATTAATATAACTACAAACAATATTTCCTCTATCCGCACACCCTGTTTTATTTGGTGTCTAAAAAAACAGAGAAATTCACCCACATGTTCTGTGTTTATTTTCTAGTGTACTTTTGCAGTAATTCCCATCCAGGGCTGCTTGTACCCCAGGGCTTTATTTCTGTAGTTTCCAATTTGATGCATAGAAACATTGTAGTTGATTTATTGAATCAAGGGTAAGAAGGGGTAGATGATTGAAATAGTTAGCAAAAAGTATTGATAAATGAGAAAAAATGTCCAGCAAACATTTACTATGCACTCAACTGAACACCATATTTGATGCAGTAATTGTTACATAAGGTGGTCACAGGATGAACATAAATACTAATGAACAAATCATTGCCTGGAGCATTTCTCCATGATTGACCCACCATGTTCATTCCTTAAAGAACAAACCATGTCCAGATGGGAAGCCTGGCTGGGCAGTAGCATATGCAGAAATGCATATCTTGTGTAAATGGCAACATTCAGGTCTTGATCAGTGTCCAGTTTTTCTATATGAAAGTGTCCGGCATTGGCTATACGCACTTAACTAGGTTGGCATCATACATGCGGCTGCTGTGTTTAAATGGTATTAACCGCAGTCACAAGAATATCTGCCTCAGTGTTCTCAAACGCATGTGATATCCTTCACATATCAGTTGTACTGACTGGGCAGCAAGTTATCCCCTGACCTATTTAATGCTCAAACACATGCAGATGCACTTCTCTAAGTTTATCATTCTGTGGCTTTCCAGCCTCTGGGTAGATAAGAATGATCACCCCTACTCTCATACCTGAAAGCAGACATGATCTCTATTTCTGTATTTTATGTAGTCAGTCTGCTGGAAGCCATGGTTAATTGCAGTTCATAAAGAATTTAAATTAGTGCTCAGTATTCCGGGTCCAGGATGAGTCAGATCAGGATCTATACACTGTACCACATTACAAGCTTGCACTGGTTGTGTGCCTCCAGCTGTCCTGTCAGAGGGAGAGAGTGCATAGAGTGAGAACATCTCTTTGGCCTTGGAGAAGTGCTAATCCTCCTGGGTGGTTTGGAAAAGACCTTCTTCAAAGGCCTGCTCTGTTAACCTGGCTGTGATGGTTAATGGGTCAGAATTGGATTAAGGCTGAGTGTGAGGGAGGGAAGCCCCAGTGAGAACTAAACAGTTTCTTGCCTGCAGGCTCTTTTCCTATCATTGCTGCCTTGCTGTTCTACATGCTGGCCCTCGCACCACCCTAACCCCCCTATTTCTTGCCTATTTCCCAAACTAGTGCTCTCTTTGAAGTTAGAAACTCTACTTGGGGCTATTTTTTCTATCAGAGATGGTAGCATGCATATCCAATGTCAGTCTAGAACCCTGATTGACTTTGGGTGCCCTTATTTGTCAGAAGACAGTCTATACTGAAGAAAAGTATACTTGGCATCAAGCATTTTAACCGTGTCTTATTTTCCTGACTAGCTGAGCCTTATGACATTGTCACCACTGCAGTGAGACAGGTGGCTTGTAAAGATCATTAATGTGTCACATTGACAGTTCAGTCATATTTACCTTTTAAGTGTAGTTACTCATAAGAATATCACCAACATGTTAGCCAATAGGATGCCAGAATAAACAGCAGGGTTTTCACTACCATAATAAGATGTGGGCACAGTGCCTGAGCCAACTGAGCAGAAAAAAATATGCTGAGATACATTTTGCTTTCATTTCTGGTCACCCTGCTTCTGTCCTCATGTTTGCTTTCTGTGTCAGATTTTCACTGTGGGTGTGGGCTACTGACACACACACACACAGTGAACCAAATGAAGTGAAGACAGCGTGTTACTCTACTTTACCCTTTTTGGTCACAAAGGTCCTAACTGTGGGTGAGCGATCTGGCCAAAAAATCTTTTGACGCTCGTTTTGGATAGGATCAAAAGCAACAATATGAGTCACAATACTCCTCCAGATTTAATTTAACCAATGTGATTACATGATTACCTGTGCAAAATCAGTCACTTCAAGTCAAACTAAAGGCCTAACTTGCATGTCTTTGCATCCTGTTTTTGCTCAGATTTTATTCTGAAAATTTGTGATTTGGATCATAGTTTTAATGTTTCTTTCAGGACATCTGTCCGCAGCCTAAAGGTAACTATTCTTTGTCCGCCTTGCAGTCGGCTGTTTCTAAAAATGTGTCCAATGAGCAGGTAATTCAACTGCCTCTCAAGTGACTTGTCATGGAGAAGGACTCCATCTCCATCTTTTTAGACTGCACTGCTGTCTAGACAGCAGTCTGCTATGTCATCACAGAAGAACTTTATGGCATTCTTGTTCTACATTGGATCTTTGGTGAGCTTGATGTAGAGGAACGTGAGTGAGTTCTGCACTGGTTGGAGTATCCCTCCAACTCACCATTTGCTGGGACGAGAGACTCACCGGCAAGGTTGCTGGATGACACTGAGGAACACAACAGTGGGCTGATGCCAGTTGATTGGCAGCAACTAAAATTTAGAAAACAAAATGTACATATCGCACTCTTCATCTGTCCAACCTCTCTGAAAAACAGATTTTATGCCGAATTAAGATAATTTATGATATGCTAGATTGCCCCCCCTCAGGCCTAATCATTAAGAAACTGGATTATAAGCACATTGCCCATTAAGGAATAAAAGACTCTCTATACCCCTGTGCAAAATGTATAAAAAAATTTAAGCGCAATTTCTGTTAACAGAATCTGTGAGTGAATTGGATTGAGAGAATTTTCCTTTTTGTTTTGTTTGTGCAGTTTTATTTATGTTTTACTTATTACTTTCTCGTTCCAGTTTTAATGTCTGAATATAATAAAGAATTGAATTTCTTCATTGGGTTTCCTACTGGCAAAAAAAGTGTGGTGGTCCACCATTACATCTATGCCTAGCTTTTACTGGTGTAGTAGTACCACAGAGCCCTTTTATATTTACACTGGTCTGTGTTATACACCTCTCTGGATGGCTGAGGTCTTGGGGTTGTGGAGCGGTCTGTGTTGAAAGGCCTCTCCTGTCACATTCCACTTTTGATCTGTGATTGAAGCTGGGGCATTAAGCTTGCTTCCTCCTTCGTTTGTTTGTAGGGGTGTCTGAGATTATTATCATCTCTCAGCACTGTGCCCAGGTGAGATCACTCACCAAGTCTGCACAAAGTCTCATTAGTCCTGATAAACATCCACACATGCAAGGGTCATTTCACTTTCCCTGGAAACAGAGGTGGAGGTACTGTGGCCAGAGTGTTCCTGCCCAGCTGTCTCATGGAGGAGGGTAACCTGAGATTAATTCTTCGACGTGCTGGCTCTGCTTTAAACCTGGATGGACACGGGTTGATACGATTAACTCTGACTAACCTCAAGCAGATGGGGGTCTCTCAAGTCTCCACTGTTACCGGCTGAAGGGTGGTGGTGGGGGTGTTGGTGCAAAAGCCGCAAGACGCCAACAGCTGACTGGAGACGTCTGTCCGTGCCTCAGCCTGATGCTTGAGCCCCTTCAGTCCTCAGAGGAGACAGGATCAGAAGAGAGATGTTTATATTCACACCAGATCACATTTCAAATGGCATCTCTGCTGAAGTTGAACAAATACACCACAGGATTCCTGTGTGGTAAAAAAAAGTCAAACTGCATATGCACAGAGAAGCAAATATGATATTTCAGCAATGTTTTTTTTTCTCCCTAACAGTCTTGCCTCAGATTTAGAAGAATCCTAAATATGTACATAGGCTTGTAGTTACTCAGTATCCATTGCCTGCTCTTAATGACACTTGAGGTTGGCTCTGACGATGTGTAACTGTCTGGCTGATAAGAGCTGTGGTTTGCTTCGCAGGAAGTCAGTCATGAAACTAAATTTTAAATCCAACCAAAACGGGGAGCGCCTGATGATTCAGCTCTAGGGCAGATCCTATACACTTCCAAGATGTAGCCTAATATTTGCTTTTATAAACCTTATTATTATAGTCAAAGCACTTGATGTACAGATTTAGTATTTAGTGCTTGAGACTTAAATAGCCTCGAGAGATGATAACTTTTTGTAAATTAATCCAGATGTTATTTCAATGTTGGTTTCCTAAGACTAAATGGTTTGGGTTTTCATTAAGTTTAGAAACTGGGTTGTGTAATCGCCACACGTGTTAGGGGTGATCAAAAAGTTAGTACCTCATTAAAATATTGCAACCATACTCATCAAAGTAGTCTCCTTGGGCTGCGATAAAGTGCTCCCAGTGGTTTTCCAAGGCTTGTAACACTCCCTGGAAAGCAGACATCCAGAAGTTATTTAAGCACATCAAGCACTATCTGCACTAAACGCTTAAACTCCTGAAGTGTGTCAAAATGATGACCTTTCAACTTGAATTTAATTTTAGGGAAGAGAAAGAAATCACAGGGAGACAAACCAAGAGAGTAGGTTGGGTGTGGAATGACGATTGTGTGGTTGGTCACAAAAATGTGTGTAACAGAGATCCTGCTGTTGATAGTGCAGTGTTATGCAGTCTCTTGACTTGTGACACTTGTGGCTGACACAAGTTGCACACGCATGACGGTAACGTGCTCTGAGCACAAGCACCATGAACAGTATCAGATTTTTTACAAACTTAGCATCTAGAGCTTGATACTATGATATTGACTTTTTGTAAGGTAATTGAAATTTTATTTCCATCTTGGTTTCTTACGACTGTATAATCATAGTTATGAAACACAAGTTCCTCTGTGTGTAGCCCTGCAATAGACTGGCGACCTCTCTAGGGTGTCCCCTGCCTTCGCCTGAGTCGGCTAGGATGGGCTCCAGCCCCCCTGGGACCCTACGGAGGATTAAGCAATGTATAGATGATGGATGGATGGAAACACAAGCTATGAAGCTAGGCTGGGTGATGGCCACATGTTGCATTTTCCACACATTTACACTTTACGCATCTGAAAATCTTCGTCTTTAGGAGACATCCATTTACTCTGTGGCATTCCACAGGTTTGAGTAGTGGTCGTCTAACTGCATGGCAGAAGCGTTAAACTGTGACTTGACTGCACAACCCAGGTTCTGACAAATGCTTTCATCGACATACGCCTAAATTTGGGTCAGACATGACGACACATGTCCTGTAGACACGTGTCCGCCACTTTAAACATGACTTGTAAGTGCATTGTAAAACTTGTTTATGGCATGCACCTGCACACGCCGGCATTCGGTCATGGCTTTTGATCAAGGGACCACCATTGCATCTTAGTGACTCACTGGGGCTAGTTAATGTTGACAGTTACTATTAATGAATACCTCACGTCACACAGGAGAAGGAGGAAGGACATGAGTAGATTGCTGCACTTTCATCTACGATTACGACATGATTATTATCCAGATTTTTAAAAGCAGCTCAGGGTCCTCTCGGTCCAACACATTCATTGGCAAGATAGACAGTAAGAAAAGGGAAAATATGGCTGGGTGGTAATGATGTAACACTACTCCCAGATGAAGCTGTGAAATCATTCTTAGAAACTAAAACTCCCAAGGAAACTTGGAGGAGGGAAGAAGTAAAGTAGCAGTATTTTTGGCAATTAACACAGAAGTGTGTTGGTCCTCAACTTCTGTTAAACAGGTTGGTACTATTCCCCCTTCCACTGCAGTTTGATCCAGGCCTCTCCTCTACTCTCCTCCATTACATCAGAGCTGACATAGGAGCCAAGAAGCTAGGAGAGCCACGCAGCCACTCAAAACAGCTCGGGTCCCAGCCAACAGTGGTGCAAGCTTGCAGAAGCCTGAGCTCTGCTCTGCTCTGCTCACTGTTTTGACTTCTCACTTAGCGATGATGGTACTGTGGAAGACTTTACTCGCCTGGATGACTCTCTGTTAGGCACGTTGTATCACACAGAGTGGAAAGAGAGAGTGATGTACTATGCAGGGGTAACAGGAATGCTGCTAAAAATTGCCGTTGTGGCATGGTTTCCCACTATTTGGAGCTGAAAATAGGAGGGGTGGACTCTTCTATTATGCAATTACAGTGGACTGTATCACGGAGGGAAAAGGTGACGTGAGATGGATGAAATGTTCTCACACTAAGAATGTTGCCAGCCTCTTTCCTCTCACGTGTGGAAGTGTGTGGTGAGTTTCCCCATGTCGTCAAACAGGTTTTTTGCAAAGAGAGATAAACTTTTCTCTCAGCTAGTGGATTTGTTAGTTGTGCATCTTTGTGTCTGCTTCTCTTTGTTTAAAGACCGGTTTGGTTAGCATGCAAAGTTAGTTGGACTGAGAGGAGGATTAGTGTTTCCCACAGGTTTGCTGTAGTTGTGATGTTAAAGTTAAGACTGTCAATCTTTAGGACTTGATGGGTCAACCAGTTATCAGTTTGGCCGATTATTAGATTGATAGTCAGCATTTTTTTTTTAAAAAATTTGGTGTCTGTATAGTTTATGTTATTCTAACTTTTGACACCATGATTTTCATTGTTGCTGTAAATGTACGGTATATTGGTTCTAAATAGGGCTGCAAATATTGGCTAATTTTCTTGACTGATAGTCGGCAGCATCATCCGTCAATAATCAATCAATAAAACAAACTGAGTACAATAAAAAATAATTCCATGTGCTGACATTGCTGTCTTGTCAAAGGACATGTTTCATTGGCTGCAATAACAATATATCACTGGGTTGTAGAAACACTGTCTTAGGAGACCTCAGCTTGTCCTAATTATGTGAGGTTTAGCCGGAGGCTGTTAAGCGTCACGCAAGTCTTTGTCATGGTGGCCATTTGGTAGCTAAGCCTCTGCAATGCTATGTTATGTATAGCTGTAATTAACAGAGTAAAATAAGCTGGAAACAAGACATTTTGCCACTGGTTAAAAATACACTGAAGAAGAAAAAACAAACAAAGCTTTGGCCATGTACAAGGGAAAAGTGGAGAGAAGTCTTCAGCAATTATTTTCAGTCAGTTGCAATTACTCTTTCATGACAGCTGGTATTGACCATGTTTCATGCTTTCCAGAGGCAATGGCAATGAAAGAAATAGTCATATGAGTTTGCTACATTGGAATTTAAAAAAAAAAAAAAAAAGTGTTTTAATCTCCCACTATGTGCACTGGCTATTTTTTTAAATGGTCAAAAACCACCTTAAGTAAGCGTAAAAAACCTTTATGTGAAACTGGGGAAGTTTTTGTGAATTTTGCCATTTCCATTAACCTTTTCCAATGTGAAACTTTAAAGTGCAAACTAAAATGCATTATGTACTTACAGTATTTCGATCACTGTATTTAACGGCTGTCCTTTGTGCCATTGGTTTCAGCTGCCATCACTTGGTATCATGGCACCTAAAGTACATCCAAAATAAAGTTAACTTACTGCCCAGTTATTTGTCCTGGCTGGTTGCCCAAACATTAACAATGTCTAATAATTACTGAGCTTTAATGCTACGTCACTTTCTAACCGCACGTCATCCGTTTTTTAACACCACCTGGCAGAACAGGTCTCTGCTTCCTCTGCGTGTCTCAGTGCGTTTCACAAGATCCTTCATCACTTTTCCAGCAGGTGCTGAGTGTGATTTATAATGATATATGGCTTCTCATAGTCACGGCCTTTTATCCCTTTATGAAAAGAAGCTGTTGGGGGATGTATTATGTCTTCCATCTTTTCTTTCCTTTAATTCCATCATTTTTTACGCTTCTGGTCACAGTGATTTGGTACAGCAGATGTCCCCAGACGTCCTTTCCTCCTGCAGTGGGACTACTGGTTTTCTGTGCTTGCTTTGTGGTATTTATTGGACGTCACAGAGATTATGAGTTTCTTTAGTATGTTTCATATCTGCTTCCCTTTCCACTCTTCAATTGTTGACTAGATTGCTCTTTCCTTTCCTCAGTCAAGGCACGTGTGAGAAGGAGATGGAGCGTGTCTTTGAATGTCTGTGCAATTTTTGGTACTTGGAAAGAGGTGATCAGGGTCTCGTTTTGCTTTTTTGTGTGAAGTGTTCCTTTCTGTTTTCCTCTCAGTATAAAGTGATGCACTGGGAGATTGTGTTACTCTTTTTCCTTTCTAATTTTGTAAATCTCGGAAATTACTGGTCTGTTTAGAGGTATTAGAAGATTTTCCTGGCAGTTAACAGTTCCATGATCACTCTGCAACAGTGACTCTAATATCTGTATTATGTGACCTGAAGAAGTCTTATCACATTTGCATATTACATAAGAGCCTTTGTAGAGATATAAAAACCTGTCAAAGCTTCGATATTTCCCAGTGCCTACAAGTCAGTTTGCCTTAACCACATTTCCACAGTTAGCCTGTACCCCATGAAGAGCTGGACGGGGTCCCTGAAATTCTACCCCACTTCCTCACTCTATTCTGCCTGACTGCAGTTTGAAGGCTAAAGTTAAGTGGTGCATCCAGGTCTTTATAAAGTAACCCACTTTTGTTATGAACAGGGAAGCCCTGAATGCACTCCGTAAATGGGTGGTGTGGTTCCCACTGTGGCAAACATTCGAGACTATCCCATAATGACAGTACTTTTTTAGAGTGCAATTATTTTGTATCAGCCTTTGAGAGATAATTAGGGTTCTGCAAATTTTCACTTGTTTACATTACATTTCACACGCAACAGAATATGGAAATGGATATTAAATCAGTTGGAATTTTTGTCTCAATCATTTTTTTGCTGAGCCTTATAAGTAATGTATGAGCTAAAAGTGGAGTAGTCTCACAGCCAGACCCATCTTCACAGCACTTTGCCCATGCTGCTTGCACCTCATTATCATTCTGCTGTAAAAGAAACATCTTTCTGGGTTGTTTGTATTTCTTTAAACCAATCACAGTTGTCTTGGGTGGCATTAAACCCATGATGTAGTGACAATGCCCCTGCAAAATAGTGACAGGGAAATGTTTTGGTGGCACATTTACGCACAGGGGGATGAACACTGTCATTATGATGGTTAACTCACCAAAAGAGCCAAGCAGTGTTACCTTTGACGACCCAAATCTTCAACAAAGCTTAAAATTTTCAGCCTGTAGAAGCTGTTGTTTCCTGTAGTAGATGGGATTTTAAAAGCGGTTAGGCAGATAGTGGAAGGGGAGGAGCAGTTTATTAGAAAATATATTAACTAAAACATTATACCACACCAATTACAAACTACAACATGTCTTGTTTTTCTTGTGTGTAGAAATTGATTTCAAACAGTGTAATTGATTATGAATCCATCATTGGTCTAATTGTCACGGTTCTTGTATGTTTGTCAAGTTGCCATGCGTGGAAGCAGCGGCACCCAGTTAATATGAGCCTCCGTCTGCTGCCGTCCCTGCTACAGTGGTCTACAGAATCAGTGAAGACCAAACAATACCTACAATGCTGTCATTGGAGACAGATTAAGAGACAGCTCAGAGATTAGCAAGTGATAAAAACCACGTTGACTCACATAATTATCAGTGACAACTCAGAATTCTTCTTCTTTGCTTTTCTACCTCCCTTTAAGTTTAAAGTCCCACAAAGGTTAGGGAGGAGCGGAGAGGGGAAGAGGAAGCCTTTTGTTTATAGAAGAACAATGCCGCGCATGAGAGTGCACGGTCCTGGGCCTGGAGTCAAAACAGGGCAGACAGACAAACAGGCAGACAGGCAGAGGAAAGGTTGGGGAGGAGGTGGGGGAGTACTGTTCCCTGAAGATGTGTCTGACTGTCTGGCAGGGATGGGTCAGTGCACTGGACTGGAGGAACCAGGTGGACAGGAAGCGAGGTTCAGAATGCGGTCAACCTGAGCTAGAAGAGATTTGTTTAGGTTCACACATAGTTACGATTTCATGCAACCAGACGATTGCCTGATATTCTGAAATGCCTCTTCCTTCCAGTGTTCCTCTTATTAGGCTGTGCTTCCAGTCAGTTTTGACTTAGGACATCGATGGGAATGGTGGAGTATTACCAGGCGGTTGTCTCTGTTCCCACACCCCCATTTCCTCCACCTCATAGGCTCCAGTGTAATGGTTAACCACAGAGCAGCAGACTAAAGGCAGTGTGAACCCTCTTTTCCCCACGGTGTGCTGTTCTGTTCCCATGCTTCGTTGTGTTGGTCTGCGTCAGTGTGGCTGTTAAAGTGGCTCTGTATGTTTGGTTCGCAACAGATGTAAGTAGATTTCCCAGTTCCATCTTGTCCTGACCAGTGGTTGCTACCATGGCGACGCCCCCTACCCTCCCTCCCCTAGACGTCACGTGACCACTCCCTCCCCAGGTGTTTGGCTTGCGTCTGGTGGACTTCATTGATTCGCCTTCACAGTAGAGCTCTTTGTGTGCCAGCCTGTGAGAAACTCTGCCCATCCTCTCCCCACAGGTGGAACTTTAACTTCACCCCAAGGTCTCAGCCTCTGCCTGCATGGAGCTGCTGTTGCCACTCAGAGGAATTGATTTTTATTAAGAGACAGGCTGGCAAAGGAAGGAGCTAAGTGCATGCTGGCTGATAATCAGTTATATGTGGTGTTTGTTTAGCTTTCCCAGCTGTCCTCGGGGAAGCAGTCTCTGTTTGGGCTGTAATGTGAAAAGCCATTATGTGACTAATAAGTTGCAGTCAGCCGAGCAGCCAACAAGAGCATACACACGACACCCCTGTTCCTCGTGCTAGCCACCAGGTTAAATTTCCACTGACAGTTTGTATTTGTTTTTGCTTGTTGTAGTGTGTAAGGCTGCAGGTGCTTATTACACAATATTGCATTTCAACAGTATTTTAATGTGTTTTAGACTTTTGCGTGGGTGAGCCTGTCTGCCTGCAGTCACATCCTTAAATTCCTTTCCTGTCTCCTATGGTCTATTAGGACTGAGAATACTCCGTGAAAGTAAAGTGGGCTCTGAGCCTAAAAGGTTTTGGTCATTTATCAGAAGGAGGGAATTATATGTGGTCCCCTTGAAATTGTTGTGTGGAGACACTAGTGATGGAAAGATGGACTTCAAGTGTGGCTTTCACCAGCAGGCTAAGCTGAAATATGATGACAATAAAATTACTTCTCACAGTGACAAATTGTTGTATTTGACTGATATTATGTTGTATGATGTCCTTTTGCAAAACCAGCCAGCAGCAAAAAACGGTATGCTGACTTGTCCTTCTTATCAAAGGTCACATGATGGTTAAATTATTATAAATGATGGCTTTAAGTAGTAAAATCCCTCCAATGCTGCTTTCTCTTATTGTCATTTTACATGTCTGTGCTGGTCTCTTGAATGTCTCAGTGGTGCTCATCCTGTCTGTCTCTCCGCGGTAGTGTCTCTCCCCTCCCCTCCCCTCCCTCAGCCCCATCAGTCAGCGCTGCAGTCCCTGGCTGTGTGAGGCGCTGCGACCGGAATGAGAAACACAGGCAACACAGAGAAACCCTTCTCTTAGCTTTGCCTCGATACTTGCAGTCGCTATGACGACAGAGGATTTTAGATGGGCTGAGATGCATGGGGTTATGTGATGCTTTTCCGGAGTGAGTTCTGTGTGTTCATGTGACACAGGAAGAAAAAGTTGAAAGCTGTCGAGGAGCGCAATGATACAGTCATCTCGTGGTTTAGTACAATGTACAATACAGACTTAAGCATTTGATACACCAATCATAGGACAAACAGTGACAGCATTAGATTCCTTATTTCTCTATCTCTAAGATGTGTGTATTTATGTTACTTTTTTCTTTTAGATTTTGGATGAAAATGCAAATAGTGAATTGCTGAAACTGCATCTGCCAAGTCTAGTTTAAAAAACACAGTACATTAGAGCAGGAAAAAATTACTCAACTTATTGATTAATCAGTTGTTGGGACATTTGCAATTTTCTTTTCATGATGACTTAAATAACATAATTTGCACCTTTTCTCTGTCTTATATGTATGATAGTAATTGATTTTTGCGGGTAAAAATAGGAATTTGGAGTAAATTATAGAGGCGGTTTTTCCAATATGTTTTAGGAGTATACTATTATGGATTAATCAGATTAGAAAGTAACTGGCAGCCAGGCAATGATTGTTTATTCAATTTCTTTATCCCGCTTCATAAATAGTTTATATATGTGTATATATATACATTAGTTTTTATTTTTGAATTACACCATCTGTGATGCTTTTGCAATATTGTCAACATAATATGCATGCTGATAAAGCATATTGAAAATTGAACTGAACCTATAATAAAAATTAAGAGCTAGTTGATGATACTAGATAAGAATTTTATCAGCAAGTTGTTGAGAAAATGTCAGCCCTTGGGTAACTTCTCTGCTCTCTTTATTTGACTTTCCCAAGCCCATGTGAAACATGTTCAGAGAGACCGCTTTTTTATTTCCCACCGAGGGCAAGGACGTAACTGTCAAAATCTGTAAGATTTAGCTTTGATAGCAGTCCAGTTGATGATGCATAGTGTCCCATTTTCGTATTGTGAAATACTGTGCCATACTATGTTGTTGCTCCCCTGAGATTGTCTCTCTAAAGGAAGGCTGCCATAAATAATTTCAGGCTGGGTTTTAGTTTGGGGAGAGGAGAGTATCCCCCCAACCACCACACCTTCAGAAGATAATAAAAAAGTTAATTCTGTGTCTGAGGTTGTCCTCACACCATATTAATGCCGGCAACAGCTAAATTATTTGGTTGTGCTAAAATTGCCACTCCCTGAAAACAGTGCAGTGCAGCCATGGAACAGAATGATGTGATTCTAACTGGCGTCTGACATGAGGGAAATGAGAGTTTCTGCTTTTTCCGTAATTTTTTAAATCATATGTGTGTCCATCATGTATATGTGGGACTGAATGTGTGTGAGCACTAAAGCAGGCTTCTCTTCCATCTTTATGTACAAGGAGAGCGAAAGAGAGAGAGAGGAAAAAGAAAAAAGAAAATTATATTTGTCAGTGTGTGAGCATGAGAAAGCCTGTCCAGGGTGACTAATAAAACATCAGATTTATGATACTGCCCTGTAGGTGCAAGCTTGCCCACTTCCTTTCCTTAGAAAAGGCTTCTGTCATCAGCACCCTATTTCCCATAATTATATAAATTTGGGGGATTTCTGTGCACTGGTGAGTAAAGAGGCATTGCCTTTTCACTTGATGTCATTATATAAAGTTTTGCATCAGGAAAGAAAATTTAATGGCCCTATGCGCATGTTGGGTCATTTAGCTACTGATGATATACCTCAGCAATGGGTCTGTCTGCTTAAGTCTGCAGGCATTGCCCAAAGTGGATATTAACCAGTCATGAGCTCAAAATAATGGCATGAAAATATTTGCATCCTTTTGAATTCAATTTTCATATGATTTTTCACAACATTAAGTTTCTTTCATTGTTTTCCTCTCTGCAATTCCATTCCCGTGCCTACTCTATGTTGGACAGTTTTCCACCGCAGGGACTTGCAGGCGGCCTGAAAACACCTCTGTCGAACCTTTTTTAGTGTGTTTTTTTCTGTTTTTGTGTAATAAAAAAGTACCTACTCCAGGTTAGGTATTGAAATGCTGTGCAGGTTTTGGCACTGATTGGCTAAACTTGAATAATACAATTGCTGATTGTTTAAACAAGTGCCATTTTTCTGCCTTATCAATGTTCTCCTCTGAAACTTTGCCATCTTTAGCATAAAATTTACCATATAGGTTAAAATAACAGACCTCTGTTTCTCTGTTTTCTGCGTGCTTATAGAAATACAGTTACGTCCAGTAAATACTTTTTGCCGGAGTTAACACCACACTAGAAGCTCTAGACCCTATATGATCATGGAACAAAACAGGCTGAAATGGGCGATTACAGGGCCATTCATGTTGCTTTGTGCCACCTTACGCCTTCCCCAAGGTATACCAGTGCTAAGCCATCTATTCAGAACCCCACTCCTCATATTATTTATTTATTAGATTTCTTTTCAGAGTGGATTTAATGAACCGCAGTTAAAGTTTAGGTTAAAACAACATCATTAGATAGACTTTACAAGCAGGAGGTGTTAAAATTCAGGTTTTGGTTCACAGAGAGCAACAAAGATCGTCAGAGCGAAAAGGGAAAAACCCTCAGAGAAGTCTCATCAAACATAAATGAGGCCAATCCTGCCATGAAGGGTGACAGGCAGCTCAAACCAAGGGTCCCAAAAACCCAGCCCGCCCTTCATGCCAGTGTTCTGAGGACACGTAGAGTCCTCAGCACTCACTGCATCAATCACTCTACCTCAGAGAGACAGGGAGGCTTTGCTGATCCTCTCAGTGAAGCCCTTGGGTCAACTAAAGGAAGTGGTGTGCTCAGTGGCTTGCAGTTCATTTGGGAACATATAAAAGTAGAGAAAGCTAAAGCTTTTGTCATGTCCGACAGTAGAGTGCATGCATAATGGGTGTTTCCTGGAATCACAGAATTACCAGTGCAAACCTCATGTGTATCACTCTTGCAATTTTAGATCCTTTCATGTTGCTGTGTGTATATGATCACAGATTTTAGCTCTTTCTTTTTTTTCAAATAACATAAAATTATTCTATTTGCAAAATGAACCTCCCCACTCTAATACATAACTGTAAAATGTGGTTTAACTTAAGTGTAGTGAGTCATCTTTACACTTTATAATGACTCTTTTTCATCAGTGTATAATGAGAACTATAATCTGATGGTTGGATTCTACTGCCTCCTGATTGCTGTCCTTGTACTCTTCTCCTCACTGCTCTGCAGCCTCAGACTCCTAATTGGCTTCCTTGCTACTATTGTCTCTGTGCGTCTGCCATTCCAGCGGTTTTCTCTCCGTTTTCTGTTTTCAGCAGTATTTCGGCCTTTCGTATGTTTTCATAAGTAGCCTATATAGGTTTAATTGTAGTGTTGCATTCCTGCTGTGTGGCTAGCCAAGGATTGCTTGTGCAGTCACAGGAGGGTCTGCAGGTTTTCCTGGGCTTAGCTTGGTTTGAGCTTCGCTGGCTTTTGTGTGGGCCATGCCTTGCCTTTTTCTGTGCCTGGTCTCATTTTGTTTTAATTGTCTTTTCTTTGTTCCTAGAATTTGAATGTAGGTTTTGTTGTTGCTGCTTTACCTTGCTTTAGAGTCATATTCCCCAGTTGTTCACTATTCTTTCTCTTTAACTCATGTGGATTTATTGCATTGTGACTTCTAGACTGGGGAATAGAGTGTTTGATGTTTTTCTTTCCTCTGGAAACGCCATCAAATCAAAGTCAGGCTCTTTTCTTTTTTATACATTAAATACACTTCTGTGTAAAAGTTTTAAGAACTTAAAGTGAAGTGTTTTTTCATTTAAGATAATGCCATGAACAGCTTTATTTTTATCAGTTAGCTTATTCAAAGTGCTCAGTGTCTCCTGTCTCTTCAAGTAATCCAAAACTGGCTCCTTAATTTTGAGGGCACTGTGCTGCTCATACCATAGTTTTTCATGACTGTTTTGGGTCATTATCATGCTGCTGAATGGATTTAGGACCAATCAGATGCCTGCCAGCTGGTTTCTAGATGGATAGTCTAAACATCTAAAGTGCCTGAATCCTTTGCTTTGTACTGTGTATATTGTCTGTGGCATTTGGGCAGAAGCATTGTGGAAACAAAACTGTCACCTGCTAACTTTGTCCAGCTTTTTTACCTCCCTTTGAGACCCGAAGTGTGCACATACACGCACAAACACATACTACATACCTTCCCCTGTTCCTGTTAATTAATTAGATCACTGAGTTGGAGTGGAGAGTGAGGTGTCTCGGGCCTGTGTGTGCGCGCACATGCTCGCCTCTGTGTTCATGAAGAATGTGACTGAAAGTGATGCGTACCAGATGTTTTAGAAATGAGGTGGGTTTCACTGGAACGTAACACATTCCCAGGGATGTTTGCGGAAAGAAATTCTTCCTCATCTGTCGAGCATGTTCTGCGCCCCCCTCACCCCAAGACGGATATGCATCCAGCTCAGTTGATTGTTTGTGCTCCCCCCTTTCTTCTTTTCAATCTCGTATTCCCCTTGTGTGTATGTATAAACACCATGCATAGTGTATGTAGATGCTGGTGTGTGAAGCTCGTGATTTGTGTGTTTAATTTTGTTCATGCAGAAGGTATGTCCTCCTCCCTCCGTTTCCTGGTGGGCAAAATTGTTTCATCTCAAACCCAAAGTGATTCAGAGTAATATTTGATTTGGTGTGTGTCTGAGTATGTGTGGCATGGAATGGAGGGCTAGAGGAAGAGAAATGAATGGCTTAAGCTGCAGTCTGCTACCCTGGCTGTGTCTTTTGTCTTTTTGTGTCAGTCAAGCCTGAGCACTCATACCTGCACATGAAGGGACAGGCCAAAGAAAAAGCACATAGAAACGGCTAGGGCTGCATTTAATATTTATTTCCATCATCAGATGACTGTTTCTCTGTTGCTACTGATATTTCTGCCAATTAATTAATAGACTTGTTGTTCTATCGCAATAAATAACCAATGAGAGGTCTGAATACAGACTCATGTGGTAGTATGAGTATCTCGTGGCCTAACGTCTTACTGAGACACTTTCTGTTTTATAAACTATCACCCATTTCATAAACTATATATACTGTATATATTGATTACCTTGTCTAAACTAATTGTGACGTCACAAAGTTATGCAAGCACAGAACATACAGCTCTTAAACTCAAACTTGAGATAAGCTTAAAGAAGCTTGTAATTGGTAAAAGGGTCTTGATTCTTTATCATTTTGCAGAGTGAAAGAAAACGCAAACATCCAAGCAAAGTTAAAAAAAGCACATGTTTGATTCTAGTGGACTTTAAATAGTCCTAATTTACAACATTATCACTGTTTACTGAGGAGAGACAACACTTTACCAACAGCAATGCTGTCATGTAAAACAGGTTTTTGCAGATGAAGAGGTAGTCAGCAGGCATAGCAGCAGCATGTGCAATATGCCGTATAGAACATAACAAAGAAAATGGCAGCGATGATATCATTAACACTGTGTCCCTTCGAGATGTTGCCTTAAATTATTCCAGTTGCAGTTCCAAGTGTATGTGAACAGATGTTACAACTACTAGCAGCTAACCTTTTTGAGTACAGCTTCTTCAGAATCAGTACAGAAGTTGTTTGGAACACTTGGTTTCACTTACTACTAATAATGGCTGTAATGAAATGACACCATCATTGTTCTAGGCTGTATCACTTCTGTTATCTATGTATCATTTCTCTTTAAACCAGTAAATCAGCCACTTTAGTATCCAGACCAATTAGTGGCTCTTCCTCAAAAAGACTTTACTGTAGAAAAACACAAAGCTGTTGCCATGTGCCTGACTCACTGGCTGCAACTGTGAACTCCAGACGCCCAGGTGGTTACTGAGCTTCCTCATCCATCCACACTTGCACAGGAGGGTGTAACTGGCTCAGCCTCATCACCTCAGCAACCGCCTCCATGGCTTTCAAAGTAGATCAGAAGCAGAGCTGAATCAACCTCTGTGCTGCAGGCATACTTGTTTGAGAACGAGAAACGGAGACTAAACAGCCGTTCCAGCAGCTTGAAGTCAGGATGTTACAATGTGACATTTAAATATTGAAATGTTTTTATTCTAATGACACAATAACTGTTAACTGCCCTAAAGCTTTAAACCTACAGTGAGGGAGTGGCTCCCTGTGCTGTAGCTGACAAGGTGTCTTGACACATTGCCAGCATTCTGTGCTATAAATACGCCGTCTAATCAAAGGGAAGAAATGGTTTGTGTAGTCTTTACCAAAGTTTGTCCATGTTCGGCTCATGGCTGTTATGCAGTTGTTCTTGGTGCCGTGTTTTCCCACTTGAATCCTCTAGTACACAAATCATTTTCTACTGCCTACCCATGCACATTCCTGCCACTTTTATAAGCTTTTGTTGTAACAAAAAAAAGGACATAAAAATCATTTTTAAAAAAGCATATAAGCAATTTCAGATGAATTTGACATTTGTAGCGACTTTTAAAAAATCACGCTACACAAGTTTGCCTGTTTGCTGCACAACTCTATAGTACAGAACTATGCTTGTAAGCAAGAATGTAGCACAGAGCCCTGTCATACTATTTGTAAGATTAGTGTTTATTTAATTTAATGCTTGTCTTTTTCTTGTCTTTTTCAGTCCTTTGTGCCAAAAACCTGGTGAAGAAGGACTTCTTTCGTAAGTATCAGCTGTTTATAATAAACCTGTGTTTCCTTTTTAAATCCTGTTTTGGTGTTCCCTTTTGGGTTCCTGTTATGTGATACATTCACTGCAAAAGCCTCTTGAACTTGAGAAATGTGGGTCACTTTTGGCTGATAAAATGCCTGCTGTTAGCCATCAGCAACACACCCGGCCCTACTTTTTTAGCCATTTCAACAGATGTGCAGGCTTTTTCTACATGTCTTTAGAAACAGAAGTGGTGTCTACTTAGTACCTCATTGCCTTCATCTAAAACACAAACTAAGACTTATTGTATTAATGATATATATTAAAGTTGTGTCCCTTGCTGTAAAAATCATTACAATACTGGGATTATACTGTCACTTTTCTGCAGCCACTGCTTGCTGAAGTTTTAATCACTCATGTGTAGGTGTCTGACGTATTGAGAGTGTTTTGGTGTGTTTGGGTCAGGCTGTCATGGTGAATGAGCATGTAAAGGTCCTCTGCTCACTCAGGTGGTTTCTGTGGTGCCCATTCCTGCCATTCCAATGCTCAGGAGCTCAGCAAACATTCAGTTAGGGAGGAGTTGGTGGACAGCAGCACCGAGAACATGGATAAAAATCTCTCTTTGGGTCTTTATTTGTGAACTAAATGCATCTTCTTTGTTTATGTGGTTAAACTGCATGCTAGACCCATATGTAGATTATTGGCAGCTAAGAAAATATCACACATAGGTCCCAACTGTCAGTTATAGATCTGTATATATATATATATAGCTTCGACAACCTACAAACAATTTTTCAGATAAATGACTAAAACAGTCTCTAGGCTTTACTGTGACAAAATTATTTATCTGTTGATGGATTTCGCAATTGTCATGTTGTTTATTTTTACATGACACCACTAGATATGCTGAAAACAACAAATTCAGAGTATTTATTAGCTATTCCCAGCAGAGGTTACGTTTGGCACTTTGAATAAGTTTTAGTGTTTTGATAAAAATGTTTTGGTCAACAAAAATATTTTAGTCCCATTTTTATTAGGGATGTTCTGATCAAGTTTTTTTTTTTGCCCCTGATCAGAGTCATTTAGTATTTAGTATCTGTTGTTACCTGTTAGCATTTGCCAAGTTAATACACATTTTAGGTACTTTTGGATTAGCTACCTCTTTGCACCACTAGTTGATCCCCTTAGCTCTGTAACACTGTAGCAACCACAGGAGTCGGGCACTTTTGTGTTGCCAAGGGAGCATTGGTTTAGCTAGTACAGGGACGCCATGACAGTGCATTCTGTGGGGCTTAATGACCTCCAGTCAGCACATATGCATCATACAAAGTTGGGATAAATAAGGACATGGTCCCTTTGTCCCAGTGGCGTAAGTAATGGCTGTGTGAACCTTATTGTGTGTTTGTGCAACAACAGTGTATGACCATTGAAAAGTGTGTTCCATTGATATAATCAGTTAATAAATTATTGATTAATATTACTGCATATATTAAGTGAAATATTTATATTTACAATGCATGTGGCACAGCAAATGTAAAACAAGGATCTAAGACTTGGCATCTGGAAACTGTCTGAGTTTAGCTTGAGAAGAGGAACTAAATACGTGGATCCGACGTTATTCCTTAAACATTTAGAAGAAGCTTTAAATGGTGTGCCGTCATTAATCCTGGAGCTGTCGCATACCTTCTGAATGAGTCAAATGTCACTGAAAGTAACATCAATATTACAGCCACATCACCTGTGTTACATCAGCAGTTAGATTAACATTAGCTTTACCCTTTTATAATTGTCGGCAGCTGCTTGCATGTTTGCACTTTGTCACAACCGCTTTGTTGCCGCTGCTCGTTGTAATTTGTAGATGACTTTAGTTCTTAAGTTTGTTTACTTTCAAGAACCATTAGATAACATTACTGCCTGACATGTTCTGTTAGTGAATGTAAGGAGTGTCTTAGTAAACAACAGGTCAAACTCATAAACCGACTCAACAAAGGAAACTTTTATCTTGAGTGTGTGATTCCACAAATGCTGCAGCTCACTGAAAAACAATTTGCATTAAACCGGTGATTAATCTAATTAATTTTTCCATTGTCATGTTATTTTTATTTGTCAATTGAAAGGGGGACATTTTTCTCTTGAAATATTACCTTTTACTTTACTTTGTCATGGAAAATAGGTGGTCATCAAATATTTATTTATTGGTATAATTTTCATTTGCAAAATTACCACTGTTTGTAGCTGCACATTTGTCACCTCATTTGCCATCAAAATACAAGACGTTTTTGGAAGTAAATTATGAGTAATCTGTGACTAGTCTGGGTTGGTACCATAGCAGAAATAAGTGTTGTCGACACCACAGCGTCTGCGTCTGTTGAGTTGTTGTTTGTTTCTTCCTAAACTATTTATTCTTGGCGTGAGTGTGGTGACGCTTTCTTCTCTCCCTTCAGGCCTTCCTGATCCCTTTGCCAAGGTGGTTGTGGACGGTTCAGGACAATGCCACTCTACAGACACTGTGAGGAACACACTCGACCCAAAGTGGAACCAACACTATGATCTGTGAGTCCATGAGCATTTTATGACACTTCTCACACATCTGTTTTCAAAGATTAAAAAAATCCCTCTTGGTTTATTTGAATACCTCTCACCTACCTAAAGACTTAACCGATTATAAATGGCAGTTTCAGACCATGCTTAAGCTGTTACAGTGCCCCACAGTTTGCATGTCCTTCTTTATTTAACCTTGATAAGTGTCAGGATTTGCCATTAACAGGATCTAAACAGTAACAGATGAAAACAGCTCTTGCATCTGGCCTCTCACTTATCTAGAGTCTCTGTTATGACATAACCCTTCAGTCTAAAAATGTTCCTTGGAACAGTATTTAAAGAATCAGAAAAGGAGGGGTGTCTCAATAGTATTTTCTTCCATTGACTGAAACACGTGCATGTCTTGTTGTACCCTGATTGCCTTTTCCCAAAGATGGTGCGTACTGAGAAAGTAACCTGGAAAAAAATAGAGACAGAGCGTGTGAGTGAAAATGTGAGAGTGAAAGTTTCCAGTATTCACCCGGTGTTTATCCAAACCATCATTCCTAGCCAACAGCGAGAGGAAGCACGTGTCTCCGTTTGTTTGGTTGCTAGGGATACAGGACCCTCTCTCTATACGGCCGTTAAATTAGCTAGTCATGTCACATTTGACAAGAGGGAAAAAGTCATGCGCACGTATGCACACCTTAGGGAGAAATTGATGGAGAGGAGAACACAGACCCGTGGCTCAGTGGAACGTATCTGCTCTAATTTTTCCCTAGAGCCTGCAGATACAGCTGAGTGGAATTTATGTGAAAATGACTTGTATTTTTCTGTTCCAGTGATAAGTTTACCGTCACTGTAGCCCATTTTACTGTCTGTCAGTGTTTGTTCTTATGGCCAGCAGAAGGACTCTCAGGTGGTGTGTTGGAGGAGAGAAGTTTTAATTGACTGAGAGCAGCCTTGCTAGCTGTCTGGCGGGCTCACACTTATTAAAATAGGCCCTGCAACACCTGGTGTTCCGAATACAGCCGAGTGCATTAAAGCTGTTGGCAGTGACTCTTTTTTTCCATTTGTAGTATGCGCTCATGTGAGAGTGTAGAAATTCTGTGTAAGTGTGTATGTGTGTGTGTGTCCAGGGCCGTGGTTTCATTGGTGTGCCGCAGCCAGAAAACTGGCCCATGAACTGTGACCCTTCAGCATTGTTGCAGGATGTGGCCGACATGCCAAGGATAGTAGACACAGTCTATTTGGCTGCCTGCCTCTCACACTCATTTTGCCTGGCCCTCGTTTTTAAACCAGATCACTAACAACAGCAGGATATGATCGAAATAAAGAACACATAAGCATAACAACAGCTCCTGTTGTCATTTTGTAGAGGACAGGGACATGTGAGTGTCATGAAGTGTTTTCCAGCATTTGTGGCCTCTCCTGTCAGTTTGCACTGCATCACATTTGGGTAATTAGGAGTCCTTCAGATACAGCATTATTAAATAATACATCTGCAATGTTAAGTGCCCAGTCTAGACTCAAATTATTTACGCCCACTCATCCATCCTTTTTCAACCCATGATCTGAGGTGCATTTCTATGGAAGCATCCCATTAAACAGAATTACTAGCTGGCATTATCAAATCCTTCACCTTATTGCTATGTAATATAATTAGGACAAAAAATGGGAAAAAATGCCATGCAGACATAGCAAAAGAGGTTGTCTGGGTATTTCTAGTTAACTATTTGTGAAATCATCTGTCAAACTGCATTTTTGCTCTCTGTTTTAGTGGATTGATAGAAATGGGAAGCCATAGAACAGGTTTTTTGCCTCTCTGTATTAAGTTTTACTCTATTTAAAATTTTGAGTTTAAAATCAAATTTTTAACCTTGCTATCATGTCCATATGTTGTTTATTTATATGCTGGAAGAAACATCATGAGCAACATAAGCAGTCAGCGCCAAGGCTGAGCATTTTCACCTTAAAACTGCAAAATGCTAATGAAAAACCACAGATTAAGACTCTTGGTATTTCACCGCAACAAACCTAAGGAACCAATCCTGTCAACTTGCAGGGAGGAACCTTCTGTGAATCTTATGCGAATTAATCAAACATTACAACTTGCCAAGTGTAGCACAGAGTAGCTTTAAAGTGTCTGGGCAGAGCTGGTATTCTGGAGCTGCAAGAATTAGAGAGGAGTGGGTGAGGAAAGATGGAGACTAGGTGGATCTGCTCAGCAAGAGAGTAGATTTACATTTTAATAATTTAATGGCAGGAAGGGATTATTTTCGTGGAGAAACATCTAAATGTATAACTGTGATACATGAGTTTAATCAACGACCGGAAAGGGACTTTACATGTGTCTACATTTATTTAATGTGTCTCGGCACATTTAATAAATATAGCTGTACTATGGGACCACTTAGTCTTGCTCCATGGGTGATCACAGTTTGTGTTAAGCTTTACAGAGCGGTAGTTCTTGAGCATTTCACCTCTTCATAAACATTGTGTTAGTATAGTCCCTAGTATGTATTATGTCCCTATTAATTGTATAACAGTGGTTGTTCTATTACTTTTAGCTATATCAACTATTTATCAGTTACTTTAGACTATTTTTCATTGAGTTATCCATTACAATGGTTGCAATCTATGACTTATTATAGTAGCAGTTTATTAATTATTTTAAGTCATTTCAGTTGCTTATTGGCTCTTAAAGCTTTGTTATCCGTTTGTCCATTATCCACTGCTGCAGCTATTTATCAGTAACCTTTAGCTAACTATACTCACTTGCAAGCTGATTTTCTTGTATATTTAATTATTTAAATGCTTTATTTGAACTGTTATTTATATATTTAGCCGAGTTAACTTCAGTCTTTCCAACTACATCCTGGCAACTGCAGAAGTGCTCTTTGGGATACAGATGCCCCTGGCTAGAAACTGCTGCTCTAAAGTGTTACTGCTTAAATTTTTAATGGCAAATAATAAAAACAGGTTTGGCTGTCCACAAATAGGAGATGTTTCTGTTCAGTTCGATTCTAGGGATGGCAGTTTTCAGCCCCAAGTTGTGAATGTTAGTAGAGAACGTGCTGTTTTGCTACATTTGCATTTCAGATTGTGATCTCAGTGTTGCTCTAGGGTTCGTCTTTTACTTTGATCGTATGTTCTTGGCAGTAACTTTGTGCAGAAAAAAACAACAAAAAACATACCAAAGATGCCTCTTTGATGACCACAGGCTTTTAAATTAAAGGATATGTTTAGAAAGCACATCTGACTCTTTAGATTTGCTGCTTTTTCCATTTATTGCAAGTTCCCCATTGTCTTTTGTGCTGTGCCTGTGTGTATGTGTGTGTGTGCTATTGTCTATGACTGTATTAAAAATCTTAGCCAGACTAATGAATTTTATTACATGGAGGGTGATCCAGATGACTGGGGTTTGGTTATAGTACTTCCCTCCCGTCACGTCTGTCTGACATAGCGGCTCTCTCACATCGCACCCCAGACAGGCATTTGGCATTGACTCAAAATGTCCAGACGTCTTACTCACAGCCCCATTGTTTCATATCCCTTTTGGTAAGCAGCATGATAATTACAGTGGGATGCAGTTCTGCGAATCGTACAGATGATTAGTTTTCGACTGAAGGAGGGAGCCCACCCGAGCAGATGTGCCACAGCAGGTTCACATGCAGAGATTTGATCACGCCCCCGCCTGACACACAAGGAGACAGACACAGACAGTTAGGAAATAATTTGACTTTTATATAGACGTGTCTCTCATTCTCAATAAATCTTTGGCTCTCTGTTTGCAATGTAATTACAAGATCGTGTTTGTTACTTGCGTAATGGGTAAAGTAGTTGATCCTTTAGCATTATTTTTTTGCCAGTGCTAGCAGCATGGCTCTACAGATAGCACTGTCAGTCTCAGATTGCCGGTTCGCTATGAAAGCACATTGTATTCACAAATACAAAATTTTGACTTCCATATTTCATTATTATGACATGATTTCTTATATTACAATAAAAGTTCTCACATCCACGAAATAAGACCTTGTAATAACAAGATCCAGATCTCCTGTCAATGAAGAGATAGTTTTCTCATTATGTTGAGATATATAAGTCAAATGTGATTGAAATAGGTACCAATATTGTCGGATTTTGGATTCTTTGCCTCAACTGATCAGTGACAATTGTTTTGACTGTGTTGCTGTATTTGGGCTGCTTTTTGTGCTACCTTTGTGCGTTTCATCTTACGAAGTTTGTTGGGTTTTCTCTCTAGAATGTTGTACATGTATTCTTGGTCCTCAGAGGATGAACTCTGCAGAATTCTGTGGCAACATAAGACTGAAGTTTGTGTATTTACGTTAAATGTCTCAGTTTCGCGCACACTTCAGTGTTCTGGTCAGAATTAAGTGTAATGACTTGTCTAGCGCCACCATTGGGTCAGATTATCAGTTTTTGGTCAAATATTTGTAAAACTAATGGCAGTTCCATCCCATTCCATTTTTGGAGTCCCCTAGCTCCAAAGTAAAATCATCAAAATGAGGAACTATGATCAAAATTAATTAACAAAAAAATCTTAATTAAGGTTTCATATATTAATGAATAATGGACATTTTTGGTTATTCAGTGGTCGCAAACTAACAAGAAATTGCACACACAGCCTCTTTGCCTTCATAGTACGCACGCCGATCTGACCCTTGTGCCTCGTCACCCCCTTTAGGTTTATTCTTAGCCAGGAAAAACATTTATTAACTAACATTGGCTAAATTTCGACCATCAACGTGGTCATCATGATCAACATTAAATCCGCCAAGCATCAGCTTATTAGCCCTGCTGTGCCTCAGTACAGCCTTACAGAGCTGCTAGTTTGTTGTAGTCTTTTCACCTCTTACCATGTGATGTTTTTGATTTTCACCACTTCTGTGCAATCATTAGCCAACTTCTTCAGTTCAGAGTGAGTTTACACTTTAAGTATGCCACATTTCTGAACTTCTCCTTAACTTCTAATAAATAATTTACACGGAAAAGTTTAAATAGTTGACTTTGAGGCAAACAACCTTCAAATTATGTAAGTAATATTGCAAACCTCCACACTTGACAGCATGATTGATGACTGTTTATACCTCATTGCATTTTTAATTAAGCCAGTTTAATCAAGCTGGTCATTTTTCTTTACATAGAATTAGGAAAGATGGTCATTTTTCTTAAAGTGTCATGTAAATTGTAGAAACCAAAAGGGACCAGACAGCTAAAAACTTGTCAGCCTGTTTGAAAAGCTATTTTATAGGAAAATCTAGGCCCTTGTTTCTTGATTCTTAAAAACAATTAGTTGGATTTTAGAGTATTTTCATAGTAAAAATAATTTTGTTGCTGCTGGCACCAAAAGAACATTTTATGTCGTCTCTTTGCATTGTCTTTCTTCCCACAGTCCTCTGTCCCACTTTTCATGGTATGTAGGGAGAGCTGCAGTGATTATTATTAATGATTTAAAGGATCACACCACTCTGTTTGTGGTGCTTTGTCTCATTCTCAGACGCTCAGGGTCAGATTTACACATTCACATACACTGACTGGAAAATCTCCCCACCTTCCTCTTCCTCTTCCGCCTCCACGTCCCGACTGTCTCTGGTGATGTGTCCTTGACAAGGAGACTTAGTAGTAGACTCTGTGGTGACTGTGCGTCTCCCTTGTAACGATGGGGACATCCTGAGTCACATTCATAGTAAAGCAACTCAGCTGCTTTAGTTTGATGAATAGTTATTTTCCAATCAGTCGCATGGTGATTTTAGTCGTGTGCATTTTGGAATATTAATTATATCTCCTTCTCTCTTCCCTCTTAGATACATCGGAAAGTCAGATTCCATCACTATCAGTGTGTGGAATCACAAGAAGATTCATAAGAAACAAGGCGCTGGGTTCCTGGGCTGTGTCCGCCTTCTGTCCAATGCTATCAACCGCCTTAAAGACACAGGCTGTAAGTGTCAGTGCTACTTTAATGTAGCTACCCATCTGTAAACAATCCCACTGTTGAGTAGTTGTAATTATTGTTTTGATGTTTCGTAGCTCTCTTTGACTACGCAGCCCTCTCTGGTCACTAGTGGAAGAATGAAAAATACATGCAGTATAACAACAAAAAATATTAGCAGATAGATCAAAGTTTGCATGGTGGGAATATTGTTTCCTGTGGAATCCAGCTTAAATATCAGGAGAACATCTGCAAGAGAAAGATGAAAATTATTAAAATGTAAAAAGCTGTGGGCTAACTTGACATTATTGCTTATGTACTTACAGAATACTTTTACAGGCATGATTCTACTGGTATTAAATAAACCGTGGAGATTAATAATAGACAGGCCTTTTCTTATTCTTGCCTCCTGGCCTCACACTTTTGAAACAGCTAAGAGTTAAAAAAAATTTGTTTAAATTTTAATTTCCCCCCAAGAAACCACTGGTATTTGTTATGCAAGTGGGTCAGTGACCATGCTGGTCAAATTTACTTTGAGTTGTATTAAATGAAAACTACGATAGAAGATTTTTAGCGCTGTAAGAAGTAGCCCTAAAATTTAATAGTTTAATCTGAAGGAGAGACATTATAGACATTTTTTTAAACTGGCGATGCAATTTTTCCAATGGGATGCTTTTATTTAGCTGAATGTTGATTAAATATATATCTCACACACTAAAATATCAAATGTAGATGACCTAATTTGACGCATCTTGCTTGTCACAAGTTACATGATCCAAATACTGAGGGTCTTGGTTGAAAACTATTGAGATGATTACCTTAAATAATTAATATAACATGACAATGATGACATATGATAGATTATGACACCAAATAACATCTCATGTCATGATATACAATATGAAATGACATGTTATAACTGTGGTCTTGTAGTGTCTAGACTATATCGTTGTCCACTCACAGTTGTCTGATGGACGATCTTCCCTCAAAATTGATCTTATGTCTGAGTGCAGACACCAGCTTGCAGGGAGCACTTCAACCACTTTAAACACACAACTTTAACGTCACCCTATTAATTAACATTAATTAATATCAACAGCTGGTTTGACTTACTGCTAGAAAATTGTGTTATCCGGAAAAAGTCACAGTCAGCTAAAAATGAAATGCTGCTAGCTGGGTGTTGTGTAGACTGTTCTTTGCTAATGAGAGTAAGAGAGAGTAAGAGTACACTGTCTGTTCTGCTGTGAGAGCTCTTACTGGTTCACATGAATACTGTACAATACGTACACTATAATTTTCACTCACATTTTTGAATGAAATGCTGCACTGTAGAAGCTGGATGTCTTAAAGGAAGCAGCTTTGTAATAGCAGGCTGTGGTGAAGTTTATTTTAGCTGGAACTGATCCTTTAAAATATGCCAGGATCATCTAAACACTAATTCTTAGGGATCAACTCATGTTGTTTGTTTCATTTTTGTGAGCTACTTTTGTGTTATTTGATGTACTGTGTGATCTACTGGAGAGGAGGAGAGCAATGACATTATTAATTTCAGTTAGAATTATCAGACTTCCACAGCCCTAATGAAGTTGTATCCATCAAGGCGGTCTGATACCCGTAGTGTGATTAAGAAGAAGTAGTTATTACCACAGTGCTGCTGGCAGAGTTAAGTGACTACAACACAGAGTAGCTTTATTTAGTGTCCTGTCTCACTCACTAGTTCTGAAAGAGGCCAGACCAGGGTGTGAGAGGGGTCAGCACTCTGCCCCCTGCCAGAACAGGAAGAGCCAATCAATGTCACCCTGCAATTACAGTAAAAATGTCTCATGTCAGAAGCTGACTGGATAAATGAGACAGAGGCTTTAGTAAATGGCTCCTAGTAACTAGCAAGTAGTGCCAGACAGTTGTAGCTTCAGCAAAGCGGTCTGGCGTGGTTTTTCTGCTTGGTGAGCTGCTACCTGCTCTGTGGGCCCTGTGGTCTTGTAGGCAGATACGGGAAAGAATCCCACCACTTTTCCTAGAAGCCCCTGACACTGTTGTTTTCCTGGAGCGACACAGGAAACCTGAACCTTGTGCCACAGCTGTGAGTGGTTTGCCTCTGCATTTCCTTTCTCTGCTGGCCTTCTCCTCACCCCTAGGTTTTCCTGCAGTCTCCTCCATAGACTGGCAGCATCTGCATGCGCACACACACACAAAATGCCATTGTGACTAACCTCCCTCTATCTCCGTCTGCCGATCTAGACAACCGGTCATTTTACACAGACATGCATAATTGTACAGCTATTTAAGTGTAAGTGTAGATTTGTAGTGTTCTCTTTGTTGTGGTCTTTCTCCCCTTGTGTGTATTTGTCATTCTTTTGTTTTTTGTGTGCATTTACCAGCAGCTGCCATTTTGTCCCCTTCACAAGCTGTAGAGAGGGCATTGAGTTGACTTCAGCATTTGTGTATAATTGTAGAGTGTCTTTGGTTGACTGTAACATTTATGTATAATTGCAGAGTATTTATGTTTCTTGTCTTTGTGTATATGACTGTGCAAGTATTTACGTGTATGCACTTTTATGCATCACAGCGTGTGAGAGCTCTTCTCTGCGTACATTTTACTGTCTGTGTGTGTATTTTCTGTTTTCTCTGTGGCTCCTGACCTCCGGCCAGCCTTGTAACGGTTTGACCATTGCCTGTTTTGGTCCCTGTTTAGTCTAGACAGACATCCTGAGCTGATCTGCATGACACCCAGACAACAGAGAGGAGATAGTGGCATTTCTCATGTCTGCAGGCAACTTGGACATTTTTTTGGTCTGTTTTTTTTTTTCTTTCCGCCTGATCTCTCTCTTTCTCCCTCACTCTCAAATTCCGCAGACTTTAAGAAGTTCAGACAAAGAGTTTCCAGACTTTGGCTGAAGTTCATGTCCATGCTAAGACTGAGTGGAATAGTGCAGGCTTTGTACTGAAATTTGTCAAATGTTTGACCCCTACATTTGAACTGAAGCCCGCTCTGTACCGATGCTCAGTGAGATTTTTACAGCCCGTGGCTGCTCCACAGACCAGACCATCTGTTCTAGGGCACAGCCAAGCTGTGGTCTGCAGACAGAAGAATGAGAGACAGATAATGATGGAAGAGGAATTGACTCTGAGTGATGTAAATGATACAGAGTAATGGGACTCGTCCAAGAAGGGAAAATGCGCCCAAACTCACGCTAGTTAACATGTATCTTTCTTGAACTGATAAATATGCTTGTCTCTTGTTCTCTTCCTCCTCTCTTTTCTATTTTTTGCTCCCTCTTTCATCTTTATTCTCATTTCCTGCCTGTCTGATTGTGTTCATTCTCTTTCTTTCTCTTTCCCTGTCCTTTGCCTCTGCGCTCTCTCTGCTTCTTCTTTCTGCTCTGTCCTGAACAGACCAGAGACTAGACTTGAACAAGCTGAGTCCCAACGACAGTGACACAGTCAGGGGCCAGATAGTTGGTGAGTACAGTTTGCGTGCCTGATGTTAGAGACAATATAAATTATGTATAAATGCATTTTTGTATCTTCTTTAAAAATATGAAGTCATGCTTGCTTTGATATTCAGAGCTTGTAATGATTGTTCATGTTCTGTTTTGTTTCTCACATGTTGATGCATAGTATATGCGCACATTCAAGGGTGTTCTTTGTTGTCATTATGAGTATGTAAATGCCATATGTTATCTGCCATCTGCCAAAAATATGGCCAATGATTTTTCTGCAAAATCTGCAAAATGCAAGATTACATTTCATATTTCCAGATCCACCCTGTAGAAGTAAAACAAAGAAATGGGAGAAAATGCAGGTTCCTTTAACCAGACTCTCTAGTGTACCTCTGATGAAACTGAACCTTTTTCCTGTTACTCATAAAGATATATAGCTCCATTTTGTGCTTCGATAAAAAATCTGTGCCTACGCTGTGATCTGCTGTCTAGTAACACTATTGTGTGCATCTGTCTGCCATGTGTTGCTGCAGTGAGCCTGCAGTCGAGGGACCGGATAGGCACAGGAGGTCCTGTGGTGGACTGCAGTCGGCTGTTTGACAATGATCTTCCAGATGGGTGAGTGAGTGGGTTGGGGGAAGTCTCTTGTCATTTCAGGGCAAGTTTTTTCGAGGCTGTTGCAAATCTTAAACAATTAGTGCTTGTTTTCAGAATAGTAGTAGAGATATTAATATGAAATTCATAATAAAATATGATATTAGCATGTGGTAAAACGGAGCAGCAAGTCTACTAAATGGTTCTGTGGGTGCATAACTATGTCCGCTCACTGCTGCATCTGTGTATGTTTCTGCTGCCAGCTGGGAGGAGAGAAGGACCGCGTCTGGACGAATCCAGTACTTGAACCACATCACACGCACCACACAGTGGGAGAGGCCTACCAGGTGAGTACACTGTGCAGCCCACAGAAACTCAAGCCCAGACCTCTTAAATCAAACAGCAGCAGCCTGATGGAAGATCTCATCTCTGACCTCAGTGCTCCCAAACTGGGAAACTCTGGAGAGAGCTGGAGTGGGCTCCTCAAAAAAAGAGGTGTCAGACAGACTGCTCCAGACAGTGAGGTTTAATGATGTGGAAGAAGTCACAGAGCTGACATGAGCAGAAATAGAAGCATCTCTGCCCTGCTCTGTCTCTGTCTTTAATGCTTGTGTTTCTTTTGAGTTGTCTTAATCAGCTGCTTTCACATTTGCTGCTCAGTTCTCACCAGGCTTGACCTAAGACAGGCTTGCCTGCCTGTTCTGCTTTGCATGGATTTCCTTATTAGCACATGATGATTGTGCCTATTGATTTGCTATCTGTTTCTGTAGAGATGTCTTCCTCGTGTTTGTTTGTCTACCATGTTAATTTACCGCAGCCTTACCATTTCTTCTTGGCTGTTGTTCCTGTATCACCTATTATACTACTCCTATCTTGTTGCCCATCTCAGGCCTGCATCAGAGTACTCCAGTCCTGGCCGGCCGCTCAGCTGCATTGTGGATGAGAACACACCCATTAGCACGAATGGTGCCACACCCACCACAGCATTACCACCGAGTGACGGCGACCAGCGGGCCCAAGAGAGACGTGTCCGTTCACAGAGGCATCGCAACTACATGAGCAGAACCCACCTGCACACGCCTCCGGACCTTCCTGAGGGATATGGTTAGTGGGGAAGCCAGCACCACAGACTCGACATGTACTTTATTTAAAGAATTCAAAATTACGTGTTACATTTACTTACACTTTGATGGTGACTTTGCAGCTAGAAGAAAAGCTGGGGAAATTATCTTACTGCCTCAGTGTTCAGACCTCAGCTGCAAATTAATTACAATTGCACAAGATTTATAGTGTATGTACTGTCCTGTATGTTGGCCTAACATATTAAATCATAAACCTTTAACACTTACTGAATCTGGTGGATTTCAGAGGGAACGTCTTACTGGTATCAGATCACAAAATCTGCCCACATCCACTGAAAATGCATTGAAAGAAATACTGCAAGTACTGCACCTGTGTTTCCTACAGGTACAGTACTTGCACCCCAGGGGTTGCTTTTTGCAGTAACATAAATACCTGCAGCTATAATGCATGAAAAAAATCCCTTTTTAAAATAATAGATAATTGATAAACCTCTGGAAAAAAACAAGTGGAAGTGACTGCACTATATTAATGGTAATGCGCATGAGTCCAGTTTTCTAATCTCAATACAGATACAGATTTAATATTCTGAGTACAAAAAATATGCAGTATTTTTTAATCTTCTGCCTCTGTGTTGACAACGAACTGTATCATTATTGTAGTGCTGTTGTGTTAATTGCTTCACCTTGGCTCTCCTGCCTGCTCAACACTGGGCTGAGTAACCCAGCTAATCTATTTCCTCATTCAGTCCAGTGTTGCTCTGATGACGCTGCAACTCCACACAAGGAGCCTGAAATACTGGCTCCATTTAAGACGATCTAATTGAATTGATCTAGCTGTTAAAAGCTGGCGGCAGCCATTCACTCCCCCCTCTGTTCTCCTTTCTGCACACACAGTCGAACAATCAGACGCATTCATGTAAAAGCAAACACATTCGCACACACAAGCTGCGATCCCCCACACAGCCCAAGGGAGTTTTGTTTATCCTCACAGTAAAATCTTCTGTAGGATTTGCGAACCAGAGCCAAAGAAGCGTATCACAGCTTTGCCCTCAGTCCCTCAGATTAAGGGGCTCCAAGCAACAACACTCGTCTCTCTATCTCTCTTGCTCTCTATCTCTATACATCCCTCTCTTTTCTGTTAATCTGACAACTATTTAAATGCTGGTCTCAGGTGAAATAAATACCCTATCCACTGTTTTTAAGTCATAATGCTGGTCTTACAAAGTCAGATCTTTTAACCTTTAAAGTTCAAGGGCACACTTTGCGTCCAAGTTCACAGGCCTTCTTCTTGGTTGAATTGCTCTGGAAGGGAGGTGGAACGCATATCAAATAAAACTGCACAACTTGACATTCCCACAATGTTAGTTGCTTGCTTGTATTGTCTGTAGGTGCCAGCGACAAAAAATGTATTTCAGTTGAATCATAGTTAAAGCCTTGCATACAGCTCTGCATACAAGTCCACACCTTTTTCCCTTGTTAGAAATGCTCATCGGCTTGTCATTGCATGGTTATGTTAATATCCAGATATGTTGTTATCAATGCAGTCATTGCATTTGCCTGGTTTTTCCATCTCTGCAAGCAGACTACTGTATGTGAACAATTTAGTAAATAAAACAATGACAAGTTGATTCCATTAGGCACTAAGCACATATTTTCCAGTCATACAGTATTCTACCATCCTTGTTCTGATGTTGCCAGATTCCAGACAATCTCTCCCACACAATTATGAAAATTAATCTCTACTGAAAGCATTTAATGCTGAGATATTTACAAAAACATGACAAAGTCATTACAATAAATATTTTTGCTTCATATGAAGTCTAATATGAAAAAAACAAGATGCGGCATGTATGTCTTACCAAGATGTGACCAAAATAAGAGTCTATGGGTGAAGACAGTGAGATTAACCTTAAAACAGCCTTGCGTTCACACTCCTGTGTCATTTATATATTTAGCAAGTCTGAATAAATGCAGTCACACTGATTGATTGTCATCCACAACATTATGAAGTATTGACATCATTTGGGAACTTCAGGCTTGACTGTGAAATCGGTTTGAATTTTTGGATAACAACACAAAAATATTGGAAAATTGGTCCGACACTGGGATCAGAGGGCTCCTTTTTCTTTGCACTGTAGATGAGATAACCAACCTGTGTAATGGAACTGTAACCGGGCCGTAACGGTGCATTCTTTACATGTGTGGATGCCAAATATCGTGTGTATCGTGGCTCATTCATTGCTGGTCTTGGCATATCTGAATAAAGCTGTAAGGAACATTAATGTACAAGTCTTGTGCGTCCGAATGAAGCAAAGCCTCCCCTTTAACAGCTTGATGAAGGCAGCAGTGTTGGGTGTCCTGCGGCTGAAAAGGGCTTTAATCTATTTTAACTTTGTTAATTCTTTGGCAGAGTCTTTTAAACCTGTTGATAGCCTTGATTCTTACAGGAGCCAAGAGATGTCACCCTGTATGGGGAACGTATAACGTGTTCATCGGCTGAGAGTGGGTTTGGAAGTTTATGTTTACATTAATGTTGAAGCAGGGTGGTAGATCCAAAGGGATGCCAGCAAATAGCTCTCTGGCAGGCAGCTTCATGGAAATATCTCTGTCAAGCTGTGATGAATGAGCTCACCAACTGAAAAGTCAGACATCCACCCCTCATCTCTCGTCCTTTTCCTCTCCAATGTTCTTCACCCTGTCTCTCACCTCCTCCCTCCTCTGCCTCTTTCTGGCTGCCTTGTGGGATCTACACTGACTCAGGCCCTTCTCAAATCTCCATCTGTCTGATCATTCTCTTACTCAAACAGATTATGAGCACAATCTGACAACACACTTGCCGTGAATTAAACTCAATTTCATTTAGAAATACTTCATGTTTTAATGATTTAACATACACTTAATGCTGAGGCCAAGTGCTCTTGTGCCTTTCTTTTAATTTAATCCACAACATTGCATAACCAAGAATCCGATTAACCCCATTTTTCTGTCTTCCTACAGAGCAAAGGACAACGCAGCAAGGCCAAGTTTACTTTCTCCACACTCAGACAGGTGTCAGCACGTGGCACGACCCCAGAGTACCCAGGTATGTTCTCCACTGGATTTGTGAGTACAGAGAGACAACACAACATGATCATGTCTGCAGGCAATCATAGTCACTTTGTATTGTTTTGCTCTTTTCACTGTATATAGTCTATGTGGCAAAATAGTAAAATACATGAATGAGGAATTGGGGTGTCCACAGAATCCGTTCTCCTTCTTTGTCGTGCTTCACGGTCCTTCTCGAATTTACTTACAGCGACATAACTGACACTGCCCAGAGCTTGTGTCATGGCAGTCTTATTCCTGGTTCCCTTGTAGTTTGCCGTAAACCTGCAGCTGATTACGAGTCTGACATGCTGTGAGAAGACCCACATGTCACAGGGCTCTGAGAGCAATTCAGTCTGGCACAACCACTGAAAGGCCTCACTCTGGGACACATGGCCAACAGCACACAGGTCTCAATCAGCCCTACCAAAGGCTGTTAGGCAATACTCACTAAGGCACGTGCGTCCTATTGATTACTGTATTCCTGAAGAATGCATATACACAATATCTGCATGTGCATTTGCAGAAATAGGCTTCAATGTGCTCCCTCAGGAAAACATGATCACTTCTCTATTGCACTCTATCAGTATATGAGTGATGGACGACATTTTTATTGCTCTAGATAGAAGGCCACTAGTCACGCCACACCTCACTGAGTGCTCGTCAGGCAGCTCCAACATTAGCTGCCGACCTCTCCCCACTTGTTGGGCTCTGGCGCTTTGGCATTAAACCTTTCAAACAGAAAAGTTAGCCAGCATAGCAAAGCCTGCTGCAATTTCTGAAGCTTTTAGTCTCCGTGGAGTCCAGCTGAAAGGGGTTGCAGGGCAGCAGTAAATAATTTGGATGGGAGGAAAAAATAAAATGGAATAAAAGTGATTTCTCAGACATCTCGGAATCTTGCTGTCCACTTGAGTCCAGTTAGTCAGTCCTTTGGTATGTTTTATACGTAAAGTTTAATGTGTGTGCTTGGCCTCTCTTTTCTACTCTGTCCGTTGCCTAAGTTTTTCTGAAATTCCTCTGCACTGATGCTTTATTGTGTGTTGTGTACTCTTCTGTTGTGTCTCAGAGATCTGAGTAATGTGAACTGTGAGGAACTGGGTCCTCTACCACCTGGATGGGAGATCCGGAACACCGCCACTGGGAGGGTTTACTTTGTCGACCACAATAACCGAACCACTCAATTCACAGACCCACGCCTTTCCGCTAACCTGCATCTAGTCCTAAAGTAAGAACCATAGCACACTTGAACCAGTAAAATGTAACAGTGAAATAGATTGGACAGTTTATAAATACAGGCTATAAAAGCAACGATTTTTTTTTCTCATTTTGTCTTTGTAGTCCAAGCCCTAATGGTTCTCGAGGAGGCATCGAAAGTCAGAATGTCAGGTAAGGTTTGGGCTTCATGCCAGTACTGCTCACTACACACAGATGGGAACACACACAAACAGACACTGCCAGACATTATTTTAGACTTGGTTACTTTGTCTGCCCTTCAGTCAATGTTTTACACCAAGATCCTGTGCCAAGGTGTGTTCACCACCTGTAGATGTTCTACACTCAGCGTAGTCCTTCTGCTGAGCAGACGTCTGCAAGTACACACACAGAAATACATACACAGCGTACGCCTCCACAGTCTTTCTTTCCACACAAAATTTCAAATTCCTCAGCCCTGCAGAGGTTTTGATCATAAAGGCGTTTTAGCACACAATCCGTCACAAAGCTGTCTTTGGCCAGACATCAGATAGCAGAGTGGAAACCAAGGCTGCTGTGTCTGTGGCTGAGGAGCGTCTTACGTCCAGGAAACGGAGCATAAATTCTATACCCAAGTCAATGAATGAGCTGTATGTATGTGCGTCCATCTGTGCAAGTTCACGTGTATTGGTTCATGCTTCCGTGCTTGGTACATGCCTGCATGCATGGATGCACGTGCTCAGAATTTCTTTCCCTGTGCAGCTGTTCAAACACATACTGTGCAGCAATAGCCATAGAATTACCCATAGGTCCTTGCTCCACAAAGGTGGAGAAGTGTATGGGTGCCTTGGTGGGCCTCCTCCGCCTGACCTCATTCCTTCTCCGTGCAGAAAGAGACGGAATGCATCGACACAGAGATCAGGTTTCTTTTTTTCCTGTTCTGATGGATCAAAGAACGTGTTAGGGATTTTGTATTCGTTTCACTTTTTTCATCTATGGCCCTCTTATAAAAATGTAGCTTGGCACGCCACAGTTGTTTTTAATGTAGGAATTTTGTCATGAGCATGATTATGCCCAGATGTGTGAAAATCCCATACGTAGAATTTTGATTGTGTATGTATTATAGTTGGATAATTAGCTAGAAAGTGGGTGTGTGGGGTTGTTTTTTTTTTTTTAGTAATATCACCGGAGGGATTTTATGCACAGAAAAACCTGTGTAGCTGATAGAGTTATTTGACTTGTGTGGTTTTTGTGTTATTGTGACATAATACAAAATATTAGATCCTGGTTGCCCAATGACACAAAGACCGTGGCCTGACATTTGTCAAACCTTTTAGATTATGGATTACTATGGTTTAACCTGAACCTATGTCTGTCCATTCTATTTACATGTAATCAATGGTCTATTCCCTTTTAAGTACAGTTTCTGTCCTAAATTTGGAGTAACTTTCTAGCTCATGACCAAAGTCTGGAAAAGATATCAGTCTTCATGGATTTCTATCAAGACATCTGCCTTTTATCAGGTCAGGGATTTTAGAAATTTTCACCCCTCGTGTGCCGTCATCCCACAAAAATGTTTGATATATACATGTCCATCAAAGTTATATTTTATTGCCCTTTTTATTTGCTAAAGACACTGCCTGAGCATTGAGAGCATGGTTTTGGTTAAATTCCCCCTGTGATGTTGCAGTCTTCTGCTGAATCCAAGCCCCCCGACTGGTCAAGGTCACTGTCCAATAGGTAACTGAATCCTTGTCTGGTTTTAAGACCTGGCTGCGGGATTGCCCATCTGTACAGTTGTTTGAGAACTATCTGTAGTTTCCCAGACGTTTGTGATTTGTCGCTTAGCAAAACATTACTTTTATTGCGACAACTTGTCTCTGCAGTGAGCGTCTGAAGGTAACATGCACCAGAGTCATGCTCATCGGTAAGCAATTGGATGGAGAACAGAGAGCTGTGAGGCCTGCAAGAGCCAGAGAGGCAGAGCAGGAACATCTGATTTATGGGTCAAAGTGCAGGAAGAGATGCTCTGTGCCTCCTCTCCCACCCTATGAGTTGTCTGCAGTGTTTGGGTGCTGTCAGAAGAGTGCCCTTCCTGCCTCCCCGCTCTCCCTCTCTTGCCTTCCCTCCCTCTAAGTCTAGTCTGCAGGAAATAAAGGGATTCATGGGGCCCTGTGGCTTTCTGGGATAGCAGGAAGTGATTGAAAAGCCAAACTGGATTCTGCTGGGCAGACACCAGAAACCAAACTCAGTCACTTTGTTAGGAGAAGTTGTCATTGTGGTAAAGGAGAATGCAAGCTGTTGGGTGGATACTTCTAAAGCAGCAGTCTTGAGCTAAATGAGCTCCTGACAGCTGTATTCTGTCGAGAAGTGAGCTGACTGACAGTTTGGGTTTGTCCTCGTTTTGTAAACTGTTGGTTTAATGTAATTACCTGATAAAAGTCAGTGTGAAAGTGATTATTTTTACCTTGGCATTACTTTGAGTCTTACATCCTCCATATCCATACTGCATGCACGCAGACCGATGTGTGTATCCTTCCACCACCCTCTGTGCTCAACTCTAGCGTCTGGTGTTTATGACCCTGCTCAGGGGCGAGCATGCCTACTACCCCCCACTGAAGTGCAAAAGGCCACTGTGCAAATAATCCTTTAGTGCCGGCCCCATAAAGGCTCTTTTGATTCTGTGTGTGTGTGTGTGTGTGTGCGTGCGCATGCAAGTGTGTTCTGTGCCCGCTCCCTACTGTACCACCCTCTGAGGCCTTCTTCCCAAACCCAGTTCAAAAGTTATATTCTTCATCCAGTGGTCTGCACCAGAGTCGGGACCTCTGTCATCATTAAACTCAGACGATGCCAACAGTCTCACTATTGATGCTGCTTAACGGAAATGAGTGCAAAAACAATTACAAAAAATCATTTTAAAGGCTGAAAATTTTAAATCAAAACTGATTAAATTAAATGCCTGTACACTGAACCCAGACAGCTCTACAAAGGCAGATAGTTGAAACTACAGAAGCACATAAGAGCTGTAGATGGTGGGATGTTACATACTTTCTTTGGACAACTGTTTGGGCAAAGCAACATATTTGCACATTAAATGTGTTCTTTCACCTTTTGTGTCTTTTCTTGTTTCATTTGAAATCTACTGTAAAATAACAGTACAGTCTAACCCTCTGCACCAGAAAACTCAGCATTGCTTTTGAAAGGCATGTTATCTTGAAAAGTCTAAAAAAAACTTGAATTATATCATTTATCAGAGGCAAAAACTGTATAAACAGAACTAATTTTCAGATTTTCAACTTCCCAACAGTCTTTGAACTGATCATGCATGATAGGCAGTTTTGTTGGGAAAATTAACCAAATCAAAGTAGAAAATCATAGTATTTCAGCAAAATCTCTTTTTTCTACATGTCCTATTTGAAAATTCAACAAGAACAAACTTTGCACCAGATCCCGTGAAAAAACTAAAAAATTCTGCGACCCTCAACACCACCAACTAGCTGTTAGTGACTCAGCTGTGACCAACAAACGTTCTTCTGCCAAAAATCCGGGGACTTTTGAGCTGAACTGGAGGCTGTGTTTACACACAGCAGAGAGGAAATGATTTTAAAAACAAACCAAATATGGTATAACTAGCAGGTAGAATCATCATTTTTTCCAGTATTGGTAACCATGAGGGCACAGAAATGTGGCAAGTACATTGTAATTTTTGTAGAATAATCAAAGCAATTCAACTTTCATTGCTTGTTTTTTAGGATTGTGTGTGTGTTTTTTTATTTTAGGAAAGTGCTTGGACTTCACAGGGTTAATTTCAGTATTTTTATTAACTGACTAAATTTAGCTCAACCTCCGAAAATTGCATGAAACAGATAATGTGTAGTTCCTGCATTTTAGCTTAGTAAGCAAGTGTGTGGCATGAGCTGCGGTCTATCACATTAGCTGTATTTCTGTTTGTGTTTCTATATTTTTATTCACATTTTAAATATCGTGTCTGAAATAGTTTGTGGAAATGTCAGATTTAGCGATTTTCAGATTCGGATTTTTACAATTTCACTAAAAAGCACTGTGCTCACTTGATGTGGTTTGTGATTTTTTTGAAAAAAAGGAGTTAATGCGTATAATGTGAGACAGGAAAATCTTGTCTAAATTAGTTCTGACATAGTAAACATTGAACTCACTTGACTGATGTGTTGTTTTCATCTCCGAACAGCATGAAACATGGTCGATACCAGCTGACTTGAAAGAATAATTGCAGCTTCTTACACTGAAAACAATTCCAGAAGATTTCTTTCTATTTTTCCTCTTGTACATGGACAAAGTTTTGTTTGTTTGTTCCTCTTCAAGGTTCTTTGGTGGTCGTCAGACAACTGGTTTTGTTTCAGGCTTCCTCTACTCAGTTTATTACAGTACAGCCTTGTGTAATGTAGGCTATATCACCACCTTCTGACGACACTACACAGCCTAGCTTATTTGCTCCATAGCAGTTTATGGAAACAAGTTTAATACGCATTAGCTTTACATTTTTTGCAACGTGTTAAAAGTTTGCTTGAGATTCACTTACATGCAAACATGACAGGAGCCTTTAGTATCTTCTCTCTCCTATGTTGGGAACTATCTTTTGGACTTGTCAGAAAGTTCCAGCGCACCTCTGAGGGGTGGCCTTGGTGACCCTGCATTTCCTCAGTTGGACATTATGAATCAAACGCAACAGAGCTTCTATATAAACCTTGTTTTAGTTCATCTGTCCCTGTGTGAGAGACCACCGGGCTTCTCCCAGGTGGGGAGGAGGAGGAGGAGAGGAAGATGAGTGTCTATTTGTGAGTGAATAACGGAGATGTCTTACCTCCAGTAATCCCACCTCCACCTATGTCTGTCTGTGTGTGAGGGGCTGAGGCAGCTGTTTGACTTGATGTGCTTCCCAGATGACCTCAGTGTGTTTACTCCTCGCTCTCTGCAGTCAGCAAAGGACAGAGAAAGAACTCTGACTCTCACAGCACTGTGTTTTGAGTTTTTGGCTTTCCTCTTGTTTTTGCACTAGTGCTTGCTTACTTTTTCTCACGAGTGGGTTTGTTTTTAATTGATATTGGTGCACCTAAGACTTAACATTTTTGTTTTTCATCTTGTCCCTTTCTGTCTTTCTGTCTCTTTCTCTTGGCCTGTTTCTCCCTTTCCTCTGCCATTACTTCTTCAGTCGTCAGAACCAGTTGAAGGATCAGGCCCAGCAGGCTCTGGTGTCCCCCGGTCAGCTCCCAGAGGAGGCAGAGTGTCTCACGGTACCCAAGTACAAGAGAGACCTTGTTCAGAAGCTCAAGATCCTTCGCCAGGAACTGTCCCAGCAACAGCCTCAGGCTGGCCACTGCCGCATTGAGGTGTCCCGGGAGGAGATCTTTGAGGTGAGCATGGACAGAAACAAGCTCAGTCATGTCCTCATATCATCTCAAACTCACAAGGGGTGCATATTATTAAAGATATGCAGAAATTGGTACATAATTTAACCCATAGGGAAATTCAGATGTCACAGCCAAAGCATGTGCAAAACCACTTAAAATGCTTGTCAAGATGTTAGAAAAACAGGAAAATAATCTAACATGTACTCCATTGCACAACCACTGGATCCACTTTTCCCAAAAACTCCAGCCAGCAAGTTGACATTTGGCCCTGTGAGCTATAAACAATCAAAATCTGTGTTGACCCTCAATTTCCAAACAATGCCAGTAAATATTATGGCTTGTAAATAAAGCAGCCAGCCCCATATTTAATTATTTTGTACCTGTAGATCTATTATACATGTGCAGTTATTTATAGTGTCATCCAAGTTATTTTAAACATTCTCTAGAGGTATTTTTCTCCCCTGTTCTTCTTGTGTACTCCCATAAAGGTCATTGCTCATAACAGTCTGGCTGTGAGAATGATTCCTCTCACACACACACACAGTTATCTATGATGTGTGAAGGTAGTCTGTTCAAAATCTAAAGCAGACTTCTTGTTTGAGATGAGGATTTTCTCAGAGGGGGAGTTTTTTTTCTGCATCCAGGAGGTGCAGGGCCTTCATCAGAACAACAACACCTGCAACAGACTGCATGACCCTCATAAAATATGCATTGGAATGTGCTGGAACAGCCATGTCTGTTAATCTGAACGAAGACATTTTTGTTGGCTGATCTCAATGTGAGAGAGGAGGGTGGAGGATTTTTTTTGGGGGGGGGGGGTTGAGCGAGACATAACTGCATAGCTTCTCCAGACCAGCTGAAGCATTAAATTATGACTGAATAGGCAAGTGTTAGCTGGTGGACTGTCAGAGCTGTCTTTATGTGTACTTTTTGGTGTAGATAAGACATTCCCATTCCTCCCACAGCACCCTTCAGTTGTCTGCTCTATCTGGAGGGCACAGTGGAACCTGGCAGTAGAAGAGGCTGTGTTATTATAGTCTTATGGCTGTGTTTATTATAACTGCCCCTAATCCACTTTAAATGAGCCCTCCCCTACGCTGTGAGCCATGTGCACGTGGGATGAACGCTGATTGAGACGGAGAGATCTCATGCCTCACGACAGAGAACCAGTTGGAAATGACTGCTGTAGCACCACACTGCAACTTTCTAATTTCTCACAAAACTGCTACAGTAGAATAAAGTTAAACACAGAGCGCTCAGTTTTTATGCAGGTCTTAGCTCTGTTTTGTTTTTCAAATCGTCTCAACCTATGATAGATTAGTTTTCCTGCCGTGTTTAATGTTTGCTGTAGTGCACTGTATGGGCATAAAAGACAGGAGGGTAGAGGATGAATCATGATTTTTAACCATGTCCCCAGAGTCAGGCTGGTCTTCTGTTCAGCTCTTATTCTGTTGGACAGAGAGGCAGACAGGCGACAATAGCTTCTTGGGAATTTGCTGTCAATTGGACCCAATTTTATTCACCAAACTCAAACTGACACAACATGTTTGTCAGTGTGTTCATTTGTATTCTTAGTGATAGGCTAAAATGTAAAATGATTAAACTAACTTTCTAAGATTTTCCCCTCTGCGTGTACAAGTGACAGGGCATTAATTCCAAACTAAAATAATTTAATGATCAACTGACACCTCATTTGACTAAAAGGCTGCTTTTATTATTAGTTATTTGAAATATTGCGATATACTACAATTCACTATTTAGTGTAATCATATAAATGATGTATTGTGCTCTAATTTACTTGGCAGTCACACAATAGCAATCAATAGTGCACCTCTAATTGGATCTGTGCTGGTTGATGCTCCCTTCTTCTATATCCTTTTCCTTAGATTGAAGAGTATTTACCAAATCATCTTATTGCTGGACTGCCTGTCAAATATTGTATACCTTAATGGCTTCAACGTAACAAAAAAATTAAGTAGTCTGAAAGAAAAAAGGTCACATTTACCGGTACATGTTTATATTGAATCGCTGTAAAAGTGTGGACCATTTACAGTCAATCGCTTTGTTAAACCTTGGAAATGGTCAAACCTGCAGTGGGCTCCAGCATTGAAGCCTCACAGTTGACATTTGTTCATTTAGCGAGTTTAGTTCACAGCATACAGCACGTAAGCATGACAAAGCAGGAGATTTCAATGTTTCTGCCTCTTAACCACTGCCCTCATCACCACCTGCACACTGCTTAAATACAGCTGTCATATCTTAGCACACTGCAGCACCTTTTTCTTCACAGTGCCATTTCGAACCAGATGACTATGTGCCAGCAGCCAGCAGGGTAGACACTGTTACCATCTTTGATGAGTTGTTGGTGTCTGTATTGCAGGAATCATATCGACAGGTGATGAAGATGAGGCCAAAGGACCTGTGGAAAAGGTTAATGGTGAAGTTTAGAGGTGAAGAGGGGCTTGACTATGGAGGAGTGGCCAGGTAAGGAGCCATGGTGAAGAGGACATGAAACAGTTTGATCTTGGAAATCTTTCTCCTGTTGAGGGAGCCAAAGCACACAATTTACTCCCCGTTGTTGTACCTGGCTGTAGGGTATTTTTTCATTAGCAGAAGTGGTTTTCTCTTTATGTTCTGAATTACAATGTAGATGGTGTAACTGGTATCTCTTCTCTTCCTTGTCTTTCTTCTCCCCCTCCATCCCTCCTCCATGTGGTTTACTCTGTGCAGGGAGTGGCTCTATCTGCTGTCGCATGAGATGCTGAACCCATACTACGGCCTGTTCCAGTACTCCCGCGACGACATCTACACTCTGCAGATTAACCCCGACTCTGCTGTCAATCCTGTAAGTCCTCTTGCACAACTTCATTACTCTGTTTGTTCAAACTGTATCAGTCTGTATAACTGTCACTCTCTAGTGGGTGGGAATGATCTTGTGGCAGGATGTCTGCATGAATGAAGCAGTTTAATATAAGGATGCCTCATTTATCTGGGTCTTTTGTGTATATTAACTACAGCCTGCAGTAGAGTCCCACACATACTTTCAGCACTCAGTTTTCCTGGTAACGCACTAATGTCTCCTCATTTGAAAACTAAAAATGCTTTGTCTCCCTGCAGGAGCACTTGTCATACTTTCACTTTGTGGGACGTATCATGGGGATGGCAGTGTTCCACGGCCACTACATAGACGGAGGCTTCACTTTACCTTTCTACAAACAGCTGCTGGGTAAACCCATTACCCTGGACGACATGGAGTCTGTTGACCCCGACCTGCACAACAGCCTTGTCTGGATCCTGTACGTACAAGATAGATTTTATCCAAAGTCATAACAGTATTGACTTTCTTGAATAAATAAACAGAGAGAAGGATTTAAGGCTTTCTCGAACACATTACCTACTATAGTATTGTCAGTATTCCTGTGTCCTTTCCATATATGCTTTACCAAGTGAAAGAACTCCTTATCTGTATTTGTCAAAGAAAAACATGTACTTTTTATGAAAACCTCTGTCCTTACTTGGTTTACAGCGCCCCCCAGGGTTTTTGTACAGATCTTACATCAGTGGTCTCTCGAGCACATGTTTTCAGACCATGTGCTAGTGTTTTCACTTTCACATCAAAATGTCCCATCTTTTTCTCTGTCAAGTGTTAAATATTGGTGTACCTTTTTAAAAAACACTGTGCTTTTGTCTGAAATCAATGTAGTGAGTTTACTATACAATCTTAAATCATAGGTTACATGGAACTGTGTGTACATACGACGTATTTTCTTTTCCACTCTAAACAAACACAGAGAAGTGATAAGCAGCCACATTTGTATCTTCATGCCCCATAACCTCACTGTAGCTTTGGGTGAGATTGGAATAAACTGGAATAATATTTGTGACACAGCTTAAAGATTTCCTCAGCTTTATCAGTAACACAGTATCCTTAGCTCTTCTACTGTTTTACTGTTTTGATAGTTATTTTTGCTATTGGTATTTCCCTATTCATAAACACTGAAATGAAGACAACAGAGAAATAGGCCAGTGTCCATTCTATTGTTTTTTGACGATTAGCAGGGTTGCATTAGACTTGAAAGCCAAGCATATTATCATTGATGTATTCCCAGGCCACACACATGCCATTATCAATTTTAAGAACATGAAAGCACCATTAAAATAAAATACTTGCTTAGGGTTTTTGATTTGGACGATCCTTGCTGGCGAGTTATTTGCTGAACCTGGTTAAACAGTAACTACCTATAAGGGCTGCAGTTAAAGACCTAAGTGTGTTGTACAGCTACAAGTATGTGTAGCTATTATAGTAAAGGACATTGTAAGAAGTAAAGTAAGGGCCAGCAAGGAGGCAGTGATAATTTCTTTGGTTAGCATCATAGCTAGCATTCAACTGGTTGGGGACTTTTGACAGGGTGTTTAACAAAGATGTAAGAGTGAGAATGCACATTTGAAAGCAAATGTTTTGCACAGAAGCAGTCTCATTGTGAGGAGATGTACTAAAAGTGAGGACTATTGTGTAGCATCAGTATACCTGTATGCAGCCAAACAGTTCTGAGCACTAGCGGAGCAGATCTGCACCCAGAGGAGTAAAGCGAAGCAAGGGATCATTTAAGGGAGAGACGACAGGGTTTCAGGGTCAGGGTTAGTGTGGGTTAGGGTTAGGAATAGCATTACAAAATCTGAGTAAAAATAAAAAATGATACTTTTAAATTGAAAGACCGTGCTCATTACTAAAGATCGGAATGTTTTTCAGAAAGATTTCAGGCTATTTTTTAACAGAAACTGGGGGACACATGGAGAATTTGACGTGAAGTGCAACCTGACTGGTTGGCACAGGCATACAGCTGCAGGGCTATAATTTTAGCTTACTAACAGTAACTGTGTAACTGCCTGTTTTTGCTCTTTAACAGTCATTTAAACTTTTATCTGCCACCAGGGACAATGACATCACAGGTGTGCTGGACCACACCTTTTGTGTAGAACACAACGCATACGGAGAGATCATCCAGCATGAACTCAAGCCCAACGGTAAAAGCATCCCCGTCACCCAGGACACCAAGAAAGAATACGTCCGACTCTACGTCAACTGGCGTTTTCTGCGAGGAATAGAGGCTCAGTTCTTGGCTCTGCAGAAGGGCTTCAATGAGGTCATCCCCCAACACCTGCTGAAGGCTTTTGATGAGAAGGAGCTAGAGGTACTTTAAAGTCTCCTGATTCACATGCTGATGCCATATTGCTTGACTTAACTACAAGTGCAGTAAATCCAGCACACTGAAATCATTTCTCTACCTGTAGCTGATTGTATGCGGCCTGGGGAAAATTGACATCAACGACTGGAAGTCCAACACACGGCTCAAGCATTGTACTCCAGACAGCAACATTGTTAAATGGTTCTGGAAAGCTGTGGAGTCTTTTGATGAAGAGCGCAGAGCACGCCTGCTGCAGTTCGTCACCGGATCCTCCAGAGTTCCCCTCCAAGGCTTTAAGGCTCTTCAAGGTAATAACACCCAGGATGAAAAGATGAATGTCAGTCAGGTCATGTTTTGAAAGGAGCACAGAATGCTAATAAGATCAGTAGTGTACAGAGGTAAGCATAGAGTTTACGGTTCCTTTATTGCACACACTTTACATTCACAGACAGCAACATCTACGATGTGTGCTGGAGTCTTCAGCTTCTCTATGAGTGTTTGTGTCTGTGTTTCTCCAACCTAAGATGAACCCTGACTGTAGTGGTTCAGTGGGTCCGTCCTGGCAGAGAGTTCTGCCCAGAGACAGAGCACCCAGGCATAAAATGTACACTGTGACCCACAGACAGACAGCACCCTTCCACAGCTTGTATAACATGGACGTCCTTTCTTGGGTAAAACATCAACAAAAAATCCTAAATGACTCGCACAAAATTCCACTTACAGTGGTTGAACACAAAGCTAAAGTCGGGGGACAAAGTCTACGTATTCGTCACTGCTGGCAAACAAATACTGCATTAAACCCTCTGAATATTTAACAAAATTAATGGATTTGTCATAGATTTTGCTTGCCAGAAACATAAGGCAAGCAGACTGCAAATAATGAGGGCTTCAAATATTGCAACAAAGCACATCAGTCACTCATGTTCATTTTAGTTTCATTTGTTGTAGTTGAAAAATAAACCGCAAGATGTAGGTCAGTCCATTAGTTGCAGCAGCCTATCAGGTCTGAGAATCACAGACTTGTTACAAATGACAAAACGGTCCACAGTGATCTGTCTAGATGCCATTGGTAACAGCCGCTACTTTTGCACATGCTTTTGTCACTTCTTGTTGTGCAGAAGCAAAAAACAGGGCATTTTAAATAGAACTGCATAAGCAGCTGAAGACCTAATAGTGAAACTTAACCTCTTCTGAATATTGAATGCTCACATTTTAATCCACCGTATTTGAAGTACTGACATATTTTACTTTTACCAGCAGTTTGTCTGAATTTATGTGGTGTAAAGTGTCCTCTTTGAAATTTTAAGAACATAACTTTAAGTTGTGTGATTTAAAAAAAAAACAACAACTAATGTTTCCCCCATAAATGCAGTTTTTCAAATCTCTGGGTTTTCCAGTCATTGATCTGAACTTTATTTGTCAGGGTTCACGATAGAATAGGACAGAAGTCTAAATTTTTCCAGGCTTGACCGATTACCCTTTGTTACCCAGATTTTAAGATATTTTTTAGAGTTTTAGTAATTTTAATTTACTTTTTACATCTAAAAGAAATCAACTTAATTTGACAAACATGAAAATACACAATGTTCAGTCATATTTTATTGTTAGCGTTAAGTATTCTGTAGTGATCTGTTTTCTCAATAAGGTATTTATTTGCTTGTAAGGCAAATGTTATACTTTATGCATCCAGGAGCATGTGAGGGACGACAAAGGTCCAAGCATTGTAAATTTTAACATGTGGCCAAGTCTGCATGGACTTTGCATGCAGTCCAAAGTTTGTGTCTGTAACTACATGGGTAGTATGTGTGCATGTATGCATGTAATATATGCAACGTGGATACAGCTGTGTGTCCTTTTCCATACCCATCTCCTTTAAATTACGCCTGAACTCATCATTAAATATATTTTAGTTAATATCTATTCCATGATATGTCATTATCTTTTCATAGAAAGAGTGTAACCAAAGATATGTAATTAGGCTGCTTAGGTATTTGTACATACTGAAGTAATAACATTATGAAGAGAAAACAATGTCCTAAATGATTCCTTTACCCATTTTCAAATTCCTGCTTCTGGGTTGGATAAGTCATGAAGTCTATCATTTCATAATACTGTATAAGCCATCCGCTAATCAAAATAAACAACAGAACTTACCCATTTTAATAATACTAGTGTGCCAAAGAGTAGTCTGGTTTTGATATCACAGCTCATTTCTGCGTCATCTCCAACATAGTTCTGCCATTAAATCTCGCTTCGAATGAAAAATAAACAAAAAATAACAGATTTGAGATACAGCATGTACGCTAAACAAAGCTATGACCAAGATAAGAGCTTAAAAGTAAAGGTAGAGAAATTACCTGAAAATAACCTCAGGGTATTTTCAGGGTAAAATACCCTGAGGCTATTTTACCCTCATAGGGTTGAATAATTGTCAGTGTAAATATTAGTATGTCTAATACTTAGATGTGTTTATTTGTGCTCAGTCTAATTATGTCTGGTCTGCAGAATAGGTGCATACAAAACTGACAGTGCAGTGCCGGTATGTGAAGGTCCGTCTTACTTATGTTTTTTATTATATAGGCGCTGCTGGCCCACGACTCTTCACCATCCACCAGATTGATGCCAGCACCAACAACCTGCCCAAAGCCCACACCTGGTGAGGAACAGTCAAGACACAGTCTGGAAGGACTGCTGCTGAACTTTGACCTAGCACTTGCCTTTGGTTTAGCTTTATCTGTCACTTGTTTTAGTTTTTTTGTTGTGTAGTAATTTAAAAAATGATTGTTTCCAGTAGTGAAGCGGGATCTTAAAATGTTCTTCCCTCACTGTTTTTCCAGTTTCAACCGGATCGACATTCCTCCCTATGAGCACTACGACAAACTGTACGACAAGTTGCTCACTGCTATTGAGGAGACATGCGGCTTCGCAGTAGAGTGAGTCACTGATGCCGGCAGAGCTCGCCAACAACCAGAAGCAACGTGGTTTGGCCGTGATGAGCCCCCGCCCGCAAATCAGTCCATTCAGACGGGGGGTCATTGGTGATTGCTTCACCCAGGGACGCTCATACTTCCTGGGGACATGTGGCCAAGCTAAGCGAGGAAGGGCAAAGAAGACCAGAAAATGTCACCTGACTCTGGGTTGTTGCTTTTTTTTTTTTTTACACCCTGCAGCCCTCCTTAATATCTTTTTTTATCATTGAAAAGGATCTCTTCAGCTGCTAATAACTCAGACTATTTACTAACTTGTGGAACCTGCAATTTTTTGCTGGCTCTTCCTTTTTTCTAAGTTCATTTTAACATTTAAAAAATAGACCATATACCATGTAGCAATTCTCCATCTTACCAAGCAGAACACAAGGTCAGTCCACTCTGAAACAATAGTCACATTAGCAAGACTGCTTTGTTTGCTAGAGTACAGGGTTATGATTGGTTACCACAACCACTTGGAAACTTTAAATTTGGATGCAGAGTGTGCTCGACTTGGGCTGTTTGGTGCCTCAGAGTGATCACGCTGGGGCTGTCAGCAATGCCAAGAATGGAAAACTGGGATGAGTGTGGACGAGAAGGCGAGACTAGAGACTGAATTACAACCGACTGTTTACAACCTTCTCCAAAGACAGCAGCAGGGGCCTCCACTGCCCGACAACTAGCGCTGCATTCCCAGAAACCCTGTGTCACACGTTTCACGACTAGCTGTGTTTGACATTGAGTAAATGAATGAATAGCTTGAAATGTGTTATTTTTATATAACAGGGAAAATTGAGAGAGAAACAATAAAATTCTATATAATATATATAATTTATTGCTGTTATATTTCAGAAACCCCTTTCCATTGTTTCCGAAAAATAAAATCTTTCAAATGTTGAGTGTTACTGTTTAAATTATACAAGATAATTTGTGAAAACAGAGTTAAGCTTGACTGAACTTCACTAAAGAATGCTGTGGTTTGTTTCTCGACGTAACCTCTCACAGTGTACCAGAAGAGGTTGGTCTTAAGGGCAAAAAAATCTTAAACACACAATGTCCTCTGAGTGCCATAATTATTTTTGAATGAATGAATCTTTGCAAATATTGAGCTGACCCTTTAAATTCTACTGATTTCATCCTGGAGCTACGTATGGTGGTGTGATGTTTCCCCGTGCGGTTCCCTTTTTTAACAGTCATTTGTAGCTGGGCTATGTTAGTGTCACCACCAATAATTTCTAATGGTGTTCTGTTCGGAAGAGTCCGGAGTTTATCACTATCTACTTTGTGCTGCCTCCATGTCATGATTGAAAAAGAAAAACCTCTACTACCTACTAGCCATGTGGTGCTAAACAGCATTAAAATTTGTCTTACATTGGCAACCTCGCTCACTGACGTACTACTGCTTAAAGTGCACAACACACTGCTCATGCTCACACCTTGCCACAAAACATTTCCAAGAAATCAAGAGCTCTATCTTGGCACATTCTCAGGAGACATCATATGTAGTTTGTAATGTCAGTTTGATTTGAAAACTAACTCTGACCATTTGTCTTGATTTGCTGAATGTCAAGGGGTTTCAAAGGTCTTGTCATTTGCATTATTGTGCCCACAGCAAAACCGTTAACATACAGTAACTGTTGCATGTCTCCATGTGTGCTTTTGGTTGAAAGTGAACTGAATGAGTTGAACTCCTGTTTTTTAGCCTGCTCTACAGTCCTATCGGTGATGTTTTTATTTCGAGAGAAGGGGGGGATTGTTTTCTACGACTAAAAATGAAAATTCTTGAATGTTTTTAAAAGATGCTGCCTGTCTAGCAATCTCTACGACCGTGGACTGTTCTTAACGTTTGCATATGCTAAAAAAAAAAAAGTTTCTTTCACGTAGACAAGTGTATGCAAAGTGAAAAGTGTCCTCAGATGGTGCTTTGTACAGTAATAAGATATTGTTCATATATGTGGATCAAACAAACTGTAATTTATCTTTAACTTAAGTAGAAAAAAAAGATTTTCTCGAACTGAAAAGAGGAATTGCACACAAACAAAAGGAGGTTGCTGTGTGTATTTATTGGCGACTTCTGTACCAGATATTCATTCACCTTTAAGAAGTCCAGTGCACAAGCTGATCGCCCTACTGTCTGTTCCTACACTACACCGCTCAGCAATGCCCCATAGCTGCCTCCCACTGAAACTGAACTTTTTTTTAAACGAGTCAAAGTTGAGAGATGCCGCTTTTTTCTTTTTTTTTTTTAATAGCATGATCCACTAGCAGGACTATATCTCTCATAGCTGACTGATGCAATTTGATGTATGTTAACACTATCATTTTGTAAGAGTATTTTATTTTTGTGTGTAATTAGTTCTAATTAAACTTGCCTTTGTCTAACAATGTAAGGCCTTGTACAAAGATATGTCCTGTCGTTTCTTTTCAAGATCATAAAGAAGAAAGCTTCTCAATCATAATTATTGTTATGGGTGCTTATGCTAATAGTGTGCTTAAACAGGAGCTATTTACATTGGATCCATTTATCAGACATGTGTAAGAACCATACTGGCTGAGAATGATTGCTGGGGTTGCAAAACTACAGCTCTACATGTGAATAGCGCACGTCCCCGACCACCCACCGTGTTATTCACTGATATCAGTCCGGATTACAGCGTCTGGCAGAAGGCTCAAAGCGTAAAATGGCAATTAACAAGGCTGTGGGGCGAAAAAGGTGTCAAGTACAGTTCTTGTTGTTTGGCAGAAAGGAAACTGCATCATGCAACTGAGAGGTCAAACTGTGCTTTTATAGAATACAGAAGGAAGACCGAATATTAGACTTTGTCATGTTATTAATGCAACGCGAGGCAAGTTTAGTTCGATTATAACAGCTCATATCTGAATGCTTCTTGAATGTCCAACCACTGTATCTTGAAGGTTACTTCAGCAATGACTTGGGGAGTCAATCAAACATTGTTCCAAATGAGTCTGAATAGTATCAAAAGTAAGTAAATCTACAATAACAAAACTCAGTGGGTTCATTAGGTCTGGGCGTCCAATGTTAAATGACCTAATGTTAAAAGTTTTATATTGGCCCCAGATCTTTTTTTTAAAAGAAAAAAAAAAGAAAAGCCCCAGACCTCTTAACCTGACCAGTCATTCCAATCATGCATTGTAGCCTTTGAAAATTATAAGATATTGTTGATCAAATTAAGAATTAGGAAGCCTCAAGCCCTTAATTTATGATAAAACAGTTCTATGTTCAGCAGGCTTAAGTGTGAACATCAGTCTTCTACATTTCAGCAGCATCACTGGTCCATTAACATCACACAGAGTGCAAAACACACTGAATCTAGTTATTGCAGGTGCAAACCCAAAATATCTTTCAGGTAAGTTGAGTTTTGCCTCATTTAGTTTGCTTACTGTGCTCAAAAATCATAGAACAGATCAGATTAACTACAGTTACCAGTTTCGACAAGGCGCCGAGGTTTAGCTTGTTCCTTCCAGCTATTTGTAGGAATCTTTCCTCTGAGCTTATTAAATACCTACAGCATCAGACAGCAATAGCAGGGTCAATCATTTCTATAGTCAGATAAGTTACCTGTAGACTAAATTGAACAGAATTTTTTTTTCTTTTTTATCAGCAAAACGTGGCAGATTTGGTCTGATTATAAGACAAACATTTAGTCCACTGTGATATGGGACTATGATGAAACTTTTACCCTCATTCCTGCATCCCTCATCCTGGGCTACATAAAGGATTTTAAATTAGCCCTAAAATGAAAATAAGTACTAATAACCTATAAGATACACCAGTCTCACTCCAGCTGGCAGCTGAAACTGATCTAGCTCAGTCTCTGTCAAATGTTTTTGTCACAAGGGACAACTTTACAGATAATTATGGCTGTAAAACATCATGACAACGAGTCACATAGAGCACCACTGTTTTAGTTATAATTCTCTCAGGGTGATGTTAATGTGGAACATGGACCAAGCACAGAAATAAAGTGGGATGACTTTACTTTCAGAACACAGAGTCTCAGTTATCAGGTTCAAATCTAAAGACCTCTGGGCTGGACCGAGCACCCAATGTGTCAAGATCCTTGCAAAGCATCTGGTGAGATTTTGTCTTCAGTAATTATGGCCATATTCATAGAAGGTTTACCCAAATGCTCTTTAATGTGTTTTTATGTATGTAAGGACAAAGGCAGTATTGTAATCTCTGAAAGACTATGTTTTGGTTGTTGTTGTTTCTTAGGATTCTTTTCTTCAGGCAGAAAACAGCTTTTTGCCACACTGAAAGTTCATATACTCGTATTTCACCCCCCCAAACATCTGTAACAAGTACTTTTTCACCCATTCAAACAAATTTTAAGTCAAGGTTTGTCACACATGTTGTACTGGTTTTCATCTGAAGGACAAAGAGAAAAAAGTTGTGTACTTTATGTTTTGGGTTGGTCCTGATGACGTCAATTACCGTAACACATCGGAAGCACTGTCAGGCCGGATCACCACTTTTTGTCTGTTACATATTCATCCGCCAACACTCGTTGCAAGCATCAAATAGAGCAGTCTTGGTCGAAGTAAAACCGAGCTTTTCGACTTTTAGCACATATATAGTATCTAAATCCAGTTGCAGTGTATGACAGAAATGTTAGAGTAAATTTACCGCCGTGTTGTCTTAATTTTGTCTCTTCTCGTGTCGTGAAGAGCTGAAGTCGAAACCCGTGTTGCGGATGAATACATCGAAAGGGGAACTTCCTCCTGTGATATAAACCGGGCCTTATTGCTACATTACCGGCATTTCACCGCTGCCGGTCGGATTTTTTAGTCGGCAGTCAAGCCACGTTGTATTTATCTTTTTTTATTTATACCGTTTGTTTACAATATGCCTGGATATTCCGACAGAGACCGTGGCAGGGATAGAGATAGAGACAGAGGGTAAGTACTGTTTTTTTACGAGATTAAACGTTTTTTTTCCCTCTCGTGTGAGCTGTAGAAATGGCCGACACGATTAAAAACCTAGAAAATGAGCCAGTCAGCGAACCATTGTAGCGCGGTTCGATAGACGAAATTTTCTGAATTTACTTGAGTTTTAGGTGAAAGAGTAGTGAGTTAAAAATATGCTGGCAGCCGCTGTTTTTTAACCACAAAAGGCCGAAGCCGGTGAAGTGAACCCGTTGTCAAGGCCTTGTCCGGCCTCGTGCCCCCGCACAACGGCTCTTCGTTAGCTTCAGGGTAACGTTAGCGACACCGACCGGACATTTTTTTTCCACTGTCGGAAACTGTTATTTACAATCTTGGCCGTATATTTATCGTTTGACTGTGGTGTTCCATACACTTCTGTCTTCATATAATTATTTCCCTTCTAGGTATTTACTTTTTGGCTAATGCGGTGTAGCTTTGGTGATGCTAATACAGCTGGCTAGTCGGCTTTTCGCCATGTGGCAGCTTGAATGCGGATTCAAAATGCCGGCTGTTTTTTCCATTGTTCCTCTGCTGGTTGGAAAGTATATGGCAGCTATACATTTTCACAGAATGACGCAGTTAAAGACGGGATTCTTTATGTTTTAAACGATCGTTCCCGGTGACTGAAGTGACTGAGCTCAATCTGACCTTGTGAAAAATGACTTTAATTAATTGCAGCTATGGCGGTGGTCCACCCCGGTTTGGTGGAAACCGTGGCGGAGGTGGAGGAAAGTTCGGCAATCCCGGTGACCGGCTGCGGAAGAAACACTGGAACCTGGATGAGCTCCCAAAGTTTGAGAAAAACTTTTACCAGCAGCATCCCGATGTTACCCGGCGGTCTGTGGTATGTATGAAGTCTTACGTAACCCTTAAACACATGTGTTCCCTCCTGCACATGTTGCACTTATGCAATGGGTTGTGACCACTGAACGCAATGTTCTTCATCCACTGTCTTGCAGCAAGAAGTTGAACAGTACAGAAGGGCCAAAACGATTACAGTGAAGGGGAGAGAATGCCCAAACCCTATTGCAAAGTTCCACGAAGCCAGCTTCCCATGTAAGTTTAAAAAAATAGATAAACCAAGATTACAAATGGAGTTTTGTGGATACCAAGTAATAATCCCCCCCTTTCCTCCAGCTTATGTGATGGATGTGATCAACAAACAAAACTGGACCGAACCAACACCCATCCAGGCTCAGGGCTGGCCTCTGGCTCTCAGTGGCAAGGATATGGTCGGCATTGCACAGACTGGTTCTGGCAAAACGCTTTCTGTAAGTTGTATATCTTGCACTGATTTGTATTGAGCAAGTCAAATCTGTGAGGATATGTGCTACATGACTTGTGTTTTGCTTATTTTACTAATGAAAGTGGCTGTTGTGTTTGCTTTTGCAGTATTTGCTGCCTGCCATTGTTCATATCAACCACCAGCCTTTCTTGGAACGTGGAGACGGTCCAATTGTAAGTAGTCTTCACTCGCTGCTTCCTGCTTTTTATGTGGGAGGTTTTAGTACATTATGGTACACATTTTCAAGATGTATTCCAGATCAACTCTTAAAATACAGATCATTCTATTTGAAATTAAACTGATCTTTGTACGGCACACCGAAGTTGAAAGATAGCCGTACAGTGGAAATGAGTAAGAAGGGAAGGTCATGGCAATTGAATGTGTTGCTGCCCGTCCTTTGTCTAAAAGCTGTTATTATCCTCCCGACAGTGTTTAGTGCTTGCTCCAACCCGTGAGCTGGCACAGCAGGTGCAACAGGTGGCTGCAGAATATGGCAGAGCTTCTCGCCTCAAGTCTACCTGTATCTATGGAGGTGCACCTAAAGGACCTCAGATCCGTGACCTGGAAAGAGGTATTGTAGGGTTTTCTTTTTTAGGCAAGCAGTTCAAGAAATCTGGTTTAAAGAACTGAGTTTTTACATTTTTATTTTTTTTAAACAATCTTTAAAGGGGTGGAGATCTGCATCGCCACTCCAGGCAGGCTCATTGACTTCCTCGAGGCAGGAAAGACGAACCTTCGCCGATGCACTTACCTTGTGCTGGATGAGGCCGACAGAATGCTGGACATGGGCTTTGAGCCACAGATCCGGAAAATTGTCGACCAAATTCGAGTACGTTTCATTATTTACTTGGGTTACTTTATAAAACCATATGCAGAAATTAATGTCTTCTCAAAAGATATGTTATGTAATTTGTTGCTAATTGTTCCACTGTTTGCAGCCTGACCGACAGACTCTGATGTGGAGTGCCACTTGGCCTAAAGAAGTTCGCCAGCTGGCAGAAGACTTCCTCAAAGAATATGTGCAGATCAATGTTGGGGCGCTACAGCTCAGTGCCAACCACAACATCCTGCAGATAGTGGATGTTTGTAATGATGGAGAGAAGGAGAACAAGTGAGTAGTTGGTCCATAGCAGTAGAAGCAAACATTGATAATAAAGTGACATAATGGGAGCATTCCTTAAAGCGTTTAAAATTTAGTTACTGATTTACTGACTTCTTGTAGGCTCATCCGTTTGCTTGAGGAAATCATGAGCGAGAAAGAGAACAAGACCATCATCTTTGTAGAGACGAAGAGACGGTGTGATGATCTTACCAGGAGGATGAGGAGGGATGGGTAAGTGTTGAAGTAGTGATTCACAACATGACTGCATATATTGCACTGATTTTGAAACTTTATGATACCTCCATGAATTGACACTGAAACCTTAAATTTCTGTTAGATGGCCAGCTATGGGTATCCATGGAGATAAAAGCCAGCAGGAAAGAGACTGGGTTCTCAATGGTAAGTTTGAATCACTATTTAATCTGAGATTTAGAACTTGTGCAACATTTATTTTATTCTAATTATGTCTGATTTTTCATTTTCCAGAGTTCAAATATGGGAAGGCTCCAATTCTCATTGCTACAGATGTTGCCTCCAGAGGTCTTGGTCAGTATCCTCCTTGAACTGTATACACTCAATTATTTCTAAAAGAAAGTGTATTTGCTTTCTTTAACTCTTCTGCTTCTTTCTGAGTTTCTCCCCTGACCTGAAGGAGCAGTCTATATGGCAGGGCCTTGGCATGACAAGCCCAGGTATCCAGAGGGGGAAGGAGGATTCTTGGAGGTGTCCTGACTGGCGAGGCACGGGTCTCCCAGTCGAGCAGATGTACAGAGGTGACCAGGCCCATGTGCAGCATAACGCGCTGGCCTGCCTAAAAGGGGGAGAGTTGAGGGCTGGCCACAGTTCCTCCCCAATATGCTCGTCTGTTCTCTGGCAATGGTTTGGACTGCTTCACACACCCAGGCTCTAACTGTACCAGCTCAAAGCCCAGCTACACTGTCTCATATTGTCTTGCATGTATGTTTGGGCACCGCATTGCAAGTCATTGGAGTCATTTAGAAGGTGCTTTCTGTTGTGTAGACTGTGTAAAGCATGGGTGGCGTTAGTATTGCAGTTTCCTAAACTTCTGTCCGAAGAGCAGTCTGTCAGATCGATCATACCTTCACCTCTGTAATGACATGGCTACTGGCGCTTTTGGTGACAGTGGGACATGCTAGTTGGACACACTTGGACAAAATCCAAGCTCACACTCCTCCCTCGCCTGCGTTTCAAAGTCATGTCGAGACCTGCCAACGAGAGACAGTATGATCAAGTGAACACTGGGTCTGGAAAAAACTTACCATGCTGAGAACGGGGTGCACTGTAGACATCCTGCAAATGGGTTCAGAGCTACAGTTTCTTGGCAAGAGACGCAAGTGTGGGCTTTATAGGCAGCATCTCATGAGTGTGCGAGACAAAGGGACCCTGGTTAAGTTCTAGTTCAAGCACACTAGGAGGCAGATGTGTGCATACTGTGTAGAGACATCATGAGTCACTTGACAATAAGTGGGGCGTGTGCTGCAATGGGAATGGACTAGTGAATGCATACTCCAAAAAATGGTAAGACTGCTGATCCATTTTTCTGAGGCTGGTTTGGCAGTGGTTCAACAAGGGAGGGTTTTTATTTTCTCACTGGATTAGAAGCTACTGGAGTGTGCATCGTTTCTCTTTTCCCACCGTAGTCTCCCCGTGGATTAAAAGTTTACCTGCAGTTTTGTCTAATACCAGTCTTTTTCAGCCTTGTGGGGTAACCAGCCATCCCACATCACGACCGTACTAACCTGCCCTTTTTGTTTTTGATCTGGTTGTTGTGGTGGCACCGGTGCACAACTCTGTGTGCTGTCCTCTTTTATGCCACACTGCAACGTAATCTTACAGATGTTGAAGACGTGAAATTTGTCATCAACTTTGACTACCCCAACAACTCCGAGGACTATATCCACCGCATTGGCAGAACAGCTCGTAGCCAAAAGACGGGCACAGCCTATACCTTCTTCACTCCAAACAACATGAGACAGGCCAGCGACCTCATCTCTGTGCTGCGGGAGGCCAACCAGGCCATCAATCCCAAGCTCCTCCAGATGGCAGAAGACAGAGGAGGTAAATCTAATTGGTGAGATACAGAAACTGTGCTGTGAATTGCAGCCACTCTTTCTCTGCTGCTCTCAACTCTATATTCTGAGAAGTGGATGGGTTTATCACGGTATCTTAAACCACTTTTGTATTACGATTGCTTGTAAAAAGTTGCGACTAGCCATTGTTAAGATGCTATATTTTTTTCTTTTCAGGTCGTTCAAGGGGAGGCAGAGGTGGTGACTATGACCGTCGGGATAGGTATTCTGGCAGGCGTGATTTTGGTGGTTTTAGGGACAGGAATAATGATAGAGGCTTTGACAATGGACCAGGCAAGACCTTTGGCTCAAATTCACAGAATGGAGGCTATGGGGGTAATAACGGCAACAGCAATGGCTTCGGTGGAGCAAGCTACAATGGTAATGGACAGTCCAACTTTAACAACCAAACCGGCGCCTTTGGTGGCCAGAACAACTTCCAGGCCCAACAGTTCGCCCCCAATAAGGCCGTCGCACAGAACGGTGCTAGTCATCCCCCATTCCCCTTCCCCCAGGCACAGGCTCCACAGCACCCTCCTCCGCTGGTGCCGTACCCCATGCCTCCTCAGTTCTCTCAATAAACACAGCGTACACTTGAAAGAAGTAATTTATTGCTTTTTTTTGTCTTTTAAGTTCTATACTTAATCCAGATTTTTGTATTTACACAACAGGGTTACAACAACAACCTCTATCAAGCCTTTTAAGATCTGCAGTGCAGCAATAGTGGCGTTGCACACTTGTTTTCCTATTATTTAATTTGTTACATTCCTCAGTAATGTTTAGTTAAGTTTTGTACTAGGTAATTACAGTTGTATTGGTTTTCATGTGTATCATTGAAAGTGATGTTAAGAACCTACCTTGGAAGTGCACTGCATGATCTTTTGAATAAAACTCCCAAAAAACACTAGTGTGGTTATTTTTGAACTTGAAAGCATTCTGCAAATTCTTATCAGTCCTCATGAAGGTATAACTCTGGTGCTGCTGTCATTGTCCAGCAGGTGTCAGTGTTTAACACATCCTGCTCAGTCTCAAGATGGTGTTGCCATACTGAGTCCTGCAGTCTGAAACTTGGCTGTAGGTTTGTGGTGTTTCTCTTAATCTTTCCATAATGTTTGTAGCAAAAGAAAAGGTGTCGGCACGTGATTCACTTCCCCTTGGCTGGCAGGGATCGGCAACTTGTTTTCCCTGTTGGTCCTGTGTCTTATCACATGCTGGTAACGCTCATCTTTTTAACAATACTATTCATAAAACATGTTATTAGTTGTTCGATTTTTCCACTCGCACCACTCAGCTGTTATGTAAAAGCTACAGGACTTAAACTGGAGGAAACATGAAGCAATGTCCGCCCCTGCTGGTAGAGAACCAAACAGCCTTTTCAGGTTTCGGGTCTGAGGTGGTGCAGGGGGTTCACTGTAACAGGAGCAGACTAATAAAGAGCATAGCTGGATTAAGAGACAACATGCTCCATTTACCCAGAACCAGGCCCTCCTTCATGCCTCAAAAACAATCCTGTTCAGTGATTTGATTCAGCAGGTTGATCATCACTCTGAAGAGCTGAGAACTACTCCTGGGCCAGCTTGTTTCAGAAGTAATCTGAGTTTGGCTTAATTGAATATCAGCTGTCAGATTGGATCAAACCTTGAAATTGGGTTGGTAAAAAAAAGAATTCTGAAATCCGATCACATAATCTTGGTATTAAACTAATTCAACATTTTTGTATGTTATTCGGGGCATTTTTAAAGAGAACTCTAGTAGAACTCTACATTTCCTGCTAACAAGCCAGGTTTGATCATCTTGAGACGTTTAAATCTGGATCAGGACAATCCATTGCACCTGATTCTGGAGAGCAAAACGAGATTTCAACATTCAGGTCATTCTGATCCCATTTTACTTTTTTAACCAACTGGGCTCTGATATTCAGGTTTTTGTAAAGTTGCGGATCCCAACTCCTTTACATGTCTGATTGTGGTTGGTTATGAAAAATAGTTGAACTTGTAGATCAGTGCACTAGAAATGCACTGCAGCCTTGATCTGGAACCACTGATGGATTCAAGGCTGTTTCACTTTGATTGTAATCCAAACCTGTTCTGCTGTCAGACATTGAAGCTTACCGCATCACGCGTATTGGTTAAATTGGGATCTAGATTCAATTCAAAGTGCGTTGATTGTAATATCTTAAAGTGGGGAGAGGTTGGGATCCCACGTGTACAGTAGATCGCTATAACCAGACTGAGAGCTGGTCACAGGTCAGCCCCGAGTCATTACAGATAGTGATTAGAGGTGTGGGCCAACAGTCCCTGCAGCTCACAGGCGCTGCTGTGGGTGCGGCTGATTTAAATTGCTTTCCACATATTTACAGAGCCGTAGCCTGGAAGTATGTGTGGAACGCACACTGTGTAAATACTACTGAGTCTTTTATGAGTCAGAGAATAGTTTCTTTTTTTTCCTTCGTTTTTCTCGATGGGTGACAGACACACCCTGCTGCTGACAGCAACTTCTGCATAAAAAAATAAACATGAAAACATGTTGGGCTAGTATGAGCTTTTCCTTTGTTCTGGAGAGATTCTGCTTTACAATGAAGCTGATTATTCGTAAGTTGCTGCAGAGTTTAGTCAGAGGTGGACAAACCACACTTATCTGGATGAATTGCACAATGTGGAGTTTAAACACATGGGCTGTGCTTGACTGGAGTTCATGTGGACACATAAACACCTGTGTATGGAGAAAACCGCTGCTATTAAAAGCACTTTTGTAAGCTTGTAAAGTGTCACTGGTGTTTTAAATAAGCAACTGTCATTTTAATGGCAGTTAATGAGCAATGCTGACTGGGTGTTCATGTTATTGTGTCCATCCTCTCCTCACCCCGGCCTATCCTGGTATTTATGTGATTGGTGTCACATACTTCCTCATTTCTGGATTTTAACATACACTTTGCACAACATTAAATAGAAATGGTTCACTGTAGATGTGAACTTATTGAGACACAGTCAGGTAATTGTTGATATCTCTGAAACCCAGAGCCCTCTGGCATATTTGAAGGACATGTTATGTTTTTAAAACTCATTAAAACAACACCAACAACCAGAGACAGAAACTGTAAAAACAGACAGAATTGACTGAATCGTGTGTGACGTGCAGCTCCATTGCAAAAATGAACCAAATCTAAGTTTAAATTTCTGATATCACATGAAAATCACTGTATTCAAAATGCCTCATTTAGGGAAAAAATCCCCAAATACAAACTGTTTACACCGGATTCTGTAAGAAGCAAAAAGATTCTGCGCTCCTTGGCACAACTGAGAAGCCATGGTTGATGCAGCTGTGAATTCACAAGACTTTCAGCTGAACTGCAGGCAGTGTTTACAAAAAAGAGGAGATGACAGGAGGGACTGAGAGGGAAATAAGACATAAATTAAAGAAATGCAGCATGACCCAGCTGTCAGCGAGTTGTTGGAAGATACATTCAGCATGGTGAAATATCTTTCTAGAGTCGATGTGCAGAGCAGCGTGGAAAATAGAAATTGTAAATGTGTAAGTAAAATATCCATAGCAGGGGTGTGAAATCCTGGTCCTGAGGGTCTCTATCCTGATCATTTGAATCAGTTGTGTCGGAAGAGGGAAACATCTAAAACATGCTGGATAGCGGCCCTCGAGGACCAGGATCGGACACTACTGATCTATAGCATGTGGCGCCCCCATTTTTTCTAGTATTGGTAACACCTGTGGAAACTAGTTTTGCATGTTGATTCCACTTATTTCAATTTCTGTAAAATAAGTGATCAAAGAAATTCAACATTCGTGCCCAAAAAGTTCTTCTTCCTTCTAGCCATGTTTGTGCTGTTTCCATAGAGGTGCAGGACTTTATTTTGCAGTGAGAAATGAGGAGCACAGCCACACCCAGAAACTGCTGGGGGTTCAGAGGGCTGATTAGTAAACCTGCAAACACTTGTTGCTGTTTCTGGTCCCCTCAGCAGCAGAAACAAATGAACCGGCGGTTAATACGGCGAACCAGTCTGCGAACAGTTGCTCATTTACACACATGCAAATCTGTAGCAGCTCTTCTGGAGTTTGTGCACTTGGTGAATGGAAGTCCAGTATTTTCTCACTGTTCGCTGTGAGAAAATAATGTCTTGTTTAGCTGCTGAATCCTCCAACATGTACATCAGCTGGTCGTAAACTGCGCTTGTCAGGTGTTGGGTGCTGAACAGGTTTTGTACAATCTGGTAGAGCTTCTCTTCTTTCAAATCCAAACATGGCGCTATGAGAGCAGCAACCTAAACCGTAAAGCTGCACGTTAGAAACAAGCTAAAATGCTTTGAAGTGATAATTATCTGCTAGCTGCTAGTTTTCTTGTTGTCATTTGATACATTGTTGTTGTAAAAGTTTCAGTTGACACGTTTAAGTGCTGTTAGTGACTAAAGGCCAGGTGTGATGACCCGGTGTCTTGTGTTGCCTTTCTTGTCCTGCCACTCTGTCCTCCCAGCGCCATCTCATTTCCTTTTACCTTCTCGTTCCTCCTCTCTGATCCCTCCCTCTCCCCTGCAGGTATGTGGGTGTTGGTTTGAGGAGTAACTGCTCTGGGTGTGCGTCAGACACACCCACTGCAAGCATGAGCCGGAGCAGCACGGTTGAACTCATTTCTCCCCACTGAGGCGTAAAAGGAGCTGCATTGTTCGACTCCACAAGCTGAGGTGCTTCAGCTCCCACCTCCCACTGCGCTGTACTTAAGTTTGGCTCTAACACAAGCACACATCGGGCACTGTGCAAGCTCTGCAGCCTTGCCTGTTTTTCTTTCTTTCTTTTTATTTGGCAGCAGGTGAAGTTTGCATTCCTCACCTTAGACCTTGACTCTCGTCAGGTAATTCCACAGGGTGTGTTTCTGATAACAGCTCACACTCAGATATTAATGTACTGCAACACTCTCAGTATGACAGGTGAACTAGTCCCTGTAGGTACAGCATAATTTTAAACATGCCTACAGCTAAAAATACACATCCGAATGTTCTTGAATTTGTCGCTGTGAGCATTTGAACATTTTCCTAACGTGCTCTTGTGAAGCTACTGTTAAAGTATTTCATCTTTCCAGTTTGTTGTCTTTATGGGAAACTGCTGTGTCTGAGTATTCAGATCCTATTACAACCTACTCACTCAGAGCAAATGTTTGATACACAGTACATAATAATCTAGATTAGACCATCATGTGTAAATGAACAATAAGAGTAAGTGATCCCTATATCCTGCCATAGAGTGACTAGTTATTCTACATTCCTCCGTGATTGTCTCTGTGGAGACAGTGAGTGCTTTATAACGTCGCAGCACATCTTGTGTTACATGGAGCTGATAACTGATACGATTACTATGTTTAAATTAGTAGTGTACAGGATACAGCAGGAGTGAGTACACCACTGGGTAACACCATTTAAAAGTCAAATAACCATATTAAAAATACACTCAATGTAACAAAAGTAAATACACTTGTGATCACTGACCCACAAGTTAGAAAACCTGTGACCATTAAGACTAAATTGAATACACCTGTGATTTCCAACTTTCCTAACTGTATGGTTATAAAATGAGCAATGAACACCAGAACCTTCTCAGGTTTGAACCCATGAGCTGTGCCATATCTGCATGTCTGCATCATGGCTCCACAGGAAAAGAATTAACAGACGAGCTGAAATGAGAGAAGTGTGACATCAAATGGAAAAGGATATAAAAAGATAAATGACCAACTAAAAATGAGTGGAGACACAGTTGCAGCAGTAATCAGGACGTATAGAAGCCGCAGTGGTTGTCCTACTAAAGTTATGCCACAGGGAGTTCCCTAGATGCCTGGACAATGTACTATTTACACAATCTAGTTCTGAAAAACAGACGGCGAGTGCTTTAGGCTCGGCACAGGAGTTATCAGTGGAAATCAGAATTCCTGTGACAGCTCAGACAATGTGAAAAACATTGTACAACATCAACCTCCATGGACTGTGCCCTAAAATAACCCCTTGCTCTTTCAGAACAAAACCACAAGTTGAAAGAACTTGAAAAGAAGCCTGATGAACACTGGAAGCGTACATTCTTTGTTCAGATGAGACCAAGTTAAATTTGTTCAGCTCAGATAAAGTCAAGCATGTTTGGTGTCAATCTGGTCCCGACCTGACGGTGAAGCACAGAGGTGGGAGTGTGATGATATGAGGCTGCATGAGTGTAAAAGGTGTTTGGAGATGACATTTATAGATGGATAGACCAAAACACTGGCGTTCTTGTGTCCTTAAGGTGTAGTTACATATCACTGGGGACTGGACCTTCCAGATACAGGTGTCTTTACACTACAGTCACTTGAGACACATTGACTGAACTCAGATCATCTCTGTTTCACAAACTATGTGACTTCTAGCACCAACTGGCTGCATCTGTGTTGAGTTAGGAGAGTCATTTTAAAGGGGGTAAATACTTATGCAATCACTGATACTGATTCACATTGTATATTTTTAAATACCTCACATTGCTTTATAGATATCTGTTTTAATTTTGGCATGAAAAAGTATCTTTTTTGTAAATTATTGTCATTAAAAAGCAACTTAAATTCATCATTATTCAATGTTGAAAAGGCCCTGTATCATTACCAGCTGACCAATTGCTGAATGCAAAGAACTTATTAATCGACAGCAGTACAACAGGTCTGCAGAAGCTTGGCAGAAGAGGAATATTCCAGCATGATAATTATCCAAAGCACACTGCCAAAATCACACAAGAGTTTCAAAAAAGAACAAAGTGAAAACTATGTCCTTGGCAAGTGCGTCGTCTAAACTGAATCCAATTAAACACCTATGATGTGTTTTAAAGGAAATGTCAGAGCAACACAACCCCTCCAGCAAAGAGATGCTAGAAACAATCTTTTGTTGCACTGACTTCCTATAGTCCAGGCTGTGTTTTTAGAATAGTCAATCTAAATTCTTAGTTTTCAATTTTACCTAAGATCGAACTAATTACTTCTCAAATTAGTAAAGTAATAAATAATAACTGAAAGATGATACCACTTCAATTCATTAGATTTTTAAGTTATATTGCACAAGAGCGTGCTCACTTCTCTTGCAATGTTACAAAACAAAGAAAAACAACACTAAATTGTGCAGAAACCGCATATAAACTATTCAAAGATTGCAGATTTTCAAGTGTAGCATCAGACATAATGAGGTTCTGTCAGATGTCATTAGCTGCTGGCTGATCATGGATTTAAAACACACACACATACACACGCACCACACATATCTGAAAAAAAAAAACAGATCGATGTAAAATGACTGTGATAATTGCTCTTAGGAGAAGCTCCTGGGGAAGCGTCAGTGGTGTGGAACAGGTCTGCCCGGTCTGCTGCTCCGCTGCTTTTACTGACGACACACCTGTTGGCCTGGGAGGAGCTGAGACAGGTGGACACTCCTTAACCGAGAGGAGACGCCACAAGAGGTGAGAAGGGAGTGAGAGGAAGAGGAGAGAGAGAGGGTGAGGAGCTGGAAGAAGAAACACACTTGGATTCAGATTACTCTAACTGGTCCGAGAGCTCTCCCAAGATGTCAAAGAAAAAGGAAAACAGCGCAGTAAAGATAAGCAAGTGAGTGCTCTGTGTGTGTGTGTGTGTGTGTGTCAGGTTTCCCAGTCTTATGTTACTCTCTCTTGTCTTGTCTCATCTCTGTTCCCTGGTTCTTGCTGTGTGTTTTCTCCTGATCTGGGTTTTTGTGTTTTTGTTCAGTGATCCCATTTATGTTTGCACAGTTTTATCTTCCTAGACAATAAAAATGCTCTGCAGCAGTAAGGCTCCATAGAAGTGCAACAATGATGTGACTGTTAAAGTTAATTCAGTGAGGTGAATGCAAAGAAGCATTATCATTCATTCTTAAAGATCTAAAGGAGAAGCTTTGGAAAATAAATGAATACTCCTTTAACATGACATGTCACCCTGTTTACTCTGATAACACCACGTCTGTTCTGTTCTGGTCACCTCGCCTGACTCCTGCTTTAATTTGTGTCTTTGCCCATCAAAGTTTTACTGACTCACTAAATTTATTTGTGGTGCCACTCAACAGGCCGGTGCTCATTAAGCTGGTAGGTCAACAGTGAGCCTTCAGTGCTCTAATCCAACATGAAGAGGGCAGCTTGTTGTCATTGCTATGTAGTGGAACCAGTGGTTGTTTGAGCAGAGGAGGGAGTTGACTCCTGCTGCCACCCATCATGTTTTATGAACTTACACATGGCAATAAATGTGTGGACTCTCTGTAAGGAAATTACACAACCTCCACCACCGGGTCCTTTTAAAGTGATTAAGCAGCTGCTTATCTCCTCTGGGGGAGACGTGTTGTTGGTGCTGCCACACGCTGAGGTGTGCCTCGACGCCACAGGCTTCAGATTGTGACTGACAGCAGAGAGGAAGGGATGAGGGAGAGGCAGGGCAGGGTCTTCTTCTGTGTGTCTTCATCAGCACACCTGAGCCTGAATGGAAGTGAATGAGTGTTTAGTTTGCTTGTGTGGATTCACATTGTTTCTGATGTACAAGGCTGAAAAGCGTGGATTTTGGCAAGAAACAGCCGAGCTTCAGCAGTGCTCTGTGTCTGCATCCTGTTGGACTTTTGCAGTAGAGATGAGATTCTGTGTATGTTGGAGAAGCTTTCAGATCCTTTATTTATTCAGGAGGTTGACTTCTATACTAAAATTACACCATTAAAAGCCCTGCAATAAAAATTTCTCTTTGTATTTAATCAGCAAAATGCCCTTTAATATTAATATTAACAATGAAAAGTGCTCAATGCTCCCTATGACTGTTATACAGCTGTATATCACTGGGTTATTGTTGCTTAATATTCATGTAGTGTTTGTCTTTAAGTTCAGTGGGGGCTGTTCATCAGCTATTTTATATAATTAATGACTATTTTCATTATGTATTGATCCCCGGATTATAAAATCCATTTGGCTGATTGATTGGTTTGTCAAACATAACAAGAAAAGCAGGTCCTGTTGCTGTTAAACACGTTCAGTATGCTTGTTTGTGCCTACAAAGAGTCCAAACCTCAAACTTATTACAAATAAATTCTAATTATTAGCATTATTGAAAGGAAAAGCAGCAAAAACTCCCTTTTAAAAACCATGTCTAACTATAATAATGCATCACTTTCGATGTTTGGCAAAATATATAAGGAGCTGAATGACTACAGCTGTCAAATACCTATATCTGAATGAAACATTACTAAGGTTACTAAGTAACTTACTGTACTTAGTTACATTCCTCCGCTTTGTTCAATTAAAGGCTGCAGTACAAGATCTAATCCTCCTTCATCAGTCACTACTACAACCTGTAAAGTCTGACTACACATGTCATAACTGGGCTGTAAATTAATGGCATCATTCATTTGATAAGAGCTGGCAGGTTCAGTGGGACTTTAGTCTGAGCAGGAATGTCTGTGTCACACACCGACAGCATTCCTGAGCGGAGGCGACCAGGGGACACTCCCCTCTACCGGCGCTGTGTCCCCTGGTCCTGATCCTGGGTGTGTCAGCAGAAATAGTTGGCGCTCATATCACAGCGGAGGAGGAATCACAGAACAAACACTCAGAGAGCACAAAGGAGTTGGCAGAAAGGGTGACATCCCAGTGAGGAAGTGTGTTCAGAGGGTGTCTTCACTTTCAGTGGTTTTATGTTTGCAGCCCAAACAGTAACTATGGTATCATTTTGTTAAATGTGTGTTTTTTTTAAAGTAGCGTCTTTTGTATTGAAAAGTGCTTCAGGTGAAGGACAAAAGTAACTTCATTACTCTGTTATGAACCACAGTGTGAGGATTTTAACCATCACCTGTCTGTGTTTCCACCCAGGGTTCAGGCCAATGACCTGGCTGTGGTAATTGCTCGCATGCAAAAACATGCAGACCAAGTGGAGAAAAACATCCTGCAATCAGAGAAGCTGCTAGCTGTGGTAAGAAGTCTACATGCAAAAATGAAGATGTCACAGCTTTAGTACTTGAGAGCAGTTACTTGGAAACTCCTATCACGCTGCCACTAACGGTAGAAATACATTGTTTCTGAGAGAGTAAAAGTAGCAGCAGTAATCTTTGCAGAAACAAGTGTCATACTTGCAGTGACACAGGACAGTAAAACGAGGCTAACACAAGGTCACTCTTTAATGTCATGAGTATAAAGATGCCACTTTAGAAATATTCTTTCAGTCAGCTTAACTGTGTATCAGGTAATGTATCAAGTTAAGCTGACTGAAAGAATATTTCTAAAGTTGCATCTTTATGAAATATGCAGATCATTTAAAGTGATCTGGTACCAATTCTATGTAACAAAACCTTTAAAAGATCAGTCAGATGACCTTTGGAACAATTCTGCCAAACACCCAGAAGGCAAAACGGTTTTAACCTGACAAACACAACGTTGCGTCTCCTGTGCAGGACACAGAGCGAGATGGGAAGAACCAGCCACTGATCCACCAGAAGGAGAACGCAGACAACCTGGCGGAGGCTGAGGGGCTGCTGAAGGATCTCTTCATGGATGTGGACAAAGCCAAGAAGCTGCAGCACCCGCAGGTGAAAGAGATAGAGAAAGAGTGAGTTGATTCTGGAGAATCACACACAAATTAAAGCACTCACACACACCAGCATGCGTGCCAGCAGACACGCCTGAAACTCACATACCTTCCAGATATGCTCGCCACAAACTGTCACTTCCACATTCCCTTTTACTGCTCTCCACCTGCCTCCTCACCTCTAAGTGAAGTGCTTCTATCTGTCTGTCTGTGTTTTAGTGTGAGAAACCTCCACGATCGCTGGGCTAAGGACTGTGCTGTCTACAGGGAGTTGTATGTTCAGGTACAGGACCTGGATCTGACACAGAAGATCGACTGGGGACCTCTGCTAGATGAGAAACTGGTTCGTTGATGCAACATCAACCACAAAATTCCTACAAGCTCATTCTTGGGTTGTGGTAGCTGACCACTTTCATGCTGAAACACTGAACTGTTGTGTGTTGTGTAATGTTCTACAGAAACAGTTAAAGTCAGAGGCGTATGGTCCCAACCTGTCTGATGTAGAGAAGCAGATTGCAGCACATAACATTCTTCACCAGGCGATCGAGGCGTACAGCAGCCAGCTGCAGCCCAGCAGCACCGCCTCACAGGTAACAGCATGGAGGAAACACATGTATGACCTCTGCAGAATGACACGCAAGACTGATCCTTTACTTGTTTCTTCATCTTCTGTGTTTGCAGGAGCTCAAAAGGAAATATGCAGAACTTTTGGTGAGTTGTTCATTTGAGGCATTCTGTCTGTGTTGTTAAGAGGGGTCAGAGGACTTGTGTGTTGTCTATACGCTCTACAAGCTGTGTCTAAGTCCTGTGTATTCTGCAGGAGAGCTCCCAGCGCCGGCGCACTCACCTGGCCTCCCTGTACGAGTACATGCAGAGCTGCAGTAAGGAGCTGGTCTATCTGTCAGGCCAGCAGGAGAGGCTCCTCCAGAGGGACTGGAGCGACCGCATGGTTGACCCCTCAGGTGTCCGCATGGAGTATGAGGTGAGGGTTCGGTGACGGCAACAACAGTAGTGGCAGATGTAGCTACTCAGTTTAGTTTACTGGTTTGTTGTGTCATCAGATGGAGCAGTACATCTTCACACCAAAACTAAATGTAGAGAACCTCTGATTGAGGAAAAAGCTTCTTTATGGTAAACATCCATTTTTATTTTGTTTTAAGCTTCTCAGAAACTTGGAGGTGTAACATAAAAAGCTATAAAGATATAAAGACTTTTACTTCTGCCATTCCTCAGGCCTCCCCACAACTAGGCCGCCTCCCGGCTTTACATGTCAGTCAGGTTTCAGTCAGATCGAACACCCAACTGGCAAAATAATGGTCCGTACCTGAAACTGTTCGTGACATAGTCAGTGCGTTCCTTCTGAGAGGAGGCAGAAACAGCAGCAGCTCATTGGTTTTCAGAGCAAAACAGCCCCTTTAGACGAGAAATACAAGAGGTTATACCGTCATGCTAAGAGGAACTGTGCAGGCAATATTTTGAGCTGAAAAACTGACTGAAAGACACTGTGGGGCCATGTAAGACTTGATTAACTGTCTGAGAAGTTGCACATTATGGGACCTTCAACATGTATCTTTTTAGGCTTGCCTTGTAGTCTTCCGGTAGTTTCATGTAATGAACCGGATCTTTTATTACTGTTATCTCCTGATCAGTACTTCTGGGAGAATTTGAGTTACTTACTTGGAACACTTGTTCTTCTTCATCGTCATATATTTGTGTTCATATGCAGAAATTCAAAACGAGTGGACTGCTGGCACACGAGAGTGAAATCAACCAGCTGCAGGACGAAGGAGACCATCTGGTTGAAATGAAACACCCCGGCAGCCCAACAATAAAGGTGTCAGACATCACAAACATACATGTATTATAGCTGTGATAAATCAACCTACAGTGAAGTTGCATGAAGTCAGATTTATCAGCTGAGCAGAATATAGTTAAACTTATTTCAGTTAAACACAATTTAACTGAACTGTTGTTGTTTTTTCAGGCACACAGAGACACGGTGCAGGCTGAGTGGCAGGCCTTCCTCAACCTGTGTCTGGCACAGGAAGCCCACCTGGACAACATTGATGAATACAAGAAGGTGAGGATGATCACACTCTGACAATGATAATACCCCTTCTACTAAACTACACATTTCCTCTTCATTATGATTCATTGCTATCTGACTTTTCACATGCAGTTCCAGCTGGATGCAGAGCAGCTGTCAGACTCCCTGGAGAGACTCAGTTCCACTCTGGACCCAAAGTCTTTGGACAACAAGAGCAAATCTCAGGTCCTTCTGGCACTGGAGGTATGACACTGGTTTCTCATGTCATGGTTTCATTGCAGGTTCGGGGGAGTTTGAAAAAAAATTGTCTTTGTTACACAGTTTTGTATTTTATATGAAACCTGCAGTAAGTCTTTATAACATGTTTCGCAGTTGCTGCAGGTATTTTTAAGAATTCGGTGAAACTCCCATCTTTTTACAGAATATTCAACTCTTATTGTTCACTGAGGTTATGGTCAGTGGTGGAAGAAGTGTTCAGATCCTTTACTTAAGTAAAAGTACTAATACAGCAGTTTAAAAGTATGCCATTACAAGTAAAAGTCCTGCATGAAAAATCCTACTTATGTAAAAGTATTAGCAGCAAACTGTAATTAAAGTCCAGAGTCTTACTTTGGTCCCTCTGACTGGTACGTTGTTATATCTGACATCATTTAATTACTAACAGTGAAGCATCAGTGTGTCAGCAGCATGTTACTGTTGTAGCTGCAGTTGGAGCTAGTTTGAACTACTTTAAATCCAGTTTTATATACAGCAGATTATTCTGAGGGCAACAAACATGCTTAATGGGAAAGGAACGAAAAAAATGAAGTTCTGATCCACAAATCTGTTTTTTGGACTTTTTCTCTGAACTTTTATTTTTGCTAAATTATGAGATCATTTGAAGTTTTACCAAAATGAGACCACATGAAAAGCTTGGATGGAAAAATCCCCATTTATCAGAGCTGTTAACAACAACACAAACGTCTGAAATGTGAACCTGACTACACACTGCTTTTTGTAAAAAAAGAGCCAAAAAGGTTGTAAATCACTGGTTTAATCTTTAACAAAGTGGTTATATGATGCAGTCTTTAAGTCTTTTTCTTAAAAACAACTAAAGATGTCAGATAAAATTAAGTGGAACTGACAGAATAGAAAGAGTGGAAGCATAAAATAATATGAAATGGAAATAAGTAAAGTACAAGTACCTGAGAATCGTACTATAGTACAGAACTTGAATACCTGTACTTAGTTATTTCCATTAGTATTCACAGTTAATTTCACATGAGGAAAAATACATACCTCAGACATCAGTCAGCCACTAAAGTACTTGCTGTTTTTGCTCAGTGCTGATCAGTCAAGTTTATGCTGAGTTACACTAGGGCTAAAAAAAGGTTGAAAATAAGGCACGTATCAAATAACTTACAGGTAAGTGTAGGAGTAACAGCTTTCAAGTAATTCTAAGTCTGATCACACGTCTGCTCAGAGCAGGAAGAGCCAGTTTAATATGACATCAAACAACCTGTTTCATCTGTGAATTAGAAAATCCCTATATTTCAATCAGAGATATATTGTTCTGCAAACTACACAGTTCTTATGTTCAGTTTGTGAGTCAAATCTTTATAGCCCAAAAAGCAATCATCATGTAAATTAATACCAAAGTCAAATATTTGTAAAGTTTAAACAGAAATGACTGCAAACAAATACAAACACAAAAGCAGTCAGCGTGAAGCTCCCTGTTCAGTTCTACAAGTTTTAGTCAGTATTTAGGTTCTTCACCTCCTGTGTTGACTTACAGTGTTTGTTTAGTCTTTATAGCTTGCAGGGGTTTGTTCTGAAAAGCAGGTTTATTGACTTATATGAGTAACTTTACCGAGTCAAACTCAGAACAGATATTTTTACATGAGCTCATATTTCAGATTTAACTTTGAATATTGATCCAGGCAACTTCTTGGAACAAGCCTCCAGATGTCAGACTGCACTCAAGGAGTCTCAACCTGCATTAAATGGGATCAGAAAGATCAGATCTACCTCTGCCTGTCTGAATAATGGTGACATGCTGCCTTTTATTGCTGTCTGACGCTGACAGTTTGTGTCACCTTCAGGGAGATGAACCAGCCGTGAGCAGGAACGAGCAGCGTCTGGCCGCACTCAAGGAGCGCAGCAGCAACATTGTGCCTCTGAAGTTGCGTAGATTCCAGCCCACCAAACCCACCACCGTCGTGTCCCTGTGCGACTGGGCAGATGAAGAGGTAGCATGTCGTCAGCAGTCATTTACAGGCACTGACTTTAAGGTAGAGATAATATTTGCCTTTCAGAAGCTTCACAAGTGGGGGGAAACTTCTCTTTGTCTGTTGTAGGACTCAGTGAGACGCGGTGAGACGTTAACCCTGAAGTCCAACTCTGATAATAGGGACTGGGAGCTTCAGAACAGCAAAGGGAAAATCAAAACCCTCCCTGGGACGTGTTTCATGATCCCACCACCTGATGCTGAGGCCCTGGAGACAGTAAACAAGTGCTGTACAAACTTTTTCACTTCCATTGTTTCTATAGGTGATTAGAAGCTAAAGTCTAACCCTGACTGATGAGTCGCCTGCACTGGGTTTTAAAGAAACCTTGTGTGTCTGTGTGTTCAGGCTGGACCATCAACTGACAAACCTGAAGAGCCGCAGATCTGCTCTGATCACCTCCTTGAAGAACCCAAATGTTGAGGTGGTTCGCCCTCAGAAGGCAGGTGAGAAGAACAATCACCTCACTTTTTCTCATTTTAACAGATTTTTAACCATGTTTTAACCATCTGGAATGTTTGGGCTTATCTAAGTTTTTCATTGTGGAATACTTTCTCCTCCTCAGCTGCTGTGCAACGTTCAGAGGATCCCAAAGCTGCAGAGCTCATCAGTGAAATAGACAGACTCAACAATGCTCTGGATAAGAGTGAGAAAGAAATCCTGAGTCGACTGAGGACACCTCTGGACAATCGCAACCCTGCACAGGACCTTGCAGACAGGCTGCAAGAACATGAGGTGACACATTCTGCTTTAATAAAGCCAGCAAGGTTACAGTTTATTTCATTTCATTTCATTCTAAACGAGTGTCTTTGCCCTTCAGAAATCTGCTCTGACCGTAAGGAAGCTGGAGTCTGAGAAGTCTGCCATCCAGAGAGAGCTAGATCCTATTCTGGCCAAGAAACCTCTGGGACCCAACGCCTCGGCCCTGCCCCCTAAACTCAGTGCTGCCAGCAACAAGATCCATGACCTCAACACACTCATTGATCTTTATAATAAAAAGTGAGAAGAATAGAGTGAATTTCTAGCATTTTTAACAGAAAATAACACATTCCTCTTCTTATAAATAAGGAGCGCACCATTGCTCAATTCACTTAATGTCAGCAAACTTGTTTCTGCAGTGGCTGCCATTGATCAGTAGTTACTTTTTAATCTAGTTATTTATTACTGTAAAGCTGCACCTCTATGTGAAAGTTTTTTAATGATGTACTAATTTTTGTTGTTCAACTAATCTGTTTCTCTTCTCTCATCAGATCTACAGCCTCCATGTTCCTGGAGAAGCAGATCAAGAACGTAGATGATACTGTCTCTAGGTTTGAAGAGCAGCTAGCCAAAGATGGCTCCATTCTTGATGAAGCTAACGCTCTTCAGAGTCGCAGCGTGAAGCTGCAGGTGTTGTATTTTATAAATCAAAGAAACCTTTAAGGGTATAGAACACGAGATAGCCTAAAGGGGCCACAACAGTGTGTTTTTTCTTCATCTTTGTGCTTCATTCTGTCAAACAGGCAATGGGTAAAGATGTCGCCTCGAGGAAAGATGAGCTGAATAAATTAGGCAGAGAGTTGGATCTGACAGAGAAAGCGTGCAGCTCCCTGAGGCAGAGTTTCAATGAATACTGCCCTGACATCCTCCGCCAAAAGAATCAGGTGAAAAACCTGAAGAACCGTTATACAAATGTCAATAATCAGCTCCAGGAGAGGTGAGAGGAAAAAACAAATCATGCAATATTTAAATTACTGTACCTGTGTGTCTTTTTAACTTATATATGTGTGAATAATTTCTTCTAGATCTGGTCTCGTACAAAAAGCAACCAATAAAAGTCAAGATTTCCAGAATGCTGTTCAGTCGCTGGATTTCTTCTTGGTCAATTTGCCCAATAACACGATCAAACCTACTGATGACGTAGCACAGATAACCGCCAAGCAGAACTCTCAGAAGGTGAATGGAAGTATTTCTTTACATACGTTAACCTGTCTCTAGTTTCTGTTCTAAGTACTGACTTTATGGTGTTGTTCTAATTGTGTTATGCTTATTGAATTGTGTCTATTGTTTAGAGGGTGGTGGAGGACATCACAAAGAAATCAGATGATTTAGACCGAGTCCTGGATCTTTCCCATGATCTGCAGAGTGTTTTAAACGTGAGTTCAGGCGATACGGTCATCTATTTGCAGCACAACATTAGGTAGATTAGGTATCAGAGTACTTAATGCGTCCATGTTTAAATATATTTTCTTTCAGGAATATGAGACTAAGTCAAACACTTACCGTCGCACTCTGAATGATGACACTGATGATGATGAGGATGAAGAACAGGTGCCAGTTCCAAAGAAACGTCAAACTTCCACTCTGGCTCAGGGTGTACAGAGAACGGTACAGTTTTGGCCCACTAAGAAATCATGGAAAATCATTTTTATCCGTCATCTACACTTTTTAAAGTAATGTGTTTCTCCTACAGGAGAAAGATCTCCTGAACCTCTTCTCTGAGGTGTCTGCAGCGAACAAGCAGCAACTCAACCAGCTGGGGACGGCGAAGAACATCAAGGCTCGGGTATGAAAACATGAAATTAAAATACCCTTAGCAAAACTCATGTGTTTGTTCATTCCTGATGCCTTCTACACAGAAGCATATTGGCAAGTCACCCCTAATTTTTCTGACCTTCTGTTTTTCTGCATGCTTTCATCTGTGTGCAGAATGAAGAGAAAGTCAGTCAGGTAGTTGTCAGTCAGCAGCTGCAGCTACAGAGTCAGCAGAGGGACCTGGTGGAAACTGACAGCATGAAAAAGGAATTGAGTGAGGAGGTTACAAGACGCTTACACGCTGAGAAAGACCTGGAAACTTACCGTAAGAGGTTTATGTCTCTGAAGAGCAGGAGAGGAGTGGAGAGGTTGGAGGAGAAGGAGGTGGTGCAGTATTACCGTGACCCCAAATTGGAGATGGAGCTACAGTCTCTGAAAAATCGGATCCAGGATGAAGAATTTAAGAGGTCAAGAACCCGTTCAGAGATAGAAATGTTCAACGAGAAGATTATTAAGCTGGAACTAGAGCTGACCAGAGTCGAACCCAAACTAGTGACCAAGGTGCTCACTGAATATGAGAGAGACCCCCAGCTTGATAAAGAGGCAGCCAGAATTAGAGAAGAGATGCAGAGGATACGGCTGGAGCTCCAGACCAGAGATACCGAGTCGGTTAATGTGAAAACTGAGCTCACAGTTCTGGCTCAGCAAAAACCAAAAATCAGGGAGAAGGTTGTCAAAAAGGAAGTGGTGAGGCTTGAAAAAGATCCCGAGATGCTGAAAGCTGTTCTTACTTTCCAGAACGACATCAGAGAGGAAGAATCACAGTGTAAGGCCCTGAATTATAACATTTTTACCGTAAGGAGCCAGATAAACACACTAGAGAGAGTCATCCCCACCATCCAGCCCAAGATCGTCACCAAAGTGGTGAAGCAGGTACAGCAAGACCCAGAAGTGCTGGATGAGTCCAGGAAGCTACGAACAGCCTTGGAGGAGGAGAAGGATGAAAATGCTATCTTGATGAAGGACCTGACCACCCTGCAGCTACGTTATGGTGAAGTGGATAAGCTCAGGCAGAAAGTGGAAGTCAAGGAGATCATCAGTGAGATTTACAGAGTGGACCCCGAGACAGAAGTCGAGCTGGTGCGTCTGAAGAAAGAGCTGCAGGAATCAAGCCGAAGCCGTATGGACCTGGAGAAAGAAATTGTCACAGTGACAACAACTCTAACTACCCTGCGTGCTGAGAAGCCCAAAGTACAGTACAAGGAGGTGACCCAAGAGGTGATCAAAGAAGAGAAGAGCCCTGAGGTTATGAGGGAATTACAAAGGCTGAGCAACCAAGTTTCCCGTCTGCGAGTCAACTATGACACCACCCTAGAGCTGCTGATCCACCTACGTAAGGAAAGAGATGAGCTTAAAGCAGAAAAATCTAAAGTGGAGACAAAGCTTGTGAATAGAGAGCTCATTAAATATGAGAATGATCCTCTGTTGGAGAAAGAGGCTGACAGACTTCGAAGGGATTTAAGAGAAGAGATTCAACAGCGCCGCACTGTGGAGGAATGCCTCTTTGACCTAACGAACCAATACATTATCCTTGAAAGGCAGAAGCCAGAAGAGAAAATCGTAATGCAGGAGGTGGTTCGTCTTGAGAGGGACCCCAAGCAGAGGGTGGAGCATGACAAATTAAACAAGATGTTGGATGATGAGATGAAAACGCGTAGAAAGCTTGAGCTGGAGGTCAGACAGCTCAGAACCGTGGTGAAAGAAAAAGAAAGCATCCTGGATGAGACGGACGATCGTCAGAAGAAGATTCAAGTAGAGTCGGAGCTCAGACAGATCAAAGCTCGTATTCTTGAGCTGGAGAATTCACCACCACCTGTTGAGGAAAAGATCATAATTGAGGAGGTACTGAAAGTGGAGAAGGACCCTAAGCTGGAAAAGCTCACTGATGGTATACGTGTTGACCTGGAGACTGAAAGTAGCAACATCAGTCGTCTAGAGAGAGAAATCCGTAACCTGAAGCTCAAGCTGGAAATTCTGCAAAAGGAGAAGTCAGTCGAGAAGGTTGTGTACAGAGAGGTTGTTCGTGTGGAGAAAGACCCAACTGTGGAAGCTGAAAGAGAACATCTTAGAGCGCTTGTATCACAGGAGAGAAATCTGAGACGGGACCAGGAAGATAACCTTCAGACCATCAGCATCAAAATAAGCCATCTGCAAACATCAAAGTCCTCGTCTTCTCAAGAGGAGAGCACTCTCATCTCCAACAGAGATGCTCTGCAGAGAGAAAAGGATGATCTCCTCAAACAGCTCAAGATGCTGGAGGCTCAAAGACAGACCATTACTGTATCATTCCAGCAGCAGTCCAAGCTCATGAGCGAGAAGAACCAGTTGGCACGACAGAGAAGTCTTAAGACATCCACTGAAATACAACGTCTGGAGAAGGAGATTCTGAATGAGAAGGACAAAATACACCAGAGAGAGACGCTCATCACTGAGTTGCAGAACAGCATTAAGAAAGAGGACCATTCTGAAACTCACACCAGAGAGACAAACCTTTCCACAAAAATCACCATCCTGGATCCAGAAACTGGTAAAGACTTGTCTCCCTATGATGCCTACCTGCAAGGACTAATTGATAGAAACCAGTACATTAAGCTGTCGGAGCTGGAGTGTGACTGGGAGGAAATCACTTCAACTGGTCCAGATGGGGACACGACAATATTGCAGGATCGAAAAAGTGGGAAGCAGTACTCGGTCAAGGATGCTCTGAAGGCTGGTCGCATGACTGAGTACGACGTGATCCGCTACAGGGAGGGGAAAATGACCATTTCTGAGTTTGCCCTCCTTGTTGCAGGGGAAGTAAATAAGCCAGTTATTCCTGTTCCAGTTGTTCCTCCATTAACCCCAAGATCTCCTACCAAACCCATTCTAACCTCTCCCTTGAACTCCATGCCGAAGCCCCTGAGGTCCTCCTACCCCAGCCTCAACACTCAGCACAGTGGCAGTTTGACGAACCTCAGTGCTTCTGCAGGCGACGAGTTTTTCCCCATCTCAGGGGTCTTTGACAACACCACTGAAAGCCGCATGTCTGTGAGAAGCGCCCTCACCCGCAAACTCCTCGATGCCGACACAGCTCTGAAGCTTCTGGAAGCACAAGCAGCCTCCGGTGGAATCGTTGATCTCACCAAAAAGGACAAACTGTCTGTCCACAAGGCAGCCGAACACGGTTTCATCGACTCAAGCCACATGTACAAGCTTCTGAATGCCCAGAAGGCCTTCACTGGAGTCGAGGACCCTGTGACCAAAGAACGTCTAGCAGTGGGAAAGGCAGCACAGAAAGGGTACATTCCCCAAGAACAGGCCAGACGCTACATGGAGGTGCAATACCTAACCGGTGGGTTAGTGGATCCGACTAAAGCAGGTCGCCTCAGTGTTAAAGAAGCTATCGCCACCAAGCTGATCGACAACACGACAGCAGATGAGCTGCAAGATGAGGCCTCCCACTCAAAGGAGCTGGTAGATCCCATCACTAAAGAGAAGATCTCATACAAACAGGCGATGGATCGGTGTAAGAAGGACATCAGCACAGGACTCCTGCTGCTTCCCGTGGCCTCCACTGATGCTTCAAATGCTCCATCGTACTCAAACTACCGTTTCAACTCCCCTTACAACAAATACTAGATAGAGTTAAAATGTTCCATATTTTGTTGGGTGTCTGGTGAAACAAATTAATGTGTGAAGAAGAAACGATGAATGATGAAGAAAAGATGATGTGTTTATAAAGATAAATTTTGAAAACAGGAAATTTGGAGGAAAAAAAAGTGTTTTGGTCAAACTGTAGATGTGGATAGTTTTTCTGTGTTTTGTTTTTTCTTTTTCCAGTACGACTGTTGGTCTGCTGTAAAAATGAGGGTAATTTCTGTTATAAATGGTGATTTTTTTTCAGCATTCTGGAGTAAAATTCTTTATAATTGCTTATTAAACTCCATGAGCATCATATTCATTTTTCTGTCCTGTTTGGTAGAATATTAACTAAAGAATAATTAAAACCTTCATTGTCCTTTTACTTTATAAACTACAGGTTTGGGGTATTCGTAGCACTTGAACAGTACAAGCATGGCTAGAAGTAGAGAGAACTCAGAAATTAAAAAAAGAGATTGATTAGTTATCTTAAAAAAATAAAAAATATCCCTGGAACCAACTTGTACAACATCGTTCCAAGTGTCCTCAGGTGTTACAGAAACCAGTCAGTGATGCTGGCAGAATGTTTTTTGAGTTAATAGTTGTAGATGTCAGAAGACTTAAGACCAGCAGAAGCCAGGAAGATAGATAACTATGAAACACATGCTGCTGAGCTGTTGCAGAAATAACTGGCTGCATTGAACTGGCAGATTAAAGGCCAAATAGGACCCCAAAATAAAGACAAATACAAATTGTGTGTCTGTATGTAACAAGAAAGGCAGTTGGTTTATGTAAATCCTGTTCACTAAACTGTGATAGTACAGTTAGATCCTTCCTCACTGCAGGCTCGTAGGCTAAAAGCTTCAGTTTTGTCCAGACTGTAGTTTGCCATCGATTAAATGGAAAGTTCCTAAATCTGCTATGAATCTCTGAAAGGTCTCCAAAAACTCCAGTGTCTCTTTATATTTCTGGTCTTCTTCACTCCAACTAAAAAGAGTCCAGCTGATAAGCCTTACATATGATTAAGGTCACAGTCAAATTACACTTAAGCTATAAATTAGCATGTGAACATTACTGACTACAGAATAAACTTAAATACAACTGGCTATAGATTTAATTTCTAATTCATTTGTTCAACTCTTTTATTAAAGCATTCACTAAACAGTTCCATACGTGTCCATTATGAAACCAAATCAACTAGTTTCAGGGAGCTGATACATAAAACAATACCAAAAGTAAAGCAGTAAATTTAACTCTTTGTCCTGACTGTCATAGTTGTGGTATTTCCAGCTGCTTTATTAAACTTTAGTCTGAATCACAGCTCATTTCTTTTAGATCTGTCCATTTAGGTAAACTATATAGCGATCAAATACCAGTCAGCTCACAGCACAGATCTTTACTCTTTTTCAAGGCTAAGATTTTTTTTCTCTAGTGGCTTTTGTCCAGAATGAAATATCTTAACAATTTTAAAGTAGACTGCCAAAACACTTCATGTCAGTGTTTATGGCGCCTTGGGGAAGAATCCTCGGACTCTGGGGATCCCTGTGACTTTTCCTCTGGCACCACCTGGTTGACATTTGTGGCTTTGACTGAAAAATCTCAAAGAAAACCGCAACAGGTCAGTTGTTTGTTGTGTTTAGTGCTAATTAGAAAAATGATTCAACCTTTATTTAACCTGGAATACTCTGAGGTATGAAGGCTTCATTTACAAGGTAACAAAATAAAGATATAGAAACTTGACGATAGATCAAGGAGGGAGTGACTGGTTTCTTACCTCGGGGGGGCAACACTTTACCGTACAGAGGTTGTAAACCTGAGTGAGTCATATGCTTGGAAATGATGGATTAAGGATACAGATTAAATATGAGTCACATGCAAGCAGGTTTGTGTGTTAAGGTTAACAAGGTCAAACCCTGCAGTGATAATGAGGCATGTGTCTAATACTGAGCTGCCCTGACAGACGCAGACACACAGATCTCTAAAATTTTAACACCACTGGTTTTTGTGTCGCTCCACATTGCCTTTTCTGGTCTGCAGGCATCAGCAAATGAGCGCTGCAGACGCTGATTTACGGAAAGATGTACAGAAAGGTCTAAAATACCCATTTTACTTCGAGATGGTTAAAACGTGATATTTGCTGATGGGCTGTCTGTAAGACCCATCTAAATGGAGGTTACAGCAAATGGTGTTGATGTGGGAATATGTGGCCTCTGTGCTGGGATGTCTGCCTGCCAGATTACCCGCTGATTGGAAGGGCTTTGTGGGATTACTGCATGTGAGCCTGTCTGGAGGCTGAAGTGGCCCCACTCTGTGTGCAGACGGGGTTTGAAGGATGTTCTCTGACGGTTGGGTCATCGACTGAAAGAAGATGGCTAGCAGGATGCTGTAATGGCAAACCCAGCTTACAGTATGTGCTGTTACGCTCAGATTACTGCCTTTTTTTCCCTTTTTGACGGCAAAGGAGTGAAATTCTGGATTCTGTGTTGTTTCTTTTAGGGGTGTGGTGACGTACATGCCTGTGTAATGACTGCGCATCCAATAAAAAGCTGCTGAATGACCCAGAGTACGACAGCCTGACATGCAGTACCTAGAAGCACAAATGGCCCATTTGCACCACTGGACTACTGCTTGAGTGATGTATGTGATAATTGGCAGCTCCTTTTTCTTTTGCTCGATTATTGTTGTTATAATACCAGACTGCAGGGCTGATGCTTTGAGCACAATGAGCATTTGCGCATTTGTTTCACTGTGAATGATGACGACGAAGCCTCCTGATCGCCTGCCCTGCAATCATGCCAATACCATATAAACTAGTAGTTAAAACACTGTCATTCAGTCACCCTGTCCTGCATTTTTCCTCTTCAAATAGATAAAACATTGGTTATTTTCAGTAATGGAAAAATAATGTTCTTGGATCAAGTAGGCAGTGTAATTTTGCTGCTGGAAATTGATGATCATTATAAACATACGTAAAAGCACATGAACATAAAGCCACACAAGTTTTGAGTCTTTTACATTTTTATCAGTGCAAAGATATAAAAAAAAGACTTTCTGAAAATCCCATCAATTTCATAACATACACTCATAAAATTTCTCATCTGTTTGCCTTGATCCTTGTTGATCTAAACGTTCTGCCAGAAGGAAGAAACTGTAGTTCAGCTCACTCTTCGCCGACAGCCAACTGTGCAAAGCTGTCAGCTGGCTGCATGATGCAGAAGCCAATAATGCTGCAAACCATCCTCACTCTGCAGATTTATATCTGTAAGAGAAAATATAACTGGGAATGTGAAAATGTTATATTACAGTTATCCTTCTGAAAGGCCACTTAACCTGTGAGTTAACCTGTTTTAAAAGGGCTCACAACTTCATTAGTCCAGATACCTGAAGGAAAAACATAGTTGATGTGTGCCTTTTCTGTATGTTACAGAGGTGATAAGTTGTTATCTGCACCAAAACACCCTGATGACAGTCAGATCCTAGTCTGACCTCTTACTTTCTCCTCAGTCTTCAGTGATCTCTAGCCATGTGAGTGCAATTTGTCAGATGTAGTGATTCAGTGAAAGGACAGTGATGCAATGAAACAGTGCTGCAAGTGTACCTTACTGTAAGTTCCAGGTACTGAGATTTGAAAAAGAGATTTTTAAATTTCTCTCTCAGTTGGCAACATGAAAAATAATAGATTTTAAAGACTACAATGATGACTGCAATAATGAATCTCTCTGTTTCTCTGGAGACTTACACATTGTGCCAGAGGAACACTACAGTATACTAGAGCAGCTGAAATGTAAATATGAATATGTTGGCATGGATTTAAAGTATCCGCACCTTGCACCCTGTGTTCTTATGCTAATTGGCGTTCCGGGTCAGTTTTGAGGTGACTATTAAGTGCCAACTTTGTCCTTCAGAGGGGCAGGAGCTGCTCGTCCTGGCACGTTAGTGGATTAGGTTTGAGTCGGTGACTGTGTGGATTAAAGCTCCATTCAAGAGCAGAACAGTTCTCACCAGTTGGTCTGTGTTTCCAGTGTGCAGTTCAGGGACAACTGTATAAATACAGTGACAATAGAATGGACATCTTTGTTTATTAATAGACATAATGAGGTATTCACTGAAATCAAAAGTAGTTCTTTGGCATGTCAGTGAGTGTATGTAAAGGACTTGCATGTTGATCTGTGCTGGTTTATAGGAAAACAATATGGGACGTCTCTGAGAAGACAAATCACACCAACTATTTGAGTTGCTGTGAATGCTGCCATCCTTGAGGCTGGGTCTGCTGCAGGTTTCTGCTGTTAGAGGACAGCTTTTTCCTCCCACTGTCACCAAAGTGCTTGCTCAAGGGGAAATGTTTGGATTTGTTGGATTTCTCACTGTAATAGATCATTGTGAAGTCTTCATCTTATTATATAGAGGGCCCCGAAATGACTGGTGTTGTGATTTGGCATTATATTGAATAGAGTTGAATTGAAATCAAATTTAAGACATTCATTTTTCATCTTAAAAATAGTATAAAACATATTTTATTGATATTGTGATACGGTGACAGACACACGAAAAATCCATACAAAGCCTGGCTTCAGCTACAACCCAAACCTGCGGTGTCCGTTTTGGTTTTAGTACGGTCCTGGGATCTGCAGGTTGACTGGTGAGTGGATTGTCTTCTAAATCCTCCGACGTTTACAATAGCTAAAGCCCCCTGATGGAGCTGGAGGAGCTGCTATTGAGCGGCTAAAGCTTGCTCACTGACGTCAGGCCATGGTTGTGGAAAGGAGACAGCTTACCATACAACCACAAGTCCAAATGTCTGCCACAGCTGCAACATGTAACTTTGGTTTCAGCACACGACTTTGCTCTTCTCACATGATCATATAGAACACATCACATTATGGTATAGTAGGAACACATTCTTGTTTTATTGTTCACAGAAAAATAATTTTACACAAGATAAGAGATCTGAGAAAGAGTCCAACAAATCAACAAAACCATGAAAGATCCTACAACACTGATTATTTTTGCTTTTCAATGAACACAACCTGTTCACACTGGCTTTCTAATCTTAGTTTAAAAAAAATCTAAAATACTAAATAATGTTTTTATTCTTTTTTGTCATTCTCTTTTATCATATTATTAATTTTAGTTGTTTTTTATTTTCTCACCTCTTTTTTCTTTTTTATATACACCATCCTTCTTGATGCTTTGGCAATATTGTCAACCTGAAATTCATGCCAATAAAGCATATTGAATTGGACTGAACAAAACTGAAATTCATCATGTCATACATCAACATGCTCATCAGTTTTTGTCAGTGGCAGAGTCAGGGGAAGCTGAGGGAACCGAATTGCTTCACTGTTGCGGCGCATGTAGGCGTGGCCGCTGATGGGGTAAAACATCTCGGTGAAGGTCAGGTTGGCCACAGTGATGGCGCAGCGCCCCAGAACCTTGAAGCCCGACTTGCGGTAGAAGGGAACGAGGAAGTCTTCACACATCAGCACCGCTCGGCGCACGTTGGGCAGACAGCGGAGATACTGCAGGTAGCGCCACATCAGAATGGGACCTTTGCCCTGCTGCCTGAAGGTGCGGTGGACCGCCAGAACGTGGATGTGGACGGTGGAGCCGCGGGGCTTGTGCAGAGTCAAGGCTTCCTGGTTAGAAAATAGAACGAGATCATAGTTTTTTTTTGTAGATGTGCACTGGTTTAAACAGTAAAATGATGAGTTGGAGACATGCAGAATGTCTTACTGTAGTCAGCCTGTCCTGGTCCCAGAGGGAGCCGATGATAAAAGCCACCAGCCGGCCCTCCTCGATCCAGCCCATGGACAGCTCCGGGCACAGTGTGAGAAAATGACGCACCTCATCCAGGTGGAGGGGACACTCACCTGACACTGAGATGAACGCTGAGAGAGAGAGAGAGAGAGAGAGAGAGAGAGAGAGAGAGAGAGAGATTGACCCGTGCGTAATAATGGTTTGGCACGACTTTTACGCACACTCTTAAGGCGGCTCAGTAAACGTATTACTGACAGTAGTGGATACTTGTAACACGATCACTTCAAAATAAATCTGATGATATCGGTCAAGTGCCGAAATATTTACATAAAATTCTACTTGTCTATACTACAAATTATTTTCATTACTTTTACGCAATGAAGGTCTCCTTTCACTCAGCAAAACTTCCGAGCGGATTTACTCCCCGCAGAGCGGATTTCTGCCTCCAATAAATGACCTATAAGATGGCTCTCTTACCCTCTCGCTCGATTTCGAAGACGCTTATGGCATCTTGCGTGTTCAGCGGTCGGACCTCGCTTGCTGGAAGCGTGTGTCTCCTCTGGATACCAGGCGAAACTGAAGGTGAAGGCTGCATTGGTTTGATGAAAGGCTGAGCGCCCACAACGGACATCATACGACTTCAACACTCTTCTCTCTCCCCCAGAAAACTTGTCAGGTCTCCTTCTGTCCCGCTCAGCAGGATCACCTCTGTGGGGCCCTGCGAGGAGGACAGGATGGTTTGTGTCCGTATTTATAGGAAAAGCGCTGCGGGCTGTGATTCACCAACTCATTTGCATCTGAATAGTTGATGTCAGTGAATGAAACAGTGTAGGGCGATTTGCTGAACCCTGCAATTAACTGTGTCCATTTTGCCGTTTGGTTTTGTCTCTAAAATCAACAGATAGATAATAATTAAATTTTTCCACTGAACCACCAGCTTTGTCCCATTTATAGCAGATTGGCGACGCGTGGCGCAAAGAGGCACACTGACCCGGGAGGAGCAGCTGCAGGGGACCAGAGTTTGGTGAAGCGCTGGACTATATTTAAACATAACTGCCACACATGTGTTGGTGCCCATAGATTTCTGTGAGGAATGAATAAAACAAACCTACAAACTTAACAACAGACATAGCCGTGATCCACTCTGTCACTCCAACTTTTCACCTTTTCCAAACCATCCATAGTAACACTTACTTGAGGTTGTTGAGGTGTGCGCCAGTGAAGGTTGACTTGTTGACCAGCTCTGCGTCTTTCTGTGTCTCACTTGCTCCACGACAGACGTCTCTCTTCATTATGGAGTGATTATTACTATGAGTCACATGATGAAGGATTACAGAAGTTGTTTCCACAACTCGGCGCATTAGGCACTTTATCTCCTCTCTGACTGGACACATTCACTCCTCTGTGTGTTTTGGAGAAGGTGACCAACACAATGTTAGACATATTCTGGGTCTTGATTCATTTTAACAGCCTCTTTGGAAAGGATCATGTTTTGTCTTCAGTTGGTCCCTTATAAAATTCCAGAACTAATAAATGGAGACACAAAAACTGAAATAATTCTAAAGTTTAGTTCCTACTGTGTTCATTTGTTGAGACAGCAGAGATGTATTTTACAGTATAAAACAGAATTTCTATGTTGAACAGTAGGGTATTTCCTCTAATGAACAATCAAAAACAAATCATTTAGAAATAAAAGCCACAAAGTAATAAGAAAAGTGAATATCACTGTGATCACTAAAACAAAACTGACAACACCTGTGATTTCCAGCCATCCTAACTGCATGAACATGGTTGTAGAATGAGCTGTGAACACTTGAACTTTCTCCGTTTTGGGCTTTGGGTCCGTCTGCATATCTGCATCACGGCTCCACATAGAAAACATCTGCCAGAGGAATTAAAGAATCTGATTGGAAGACTTTACGAAGATGGCGAAGGATTCAGGGACATCTATGAGAAACTAACCACACAGTTCTAGGAATAATCAGGAGGCACGCAATGAGTGATAGTGCCACTAATCAGAGCTGCAGTGGTCGTCCTCCTAATCTGATGCATCAGAAACTTTGCTTTAAGAAGATGAAAAGAAACATGGGAGCACATTCTTTGGTCAAATGAGACCAAGGTAAATTTGTTAATATAATCAGATAATGTCCAGCATGTTTGGTGTGAACCTGGTCAGGACTACAACACTGTAGTCTTGACAGTGAAGCACAGAAGTGGTAGTGTGATGACTGGGGGCAGTGTAAGTATAAAAGGTGTTGGGGAGATGTAATTTATATCATTATCATGCTGGAATATTCCAGCATGATAATGATCCAAAGCACAATGCCAAGATCACACAAGAGTTTTCTGTAGGATAACCAAGTAAAATCTGTGACCTATGACAAGTATGTCGCCTGACTTAAATCCCTCAAAACACCTTTAGGGAGTTTTAGAGAGAAAGGTGGAGCAGCTGTCATGATCCCCGCTTTTGCCCTGCCTGTCTCCCTCTTTCTTTCCTTCTTCTTCTTTTCCGTTCCCTCTCAGCCTTGCTTTCCATGTCTCTCTCTCACTCAGCCCTGCCTTCCCTCACTTTCTTTCCTGCTCTGCCTTCACCCTCATTACCTGCATTCAAGACAGCTGTGAACAACACCTCACCTGCCACTAATCACCTCCCTCCATAAAAACCCAGTTCATTCAGTCACTCCCTGCCAGACCATGAACTATTCTTACCCGGTTCACAGTCTGTCTCCCGTCTGTCTCCCGTCTGCCATTTACCTGCCTTTCCAGAGCTTCATCCGTCATCTGGTTCCTGTTGTTTCAGTTAAGTTTTGGTATTCTGTTTTATTCTGTTTCTGTGGCTTTTGTTTGTTAACTTTTCCTTATTTCTGTCGTGGGTGTTTTTAGCCAAGTATGTTGCGTGTTTTGTGTTAGTTGTTTTTGTATGGTGTTCTTAATTTTGCTTTGACGTTTATTTGGAGTCTTAGTTGATTCTTGTTGTTCTCTAGTTCATTTGCTTTCCCCGTAGTTCAGTTCTTATTCTGTATTGTCTTCAGTTTTGTCTGGTTATTTTAGTCGGAAGTTAAATTCTTCTTAGATTCCCTTTTGTTGTTTGGTTTGTGTTATTGTAAGGTTTTGTTGTTTTGGTATGTTTCTTAAGAATCTTGATTTTGGTTAAGTCTGTACTGTTTGTTGGTTTTATTTCCTTGTTAAAATTAAATCCTCAGTTTACTATCAATAATTCCCTCTGTCCTGTGTCTGCGCGTGGGTTCTCTGACCCCCTCCTCGTAACGGTAGCACAACCCCTCGAGCAAAGAGCAGCTGAAAAAAACAGTCAAAAAGACAAAATATATCCTGAAAATTGGTACAACTTTGGTGCCATCTATGTCACAGAGGGTTGAGTCTGGCGTTTAAAAATGAAAGTGGACATATGAAGTATTCAAAAAAATAAAAGATTTGAATCTCGGTAATCAAAGGAGTACTGACTTTTGTTGCATTGAGTTCCTGCTGTGAGGCCTGTATTTTTAATATAGTAAATCTAAATGGTTGGTTTTTAATTTTACATAAAAGCAAATACCTGCTATTCAGCTTAAAGGTAAAGCAGTTATTGTAAGGTGGTAGAATTTAGCATCATAAGTAATACTGCACTGAGATCTACTTACTTCACTGTATATTATTAATGGTCTGAGTGGAGAAATGTTGTACATGCAGTTACTAGTTTACTTCGGTGGATCTCAACCTGGAGGACACACAAATTAACATCTAACGTTTTTTTTTTTTTTTTGGTGTGAAATATTCAGTATCTTTGTCTTTGGGCCTCAGTGAGGGAGCCGCTGGTAAATGTATCTCCAGATGTTTTGTTGACCATGGTTTCTGCTTGATCTTGCTCTTCCTCTGAGGTACTTCCCTGGGATCAGCGCTGTCAGAGAGTCACACCCACGAGAGGGCTGAAAATCATCCTCACTGGGATAAACCAAATGGATCGAGGAGACAGGAAGGGAGGGTTTAGAAATGAGTTGAATTGTGTTTGGATTATTGTTGGATAAAGCATTTGAGTGTCGAACAGAATCATTTGGGAGAATTGTGCAAAGGTAGATTAGAATCATAGAACGCAATGTATATACTGGTGTCGGCCCTTGTTGTTGACATTACCCTTGTTTATACTGGCAGTGGTGGAAGTTGGTACATTTACATACTGGGTGGATGTCAGTGGGAACCTGTGTTTCTCTGCGCTGTAAGTGTATCTGTTTCTAATATGATGAACCAGTAGAAGACGGAGCTCTACAACAGTCAGGATGCTGTGTTTCTTTCTACTTTTCACACGTCTCAGTAGCTGCATATAATGCCATCCTGAAAACCTGCAGCCTCTAACAGTCCTTTTAATAAAACCATGATGGAAAAGGTAAATACACGTCTAAAAGTATCATGTTACAAGCTGATGTTTTCTTTTTAATGTAAAAATCTTGATTTCAAAAGCAACTGCAGCTGTTAAATCTATTGGAGTGAGAGTCACTGGCAAAAAATGAAAATACTCTTTAAAGTAAAAGTACCTCAAAATTATGCTAAAGTACAGTACTTGAGTAAATATCATTTTGTAGTTACTTGCCATCATATTCTAAATGTAGTTTAGTGGATTTACTGCCTGTGGCATATCATGTTTGCCACAAACATTCTCAGTATAAACTAAGGCTAAACAATTAATCAATTGTAAATCAAAATTTAAAACTATGCAATTAGCGAATTACAGAACTGTACATTATACAGTGTTTGTGACTCACTGTATAATGTACAGATTCCTGCTGTCCTCTCCTCTGTAATTATAAATCATATAAGTTATATCGCAAATCAAATTGCAGTTAGATATCATCCCAGAATCTTTCAGCCCTCATGCAAACACTATCAAATGATCTACTTATGTAACGGTATCTATGAAGAAGAGGATGGGAAAGATCAGCCCAAGAGTTAAAGACACATTTCCAGAGAAGGCAGTTCTGATGCGTTCATGACACATATGATACTGTAGCAACATCCTTGGTTTGATCCTGTCAAAGGCCTTTGCAATGTCTTTGGCAAAAAAGCCTAAAATAAAATGGTCAGAAAATTCACGTGGTTTCCATCATGATGACTTTGTTTTTGTCAAAGTATTTAAAAAATGGAAAAGACATCACTAATATTATAGACAATAGGAGAGACTTGGGCTCCATAGACTTTAATGCATTATATAACTCCTAATGACTCATAAACTGTTTATGTCACGATAATGAGCATAAGTACAGTTGATCACTGTGCAATACTGAGCATTTTGAAATATGAATGAAGTTTGTATTGTATACAATAGCAGAGATATAAATACAGTTGATGTCTATTGGATTGTTTTTAAATCTTAATAACTCAAAAAGTATAAAAGTTATCAATAAGAAAAGTCATAGCACCCATCTACAAAGAGTCCCGCACGGTCGACATATCAATCATCGTGGCAACACAAAAGCTGCAGGAAGACGTACATTTCAAAGAAAGTCAGGTTTCTTGCTAATATTTCATTATATATGGAAATTTATGAAAATACTTTCATGAAATTACGAATGGTTCAATATATGAACAGTATATGTGGCGTAAATGGGTTTTGAGTTTCAAGTGAGCGATAAAAGGCACAGAAGAAGAAGAAGAAGAAAGCAAAAGAACATGAGTGTGATTGCTGCTTTCAGCGCTCACACTAAATAATTACAAGTCAACAGTGACCTACTGTCAAAACATCTGAGAATCCAATACTGGTCAAAGAGCAACGGTTTGAAGCAACAAGGCAGCTTACAGTCACATTTCTATACTCATATGCAAGCAAACAGTCCTGTCATAGGACTGGAAAAATACTACTCAGTTACAGTTCAACTAACATAACTAAACTGATTCATATGATGGACATATTTTAGATTGAAGATAAAATAAAGTCAGACGTTTGCTTGCTTTTATCATGATCTGCTCTTTCCAAATATTGCAGTGCTATTGGTTTAGCATTTGGAAGCAATTTTAACAGCTAAATACTGGTCCAGCAGAAGAGATTGTTATCATCCAGACATGTTATTATCCCCACTGAATTATGAGCAGATCTCAATCAGAAAACAGTTACTTATTTCTAATGTGTGCAGGGATTAATGGGAGAGTCTATACTCATCGCATGTTGCTTTTATACAGCCCTGCAGCTTGACACAGAGGGGTAAGGCAGAGTAGTGCTTCTTATAACCTTAAGGGGGGAGCGGTAAAGAGAGCGTCGGGGGTCCAACTGCTGGTGTCTGCTAAGGTGGAGGGGTTGACAGGTCAGGTCAGGAATATGGGGTGTCCTCGTTTCCATCATGCTGCATGTGGTTTGGGGAGAAGGGTCTATTCAAACAGGAGTTGTTAGGGACATTAGTTAAGTGCTGAAGTGGCCAGGGGGCTGAGAGGAGAGTCCCTCTACAAGCTGGGAGAGTCTGGATATGTCTGATGTGGCTGAGTGATATGAAGATAGGAGAGCAAAGGTTAAGGCTTCTTCCCTTCTACTCGGGCTGAGGAGCTGGTGTCTCATTGGCATTGTTGTCAGTGATCTTGTTTTCTAGCTCATCATCAGACAGGAGGTCCAAAGACGTTCCCTCTACCTGCAGCGGACGTCTGCCTGAGCGACTGGAGGAGAAGCTGATGGGGCCGCCACGCCTGCAGGAGGAAGAGGAGTGGAGGTAAAGGAGGGTACTGACAAAGACAGAGGCGAGAGTAACACCTGCTCATTCATCTAGCAGACATATGTTCACAGGTAAAATGTTTGCTGCCTATTTTTCTACTATATAATTATCTATTACTGGCAAATAATTATAGTCCCTCTCTGGTCATTGATTAAACCCCTATAAGCTCCTGTCTGTGCATCAAAGTTACATATTTCAAAGTTTTTTTCTATTAAAATATCCCTTCCTGCCTTAAAATGGTCTAAATGTAACTGTGCACCTTTGCTTCCTCTAGAAAGAAAAGCTCGAAGGAGTCCTGCCTCAAGCACCCCAGCTCACCTGCTAAAACACTGTGAAACTATTCTACACTACATAATGCAAAGTTGTAATATAATTAAGCAGCCAGAACTTTGTTCCAACTGCTAGAACTGCACCTGTAGAACCTCTGTCAGGGCAAAAAAATGCCTGCTCCAGAGTAGGAACTTCTAAGAGACCTTACAATGCTGCTGTGCAGGTCTCAACCCTGATTAGTTAAACTTAGAGCAGACAACAAATACTATTTTTTGGCCGTTCTCTTCCAGTAGCAGTCTTCTTCTCTAACATCGCCATCAACAAAGTAAAATTCACCGTATAGGCCAGTATAACAAACCTCAGTTGTTTCTTTTGCGCTCACAGAACTGGAGTTACAGCATGTCCAGTAACTACTATCTGTCATTTGCTTCTTGTTCTAAGTTGACGTTGTGGTTGAGTAGTTCCTGTAAATGCAAACTGGTACTGGAAACTAATCTAGAAGAAGAAATATGATAGAGAAAGCCCCAACCTGCAAGTTGACAGGACCAGATCCTTACTTTGTTTCATATAAAACCCTGAAAGTCTAAATCTATGTTTTTGAGACTGTCATCACTACACTGCAGCTTTAATGTCAAAATCCTAAGCAATGGTGTTGACTGCTTTTTTTCTCACGACATGTCTGGCAGCATAAAAACACTGGAGAGGATCTCATCTGCTCATTCCAGGCAAAGTAGCTCCAAAATAGGTTTCTTTAAAAAACATCTTGCAAAATTGTGAATATATAATAGTGGATGCGTGTGTCTATTACACTGTACCTGAGGCGATTCTTGAGTGTGTGAACCTCACGGCTCAGACCCTCGCTGGCCTCGGTGGCATCGTCCAGCTCTCTCTGGAGTTTCCTGCGAGATGCGTTAGCCCTCGTCGCCTCCTCTTCGGCCTCCTCTAGCTGACGCTTCAGCTGCTTCATGCGAGAGTTGGCTTTTTCCACCTGCAAACACACAACACAAATAAAACACAGTTGTTTAGTTGATGAAGCTGAAAACATCTTAATTGTAAGAATATCTTATCACGTATTAAACCAGTAGTGACAGACATACTTGTTCTTTGAATTGGTCGGCATGGCGACGCTCATCCTCCACCTGCATGCAGACTTCTTTTAGCTTTTTCTCGGTCCTCCTCACAATCTTGTTGGCGGCTCCTCGCTCCCTTTAGAGGAGAACAGCAAGTATTTTATAGTCAAAACTTCCAAAACTGCTCTTAAAAGTGATCTTCTAGAAATGTTTATTAGTTTAGGTGAAGAGACAGAGTGCCATGAATTCTTACTTGGCCTCCTGCTCCAGCTGTTCCTCCAGCTGTGCTATCTTGGCCTCCAGGGCAGTGATGGAGGCCTTGAACCTGCTCTTCACAGAACCCTCCAGCTCGCCCAGCTTGGCCCGGAGCTCCTTGTTTTGACGTTCCAATTGCTGACGAGCGTTTTCGCTTTTCTGGCCTGTGCTGCGCTCTGCACTCAACTCTGTAGTCAGGGTGTCCACCTAAGGGAGAGAGAGGGGAGAGAGAGGAGAGAGAAAGGAGGCGTTAACAGAGAGAGGGGGTAGCAGTAGAGGATGGTGGAACGTGGACTCAATGTACAAAAGAAATGCAGGTTTTTTTTACTGTATACCTGCATGGTTGTCTTTCTGAAGCGGTCATTGAGCAGCTCCATGTTGCCCTGCTCCTCCTCCAGCTCCTCCTCCAGCTGGGCAATACGAGCCTCCAGCCTCCTCTTCTCATCCATCAGAGCAGACCTGACACACACAAAGAAAAAAAAATCTCATTCATAAACTAATACTGAAGTCAAATTGGGACGTCAATCGCTTCCATCTGCTGACAAAAACGCCATAGAAGATGGTTAGGTCATCAGCCCGTGAACCGAAGCTAAAGTGCAACTTGGTTGTACAGCAAGACAGTGATGTCAGCCGTAAGATTAAGAATGGCTCAGGAAGAATACTTCAGGTAAAGTGTGTCTTAGTGTGGCTGCAGGAAAGCCGTTCTGCCACAAAATAGAAGGCTAAAATTCCAGCTCAGCGATGCCAGAGAGAGAGACTGATTGCAGTTGTGACCTGCATTGTTGGCACAACTAGTTAATAAGTTCAGGGAAAGTTTACTCAGGTTAACTTTGTTTTATGTTAAATTTTGTTCTGACACAGTTAGACATACACAGAAAAACTAAAGAAATAAGCCGTGGTTTCAATACTTTTTCACGACACTGTGTTTCAGTGTCATCTATTTTATTGCTCTCGGTGCTTGTGTCCTTGGTCCTTCTGATCAAGGCAACAAAAATATGTTCAAAAAGCCTACCTGGAGAACCAAACAGTTAATAGCAAAATAAAAATAGCAAAGTAAAAAATAATACAAGCATGTTTGACACAAGAAATCTGCCCCTTAAGCAATAATCTCTATCTGTCTGGTGTTAAATAGAATTACATGCCAATGAGAAGCATCTGTAAGTAAGTAGCTGAGGTTAACTTACTTTCCAGAAGTGCTGTTTGAGATTTCATCCTGCAGCTCATCTCGTTCCTGCTCCGCGTGGCGCCGACCTCTCTCAGATGATGCAAGGTCCTGCAGAGCACAAAAAGGGTATTAGCCCTTCCTAGTTTATCATCTAATTATGAGAGGGACCATTCATCACATTATTAGAGTTGTAAAAAGCATATCGTTAACTATAAATAATAATAATCTTTATTTATTTAGTGCTTAACAGAAAAAAAACCCCATAAAAACATCAGTTTGAACAAAAGGAAACCAGAGATCATAAGGAAAGGGGAAGAGAAAAAATCAACACACTACAACCCAGCAAACATCACAAAATGTCTCAGTGTCAGGTCCTGACCTCATGCAGCTGTACAATCTCAGCTTCCAGACTCTTGAGTTTCTTCTCATTTTCCTTGGATATGGCAAAAATATCATCTCTGGAGGCTCGAGCATCTTCCAACTCCCTCTGATAGTCTTTCATTTGGGCCTGAAGGAGGAAATAGAATGGTATTAATGGAGAATAATGTAAAAGTGTAACTGATACAAACATAAGACTGAAATCTGTACCTGTAACTTGCGCAGCTGTTTGATGGCTTCGTCTCGAGCCTTGTTGGCTCCTTCTATGTGACCCTCTATGTCCTTCAAGTCCATCTCCAGCTTCTTTTTAGCAGCTACAGCCAAACCTCTCTGCTTCCTCTCGTCCTCCAACTCTGCCTCCATTTCTCGCACCTGGAAGGAGGAGGAATCACAAGTCTTTAGTGTGGAAATTTGGAAAATTAACTGATGGGATGTACATTACAGCAAAGTTATTACTTGCTTAAATTAAACTGAATATTAAGTCTCATTTTGCACCTGCTTGACCAGCGCTCTCTTCTTCTCATCGTTCTGGTCGTCCCGGCCCTGGAGGTCTCTCTCATACTGCGCCTTCATTGCCTGCATGTTGACCTCCAGACGCAGCTTGGCATCCTCTGTGGCCTGCAGCTCGTCCTCCAGCTCCTCCAGCTGAGTCTTCATCTCCTCCAGCTGCTGCTCCAGAGTGCGTTTGGACTTCTCCAGCTCATGGACCTGATAGATTTGTGAGAGTTATGGCAGAAAAGGAAGAGAGGATGAGTGGAAAAAGAAAGAAACAGGTCAGCGAAAAGTTAAATAAATTGCTCTTCTGAAACACACAACTTTCTCGGAGCATCATGACACTCACATTCTTGCCCACGTCGTCCTTTGAGCTCATCAGATCTTCCATTTCGGCACGGAGCTGCTTGTTAACCCTCTCCAGCTCCTCTTTGGCCTCCAATGCCTCGTCCAGCGCTCTGGTCATGGACAGAGCTTTGGTGTCCTTTTCTCTGGCCTCAGCTTCAGCACGGTCCCGCTCCTCAGCGTAGCGAGCTGAGATGCTCTTCTCCTCAGCCAGCATCTATGGAGGAGATTGCAGATTGCGATTTTGGGAAAATTAAATTTGTAAGCTGTGACTTCTAAAATCTCTTAAAGGTCTACAGTGTAGGATTTAGAGAAATCTCTTGGGCGTAAATGGAAAACAGTGTTGCTATTGCTAATTATGTTTTCATTGGAGTATAGTCACCTAAAAATAAGAATATCTGTGTTTTTATTGGCTTTGGATGAGTTTTTTTATATCTACAAGGTGGGGGAGGTCCTCTTTTATGGAGTCTATCATGATGCACTGCCATATTTCTACAGTAGCCCAAAAGAGACAAATCAAACACTGGCTGTAGAGGCTTCTCCTACGCACTTGGAAGGGGGGGAATGACGTGAGAGATACTGAGTTGGTTGCAATCTACAACCTCCCAGTTAGATGTCACTGAATCCTCCACACAACACCTCAAAATGTAAAACTAGAGATTTAATGTATCATATTAAAAAACATATCCAAGACAAACTTACAAACTCACTCCAGCCCAAGTCAGTTTCTGGAAAAAATATTTGTAAAAGGCAACAGAATATCCACAATAAAGTGTGTTCTCACCTGGTCAAACTTCTTCTGTTTCTTCTCCAGGTTGGAGACGATCTGTCTCTGGTGATCCAAGTCTACAGTGAGATCATCCAGCTCCTGCTGCAGACGGGTCTTTGTCTTCTCCATCTTCTCAAAAGCGATGGTCTTCTCTTCCAGACGCTGACCGGTCAGCTCCAGGTCCTTCTGCAGCTTCTTCTTCGTCTCCTCCAGGCCTTCTATTGTTCCAACATCGTCCTCAAGCTTTTTCTTGCTCTCTGACAGCTACAAATACCCACGTAACATCACAATCATCAGAATTAAAATGAACCATATTTTATTTAAACATTGTTTCCTACACCAGAGATCATGTCCTACCTGGGCCTGTACGGTCAGCAACTGTTTCTCTAGATTCTTGCGTGCCTCCTCATCCTCCTCCTGCTGCTCCTGCAAAGCATTTTTCTCCTCTTCCAGCTGACGAATACGACTGCTGAGGTTTAGCTTTTGACGTGTCTCCTCCTGGAGCAGCTCCTAAATAAAAATAAACGTGTCCAGTTAGTTATAAAGCCTGTATCCTGTAAATTTGTCTTGATGATTAATGCTCAGAGATAATGCACGTTACCTGTGTGTCTTGTAGCTGACTCTCGAGTCCAGTGACGTCTTTTGCCATCTTGATCCCCTTCCTCTCTGCATCTTCCAGCATGGTGGACACATTGTCCAACTCAGTCTGTATGGAGAAATTGAAACCAAATGTATTCATAAAATAAATACATGCCAAATCAGAAAAGACAAAATCACATAAAATCCCAATTAAAGATCTGTATTTAGAAAGAAGACCATGCATCTCGAAGAGTCCAAAGATTTCTGATACAGAGATCAAAGTTTATCAATAAGAAGTAATTATATGTAGTGTATTTTTCCTATGTGTTGGCACCCATAACTAAATAATCACATCACTATTTTTGGGTAAAACAAAGTGACATTAATATGATTGAGTATTCTCTGTGATAAATACCAACAGACTGATCAAATTTTAAACCTCTGTTCTATTAGCTGCAGTTCAAGCAGTGTAAAACATTCAGGAAAAACATTGAGTGCATGTAGGTTCCTGTGACAATGTGATGCATAGACTTTGCTACTATAACTGCACGGCTTCATTCAGTAGCATTACTAAAATACGGCTCAACAGGTGATTTAGCAGGTTAAAAGACAGTCACCTCTGTGAGAGTGGCTAAACCAATTATCTCACCATGTAGTACACATCTATAGTTTACATTTACACTCCTCACCTGCAGTTTGTGTGAGCGGTCAGCCAGTTCTCCCTTGGCCCTCTCTCCCTCAGTGACCCTGGCCATGAACTCCTGCAGCTGAGCCTCTAGCTTCTTCCTCTTGTGTTCGGACTCTGTCTTTGCCTGCTGCAGACCCTTGACCTCGCTGGTCAGCTCCTTGTTTGCAGTCTCCTGGCTCTGTTTGGTCTTTTCCAGGTTAGCCTTAAACTAAACACAGTCAACAACAAACATTAGTTTCATCAAATATGCAATGCTATGTTTTGTTTGGTGGATTTGATACACCTGTGACATTACACTGTGTTGACTATGAGAAGGTCAATTACCCTCTTGGCCTGTTCGAGCTGTTCAGACAGCTCTTCCAAGGCAGTACCATGCCTCTGTCGCATCTCCTGGATCTGAGCCTCGTGGTTTTTAGTCTCCTCTTCAATGGCTTTCTTCAGCTCTGCGACCTCCTGCTCACGCTTGGTCCTACAGAGAAGAGGGACAGGGTCTACAAAAAGCCCTATTATCTATGCTAAGGGTGAATAAAATGTAAATTACAGTACCTAAGCTCCTGCTGAGCTGCAGTTGTGTCAAGAGTGTCTTCCAGTTCAGTCTTTAACGCTTCAAGCTCTTCACTCAAGTCCCTCTTGAGTTTCTCAGCCTTGTTCCTTGACAGTTTCTCTGACTCGAGGTCCTCCTGCAGCTCAGAAAGCTGGGCCTGCAGCTCCCTGACCTGTTTCAGAGCATTGTTCTTGTGGCTGACCTCTTCTTCACCCCTGTTACACATTGAGGGCATTGAAGAACATGTAACAACATCTTAGAAGGAAAGTGATCGCACCTTTGTGGTTATATCATCATAACATCAGAAAATATAAAAGCCTTTGGAAAAATATGACCAAGTTTCTAGTAAAAGTAAGACACAGCCTGAATTATTTCAAAAGCTCTAGAAAACATTTCAATTATTTATTCATTTGACATAAAATGTATGTCAGAGCTCCTCATGAAATATGTTTGTTAATGTTTATTCACAGTTGCTGCTACATCATTGTGTTGCACAGTGCTGTTTTTAAATCATAAATTAATGCTGAAAAACTTAAAACAGGAGACTTGAACTCAAGCTGTTGTGTAAAGACTCCACTGGGTGGCAGCAGAGGCAGAGTCACTGTTTTCATAAAGCTTTTGATTTCTTCCAGTTTCTCTTGATGGAAGCTTTTACGCTGGGGCATGATCTCACATTTACCAATGGCCATTAATACCACACAAATAATACGTTCACCAATCATGCGGTCACATGCGGTAAACACATTCCAATGCAGTGAGAATCAGCGAATAAATAGCAGCCAGCACCAGGTTACAAAGCAGCCCAGCAGCACGAGAATTATCACGGCTATTTTTTACAAGATAATAAGATCACTGCTATACTCTTGTCTGGACTGTTGTCAGTCCAGTGAAATGTTCCATATAAAATGGTTGGTGTGAATGCATCTTGCAGCAGTGTTAAAGGTTATGACTGTTCCGTGACGTCATGCAGCACTTATGTCACACTACCTAACATCATGAAGCAGAATCTCAACGACTCAATATAAAAATCCTCCGAACCCCAAGCAGTTGGGGTGTTTTTTGCTCTTGTCGCATTTTTGCTTACTGTGCGTTCATTTTTCACTGCAATATAAAGTTCAGCCCCTCTATGGAAACAGCACAACTATGACTAGAAGTAGAGAGGGCCTTTGTGTAGTAAAAAAATAACTTTTGTGTACTGTAACGAAGATACAGATCATAAATCAAAAGAAACTAAAAACAAAAGAATTTCTTCTTTATTTAAGATAAGATAAGATAGGATAAGATAAGATAACCCTTTCTTAATCCCACAGTAGGGAAATTTGCAGTGTTACAGCAGCAAAGATAGTAAACACATTTAAGGGACACAGCACAAAAGTAAAAATAAACCGAAATATACATAGTGCTAGTTCTAAAAATAACATTATTGCACAAATCAGTGGTATTGCACAGATTTTTTGATCAATAGAGTATTAATATTGCACAGGCTGCACGTAAGTAGAAAACTAACAAAATAGCCTATATTCTAGTACATGTATGTTGTATGTTTATTTATTATTAATTAGTTTGTAACATAACTGATGGTAGTATCTAGTACTTGTACAAGATATGGCTAATTGATGGCAAATTTTAAGGAATAAAGTCAAAATGATTGATTAAACATTTCCATTTTTAAGCTGAGATTTGGGTAATTCTCCTAATGGAGTCTTCATGTTACAGACAATTTGTTTAAGGACAAAGTCAAAACTCTTAAACCAATATCTAACTCACACAGTTATGTTAGAATTTGTTGAAGTGGTTTCCCAAGTAAGGATATGTGTGTTTCATTTTCTACTATGTGTCTACATTTCTCCCACCTGGCCTGCATCATCTGCTGCTCCTCTTCTTTCTTTCCCAGCTGACCCTTAAGCTCTTCTATCTGGGATTGTAGCTCGCCTATCTGGTCCTGAAGGTCCGATGTCTCCCCATCCAGCTTCCTCTTAGACTTCTCTAGCTCTTGGCGGGTCTTCTCCTCTTTCTTCAGTCTCTCTAGATAAGAAAAGAGAGGATACAATGGTTTAATAAAAGACATGTATTTTTATTAAAGTGTGGTAGATACTACTGTCTATTCTCTTCTACTGTTCTAAGAATGCTGTCTCTTAGTTCACTCCATTACCCTCCAGATCGACCATCATCATCTCCTGCTTGTTCTTGACCTTGCCCAGGTTCTTTGCCTTCTCTTCCTCTTCAGTTAGCATCGAAGTCATCTCATTGATTCTGTCCTCAAACAGCTTCTTTTCCTAATAAGGGAAGAAAAATACAGGAAGGTAAGCACACAGTTAGCCTCACAGATAAAAGTCAGAAACTTCCAGTAGTATCTATCATATCAAGTGATCACCATTCTACACTTTTAGTTCAACACCCTTTTAATCAAAACTCTTTGCTTTATAATGCAGACTTTCAGAGCCTTCACCATCTCACCTTTTGAAACTTAGAGTTCTGGTCCTCTAGTAACAAAATGTCCTCTTCAAACTTCTTCATTTTAGCTTCAGCTGTCACTTTCTCCAGCTGCAGCTTCTGCCTGGCAGCCTCCTCTTCATCCAGCTGTTCCTCCAGATCCTACACACAAACATTTTATCACAGAAGCACAATCAGAAAATATATTTTTGTACTGTGTAAGTAAATTATACGTTTGAATATACTAAAATTGAAAGTGAATTGTTTTTCAGCATCCAGTACGGAGATGTTACATGAGTAATGGCACAAATGTTATGTAATGCACTGCATTTCAGCTTCTCTTGTAAACTCAACAGCTTTGCTCTCTGCATCTACACTGTTTGCACAGACCTGGATATGGGACTGCATCTTTTTCTTCTCAGTCTGCAGGCCTTGGGTCCTCTCTTCTTCCTCTTCCAGCCTGGACTCCAGGTCATGCAGGATCTCCTCCAGCTCTTGCTTTTTAGAAGCCAGGCGAGCTCTCATCTCTTCAGCCTCTGCAAACAGTTCTGTCTCCGCCTGCAGCTGCTCCGCTAGGATGTTCTTCTCTTCCATTAACTACACATAAATAATGGTAATACCTCAGTTATACATTCAATATAATTTGTTATGTTTTGTTACTAATGCTGCAAAGTATTGCTGTGGTTGTAACTAACCTGCTGATGTTTCCTCTCCATGTCCACCAGCTCTCCCTCCACCTTCATCTGCTTTTCCTTTACTTTGACCAGCTCCTCATCCTTAGCCTGCATCTCCTCCTCCTGCCTGGTCACCTGCAGCAGGGGCTTCACCTGTAAAGAGACACAGGGCCTTAGCTCTTGTGCAACAGTGACTGCAGACTAGACTAACATAGTACATACCAACAAAAACACACCTTAGTGAATAGTCTCCACCACTGCCAGTGACGCAGCTTCAAGTAGGCAGCACAGTTTCTCTGAAGAACCTTTAGTGCGCTGAGCTGCTGCTGCTTTTTAGCAAAGGCCCTGAAGTATTACAACAAGAGAACAAACACTGAGTGGGATAACACTAAAATCTACATTTTGTGATCCAATTTATGGAAATATTTCCGTTGGGGATTCAGCATTTCTTAAATGCAGGCTTCAGCAATAAGGTAAAGTCTTACTTGCGTGCCAGATATCCTCGACAGACGGCCTGGAAGTAAATGATGATGTCTGTGATCTTCAGGTCCCTCTCTTCTTCTAAGTGAGCCAGGACTCCAGCCCTGAAGAAGATCTTACTCTGGCCAATACGGAAGAGATTTCCATCCAGCTCCAGGGCTTGAATCTACCAGAGGGGAAGAGGAAGGCACAGGGAAGATGTGGCTGAAATGGGAGTACAGCACTTTTCGGATGCTACGTCGATATTATGATTACAATAGCAAAGTGACTCTTAATTCTTAGTGTGTGTTTGCAATGATACACTTTTTGAATTTAAGTTGGTGTTTACCATTCTCTCGCAGGCCTGCTTGCCATCCATGAAACCCTTGGGAATGGCATTTGGAGTGAGGATCTCGTACCTAGACACAGAGCAGAGAGCGAAATGCATTGTCAAGACAGAGTCACACTATCAAACAAAGAGATGTGTCTCTTTCATCAATGACAGTAAGAAACTACAGAGAGCAAACAAATTCACAAAGAGAAGAGAAAGTCAAAGACGTGAATGATGTCAGACAAATTGTTTATGCAAAAGAATATCACTAGTCTTCTAAGAGCCATGTATCATGTCATATAGATTAAAAAACACATTTATATCCCATCTCTGTAAGGTTTATCTATTCATGACAATGATGTACTTGTATTTAAGGCAATTTCATTTGATAACATATGTATTATTGTGTTTTATATTAAACCAGTAAAGTTATGAATTGCCAGATCATAGAAGGAAACACGATGATGAAATCAGAGGTAACACAATACCTCTGTCTGAATTCCTGGAAGACGATGCGGTTGGGGAAGCCCTGTCTGCAGATACGAATTCCCTCCAGCACACCATTACACCTCAGCTGATCCAGAACCAGGTGGGGGTCTAGTTTACCAGCCTGGGTGAGGAGGGAGGAGAAAAAAAGAGATGATGATGAATAAAGGTTCTGCATAAGTACACTTATCTTGAACTTGAATAGGCTCTATTTTAATTTGGGTTTAAGTGACATCATTTGTGGTTATGACATCCAGTCGAAGAGCATCTCATCAAACAAAATTATGCATGTTTGATCAACAGATGTATTGGATCAGATCTTGAGACTCACCCTTTTTTCATGGTTGGGGATGATGCAGCGGACAAAGTTGGGATTGGTGTTCCTCAGCGTGGCCATCAGTTTAGACAACTGCTCCTTGTACAGCTGTCCCACGGTGCGGAACATGCCCTTCTTGGTCTTGTAGGCAGCACCAAATGCTGTCTCATTCATGCCTGCAACCTGGTCCAGACCCACGATCCGGTCAACTGAGAAAGAAAAATTAGATGACAAGGAATTGGTAAGGGAGGGTTGCATCAATTACTGGACTGACTTCTCTGGTACTGGTTTTACTGATAGAGTGCATAAAACGTTCTTTCATGAAGGTAGAAAAGAGAAAATCCAAGAAAGTGAGCCTTTTATTGGTGTTTAAATCAAATCAGAATCTGCCAATGAAGGTTGATGTGATCAGCTGAGCAGGGTTTGCTCTTTTCTATTTTTGTGATAAAGCATGAAGACAGACAACAGTGTCACACCAGCTGTGACTGAACACCGTCAGCTGGTTTGATTTTACAGGCGACATTAAAGGTAGAGTCTGTAATTCTGGACAAAGACTGCTGATATCCAGCTAATTAGGTGGTTCACATGTGGCAGCTTTACTAACCCTCCGCTTGCACTGCCCTTTTTCCTCCTGTTTTGTGCACGAGCATGAATGCATACAGGACTAATGTTGTGTTGAGTAGCCTGAGCCAGGCTGTGTATAAAGACTGATTTCTATTCAGCCCATACAGAGCGGTCAACCATGAAGAGATACCCACTTAATTAGATACAAAGCAAACTGCATTAGAAATACCAACTCTACCTTTAACGTAGGCTAACTTTTTACCAACAGCTGGTTTGTCTTAGTCAACCCACTGTTAAGCAGTCCTTTAATTTTGAATGGTGGTAAGTCTCATTTCAGCCCACCAAGCAGCAGTAGTCTACTTTATATAACCAGAACACAGAAACAATAGTTTAAATATGTGACATACTGCACATTAGAACATGGCTAAGACAGGGAGGTTATCGGGCGATTGAATATCAACCATTGTACTAAATCTAAAAGAATCCAATAGCCAAAATACAGCAAACCTACTGAATAACAACCCCCATAATTAGTCTATTTAATTATTATTTCTGTCTTGTTATGTCTATGTGTAAACATCAATTAAACACATGCTGCTAATTTGAATCAATACATAATCAAACTTCTTTCTTTAGGTGCATCTGGGAGGTCCAGCAGACCTTTGTCCCATTGACATTGAGCTTAAATGTCTTGCCAACTGTCTAAGAAAGACAATTTTAAAAGAAGAATAAACTTAAAGGTGCCCAGTTATGCTATGTTCAGATGTCCAAAACATATGATTTGTGTCCTTGACCTGAAACGAATGTCTGAATTGGCACTTCCTTCCTCATAAAACATCTACAGAGCAGATTTTAAAATATTCTTTACATGCATGTTTACATGCTAGATATGTTGAGCTTCCCTTCCTTTGCTTTCACATACAGTAGACCTTAGTGGGTAAACAGTGTAAAACTAACCAGACGTGACCCAAGGTAAAAATGACACAGCAGACAAAACAGTTAATTGACAATGCATCATAACACTTGAAGAACTATCCATTGATGTAATAAAATCCCCTTCTATTCTCTATCAGAACTGCACTAATAAATTAAAACTCATAAAACATCAGGAAATTTTGAAGTAAGTACTTATTTAATTTTGCTCAGATTTCTAATTTACTAGATGAAAAATTCAGGCAATTATGAAAATGGCCTTATTTTTTTCTGTTAAGCCTCCATCTGAATGACATCTTGTCTTTTAATAAAAATGAATAATTGGATGAGATATCTGGCCTTCAGGTTTCCCAGATATTCCACTCTGACTGCACTAAGTAGTCAGACAACTAAATAAATTCTAGGTTCAATGATCATCCTCAAAATCGGTTTGGACACTGCTATTTCTTTCCATCTCTTGTTAGTTCTGAGAAGGTCTACTGAATAGAAAAACTATTACATAAAAACTGACACATTTTAGAGCAGAAATGAATCCGCGGGCTGGCTCTAGCTTTAGGAATACGGATTGAGAAGCCTGAGGGTATTTGCCATTTTGATGTGGAGACATTACTTCTAATTATGCATTTTAAACTTCAGGTTGTATCAAAGAATCAAAGCAGCTTTACGATGCATCAGATTTTTAACACTAATTGTGCTGACCTTTTTCATTGTGTGATTTCACTTTGAGCCAGAAAACATTTTTTATTAATCACAAAAAGAAAGGCCTTACCTGGCTTGACATTCAAGCAATGGTTGTCAGAATAATTCTAGTGGCAGTCAGCCACCAGCATTAACAGAAGATGGAACATTTTTAGTACCACAGGTATTAAATACAACTGGAGCTGAGCCATGCAAAGCCACAGGGGAGCTTTTAGACGGGTGCACAGTGCAGCCATGACAGTACAGGGAACCAATGAGTCCTCCAGTGCAGAGGATGAGAAGCAGCCAGTGGTACACAGAGTGTTACTATCATTCACCTGGAGCTTCATGGAGCCCAGACACATTGTCATAGAAAGAGGCTCTCTGAAACGTCTGAATGTCTACAGCAACAGAGACACAGACAGAGAAAGAAGACAGGAGAGTAAGAGAGAAAAAGAGAGAAAAAGAAAGTAGGCATGCACACACACACACACACACACACACACACACACACACACACACACACACACACACACACACACACACACCATTCATCCATTTATACTCCCACAAACATAGACACCTTCACAGCACAAAACAGAGTTTAATAAAGGACTGAGGAGTAAATGTGAGTTGATCTCAGTACTACAATACATATATACTATCAAAGCCATGCTATCACTTAAAAAATAATTGTGTTATTATAGTTTCTCAAGCTTCTCAGCTTCCTTGTTAGCTTTTTGATAAGGTCAGAGATTAGTCCAGAAAGTGTTTTCATTTTCTATACGACCAGCCGATGACTTCTTAAGAATGTCAAATCAAAATAATGATGAGGAGGGCCATAGCTACTATCTGACTGAAATATTAAAAGGGTATTCGGTGGAGGAGAATATGCAGCATTAATATGAAATTCATCTTTCAGCTCTGAGAGAAGAATGTCTCGGCTGTGCTTTACCTCACTTCAACTTCATGTTTTTACTGGCGAAACTCATCCCACACTAGACAAACCATAAAGCAGACTGCTAGCTCTGACAGACAGTGTGAGAGGAGAGAAACTGCATCTGCCTTCATCAAGTATGAGATTTACTGTGTTAAACTCATCCTATGATGGGCAACATCTGTCTGGACTGATACAGATAACTGCAAGATGTTTACACAGTAGATATAATTATATATCTCAACATACTTTTGTAAATTTGAAAGCTTAATGTGCCTCTACAATATATGACTCACCATCTTTCCAAAGCTCTGCCACAAACTTGTCAGTGGACTGGTGCAGCAGTGTGGCTACATTGTCATTCAAAGGATCCATGTTCTTCATGAGCCATTCATCAGCTTTATAGTCCACCTAAAGAAACACAGGGATTCATCAGTGCTATTTCAGCTATTGCACAACAAAAATGGTAACGCTGTCAGGTCAGTGATGTGCACCAAAAACCCAAATGGAAAAAAAACACCTCCGTTATAAGTTTGTTACACAAGGCAACTAAATAGAAGAAAAACAAAACAATTCAGCAAGATGATGAACGATCGTGATATGTATGTACCAGCGATGGATGTATCATCAATAGCAATATGAAAATTGTTTGACAGAAAGTTTAATAGTTTCGCTTAAATACAGCAGAGGCCAACCTCTAAGAAAAACTAACAAAAATGTGAAATTCAGCTGTATGAACAAAGCCCAAGTGTGCTCCCTGCCTTGCTCACAACAGCACATCATGTCCCTTGATAATAAAATTCCTTCTCCTTCTGTCACTCTTCTTGATTTAACTTGCTTTCTTTATTTAAAATGTGACAAGGTTAGATCATTACTTTACAATTATTTTTTATCTATGTGTGCAAATGTATTTTATCTGTGTTATCAAGCTATCTGTGTGCCTTTATATAAAAAAGTGGTTCCATGGTTAAATCTAAAGTAAACCATATTTCTGCTGGTGTTTCTTAAAAATAGGTTATTAAAAATTATCAATAATTATTGATATCGCCTGAAATTAAACATTTTATCATGATTAATTTTTCTGCTGGATCACACAGCCTTAATCAGCATCAAATCAGATTTCATTTATGCTAACTTTCCTATAAGACAACTTTCCCTTCTTTACTGTTATGCCAGAGCAAAAGTGTAAAAAAAGTAATGTGCTGATAAAATACAAATTCAGAGGATTTGTTTTCACCTGTCTGCAACAGTCTATGTAGTACATTTAAAATGACAACTACAACTGACACCAATCCTGTTTCCAAATACTCCACTCCACTCTGCAGCTGTTTTAACCTCCATGTAGCACCAAATGTGCTCTATGTGCTACCTCAGACCGCACAATGAGCGGTAAAAAGTTCAGCGAATCACAGGAA